>BROG01000122.1:0-600000 GCA_030159075.1 Atrina japonica
AAATTAGTCAGTATACATAGGATACTGTTACGTTACATTTAAGTGGTAGGTATCAACATTTCTTTTTTTAATCAGCCAAAACTGGCAGCTCAGGGAAATTAAGCTTAGACTATAATATCACTGAAAAGATTCAATTGACCCAACTTTGATGTGCACTGGAAATTTCCTGACACCTTGTGTACCACTACCAGTCCAGATCAATGTCATGTCAATATGAATAAAGTCTTAATCATAAATCACCTATACCAGAATTTGTTTGTTATCTGCGAAATAAAACGATTGTGATTGGTGGCAAATCACGCAAAAATGACTGGGTTACTTCCCCTGACACTCAATTTTTAAAGACGATGTTTTTGCTCTGTGGTATCGATTGCACCTTAATCAGTTGTAAAACATAAGTCCAGGTACAAATACTAAATTCTATTCTCTTCGATACAACGATGCAAAAGTATAGCAGACGTCATACGCATAGCGTCGCTGCATCAAAATTGCAAAATGTTCTTTTCATTACAAACTGAGACTGGGTTTTACAACTACTGCTGCTGTTTGTTTTTCTTGATATATCACATTATTACAAAAATGTAAATGATACAAACCTGTTTTATATACATTTTGCTTATCAATGTAAACAGACGCTTATTTCAGTAAAATATTATAATTATCTTTCGTAGCAAACGCCATTGTTTACAAATTACAAATGGCGGTAAATTTTCTTCAACGCTTATATCAACGAAAAGTATTTTTACCAAAAGGCAAACTGTATCACCTTTAAAATGAATTTATCTTTCGTAGCACCAATCACCAATTTAATAAAAAATCCTATGTATCAGTGTATATTTTTGACTAATAAGAAAAAAAATATTTAAATGTGTACGTTTTAATTGATATATGGGGGCCCTACAGCACTGGCGGGAAGTTTTTATATAAGTTCGGTTGCTGCCGTAACGAATCATTTATTTCCCGATCTTTCTTTCTTCCCGGAGTTTGTTAAATCTCTCTCTCTCTCTCTCTCTCTCTCTCTCTCTCTCTCTCTCTCTCTCTCTCTCTCTCCATATTATTGCTGTATTGATACATATTTTAGTTTGATATATCGTATACAAGTACCCAAATTGGCCAGTTTTTTTTAGGGTTTTTTGTTTGCCGTAAAATTGTTTGGTGTTTGTGATGCTTGAGATTTTCTTAACTTCTGATACTGGAATTCTTCTTTAAATTGCTGGTACAAAATATGTTGACAATTGTCAGATAAAAAACAAAATGCTGCAAAGTTCACATTGAAAATGTGTAACACATACCCAAAGCCTGTAAACAGATAAGACTAGTGTATAAACAAATTAAATGCATTTGTCACAATGATACATGTAGATATCATGAAAGCACATAACTAATTATACAACATCCACAATTGATTTTCTGGGAAATTTCTTAATACAAATTTTCCCTTCTCTCAGTTATTTTGCACAGAGCTGAAATTGGCCCACGATGGATGCATACCCAGTACTGCCACCAGCGATATATAAAGCTAATATTAGCTTTATATATCGCTGCTGCCACTAATGGTATATTCGGGGGGGGGGGGCAGGAAAAGTGCAATATTTTATCTGAAACTACTCTGACACAGAGAAATATGACTGTTAATGACTTCAATCAAATAATACTGCATTTTTCAAAGTATTTAATGGAAATATCTTGACAGTAAACGAGACATGCGTATCATTTATATAAAAAAAATAAATTAAGTAACAGCAAACACAAATGCATGACCATGATAAGGGGGTCCAGAAAATTTTTGATTTTTAAAAGTTTGGGAAGTATTTTTCTGGATTCCAGACGTGTTGATAATGTATTTTAATAATGGTATGTGAGAAAGTGTGGAGGGGGGCACCCCCTGCCTGCCCCGGTACTCACGCCTACATACAATGTACTAATAATTGGTAAGATTGGCCTATAACTTACATTTTGATACAATTCAAAATTTGCCAAGTTTACCAATAAATTTGCATATTCATACAAGCTGAGGAAAGGAAAACGAAAATTTCTTTACCGAAATGATGGTCGACAAGAAAGGAAGGGTATATATAATCAGCGATATATAAAGCTTTATATATTGTCTTTCCCTGATTTGCAATTAAAAAAATTGTAAATCAGGGAAAGACAATATCGCTGATATAATGTAATTGTTTTGGTCGAGCGTAGCGAGGCGTGAACATTTTGGTAATAATAAGTACGGATTCCGAAAAAACAATTATTCAAGACTTTTAAGTACTGCTATAAAAAAATCAAATATGAAAAAATTGTGGCCGTGTGATAAAAGAAATTACGTCAAAAAGTGTGGAGGCACAAACATACTTGTGTCCATATTTTAAATTGAATGCCACGACTTGCAGTTCATATAGCTATACATCCAGCATAGCATCCAAGCTATTCAATTACAAACGGGTTTTGTAGTGCCTAGACATCAACCATCTTCTACAAACACCGTCACATGTTCATGTGCATAATCTCCTTTAATATATATTCCTATCAGGCATGTCACCACGTTAGAGAATGTCACGTGTTCATGTGCATCATATCCCCTCAAATATAATCCTATCGGGCATGTCATCACCGGCGACGTTTCTATTGTTAAAAATGAAACATTAAAAAATCTTATTTTAAGTGGTCCAAAACACCGCGAAGCCAATTCCTTTAATTGACGATAGAATTTCAGTTTAGTTATGAATTCTGTCGAAGATTATGCCAGACGATGGGTCAAACATGAAGACGTCGAACCGGACACTTTGTCTGAATGTCTAAAAGATATACGATGGTTAATAAAATCTCGTATTCGGAAACTTAAGGGACCTATTAAAACACGTTATCCCTCTGTATTTAGTGATCCAGAAGTGGTAACAGAGCTGGATAGATTACATGACCAATATGTACTGGTCCCAGCAGACAAGGCCTCAAATAATAATCCTACATACACATGTAGCCCACTTTCAAAGGACGGGATATTCAAAATCACGTGTCCGTATTGCGTTCTTTTTATCTACCTACAATTAGTACCGATTTTTAGTTACCATATTTATATTAGATACCTAAACTTCACAAGACCCCATATAAGCAGAGTTACATAGCAGGATCCAGCAAAAGTTCAACCAAACTTTTATCTTTCCTCCTTACCAAGATACTAACAGCCGTTAAGGAGAAATTTCAGCAGTACTGTACAGTTGCTTATTCCAGAAGCCGTGTAAATCAGATGAGGATACTAAAAAAATCTAAACAAAGTTTAGAAAATTTGAAGGTACACAATTTTTTCAGATTCACAGTATCAAAACATACTACTTCTCTATTCTTTACACAACAATTCCACATAAACAATTAAAAGAGAGACTTTTTAGCAT
Organism: Atrina japonica; assembly: GCA_030159075.1. Classification (NCBI taxonomy): domain Eukaryota; kingdom Metazoa; phylum Mollusca; class Bivalvia; order Pterioida; family Pinnidae; genus Atrina; species Atrina japonica. Next base: position 3,384 of record BROG01000122.1, read on the forward strand.
CATAGACAACTGTTGTTTTTTTCACTTAAAGTGGTATCCTGAAATTTGAATATCTAGTGATTGGTTTTCATGACATTTATTTTGTCAAACACCACTCTGATTCTACACATAAATACACTGAAAATGATATAAAAAGATGCTGGGATTTCTAATAGACAATATATTTATAATGTTTGGAGAAGTGGTCTTTCAACAAACTCGGCATTCCTATGGGAACCAATTGTGTTCCTTTATTGGCTAACCTGTTCCTTTATTGATATGAAGCAGACTTTATCCAGAAACTGCTGAATCAAAAGAAGAAAAAGTTAGCGATGTCCTTCAATTTGACATTTAGATATATCGATGACGTTTTGTCAATTAATAATGACAATTTTCACACATATGTCATATATGCACACTAGAAATTAGAGATACAACAGAATCAAGCACGCACGCATCGTACTTAGACATTTTACTAACTATTGACACAGACAGGAAATTAACAACTAAACTATACAACAAACACGACTATTTCGGCTTTCCCATCGTTAATTTTTCGCATTTAAGTTGTAATATTCCACAATCACCTGCATATGGAGTTTATATTTCACAAGTGATCAGATATTCCAGGGCGTTTTCAACATATGAACATTTCATATGGAGAGGTAAACTACTCACTGACAAATTATTGACACAGGGATATCGAAAACCGCGTTTGATGTCAATGTTCCACCAATTTTACGGTCGGTATAATAGTCTTGTTTGCGACTACTCTGTTTCACTGAGTAAAATGTTGAGTTACCTTTTCGATGGCCGTTGTTGAGACGTCTGTATTTTTATTCTAATTTGATTAGACTCACGGGGGTGTGACCGGTCGACAGAAGATATTTACTCCTCCATGGCACCTGATCCCACCTCATGATTTCAAGAAGTCCGTGTTTGTCCATTTTTTACCAGATTTGTACCTATGTCCTGGGCATTCTAATGATTTATACTGTCGTATCTGAGACTTTTTATATTTGAGTAAACTTACAGAGAACAGAGTTTCATAAAACCAAATTAATCATATTACAACTATCGAAGTATTTAACAGGAATATCATGAAAGTACGTAGGACTGGCCAATTTTGGTATTGTGCGAAGTTTGGGAAAATAACATGAAAATAATAACATTAATTTTCGAGGGCCGAATCGTCAGGCGAAACGTTCAAGGTCGAAAAGGGCCAAAACGTCTGGAGGCCGAACTGACAAAGGACAGAAACGTCTTGCAACCCAAACAACAGACTCCATCCAAATGCGGATTACACGTCTGTTTCGTTTTGGTTTTTAAACTTAGGTTTACTGACGACTTCCGATATTTCTCAACATGTGGAAACATCAAAACACTTCTTTGCGAGTCAGCAATTTAATTGTTAATACCAATTCTATAAAGGCTCAACCGTATACTGATTTTTTAAAACTGTTTTGGAAGGACACACCAATCGTGTAGTAGGCACAATTTAAGCTGACAACTAGTAAATTTATGACATAACAGATAACTGCGTGGAGTTCAAAATGCGTTTGAATATTGTTACTTGTCTGACGACAAGAGCAGGGGACTGCTGGACCACAGTAACAAATATGAATCACAGCTTAATCGAAGCCAGCGATCAGTACGAATTATTTAGTAGCGAAAAATATACGTGTAACCCGGTGCTGAATGTGTTAGTTTTTATAACTACATTTTGTTGGATCACAAAACTGCTTCAGAATCTACACGGATATTTTCTAGATCTAGATCTATTACGCCTCTGTGTAAAAGGTGTTCAGGTTGCTATTCAAAGATTTTTTGACAGAGTAACAGCTGTAAAAGGGTTATTGACTTTAAGTGATACAGACTTTGTCACGAACAGACACACAGACAAACGCTTATGTACTGTGCCTGATAAGGTATTGGTATCTGTTGGTAAGTATTAATTTTCAGCTTCCCTTACATTGATTGTGTATTAAAATAATATGTCGCCCATGTGTGTTTTTGTCATAGCTATGGTATTTTATATACAAATTGCTACGACAAGAACACATGAGTGACATTATTTTAATACGTAATGTCAGCAGCCTATGCCATGATCTATTAAACACAAACATTTGGTTAGGCCAAAATTCTGCCCCAATTTTAAGTTACTTTTTGTTTGGTATAATCAGGACCCACCCCCAAAAAAGTCACTAAAACTTGGGGTATATTTATAAAAACATTGTTACTTTAGTGGAGAAAAGGTAATGTCAAATTTTCCTCTGACACCTCATTATTAAAAATGACCGAAATGACAGGGTATTAGGCAAAATGATGTGTTAATAACCGGAATTAAAATTTGACAAGTAAACTGAAAATAAATAATAATCATGAATGAGAATCACAGGTAATAGCATCAATTTGCATTCTAATCCATTTGGAAAGAAAATTAACATTTGTTTAGAATGAGAACTGGAAAGAGGACCTTCATGCTAAATATCTAGATTAGCCTAACATTTTTTATGCATAAAAATAACCGTTGTTTTGTTGTTGTTTTTTATATACTTTATTACTTTTCTTTATCATGATATCCAGTATTAGAAAATAACCAAATCTTTATGAAATAAGTGTCATTTGGTGCATTTCAGCCTCATTTCGTTAAATGAGTGTCATTTCGGTTATTCTATGTATCGGACAGAGAAGGATTTTAGGCAGTAAGATTATTGATAGAGAATCTAAATAGAGTAAACAAAAGTTATATCAATTAAATATGTTCAGTATTGTGAATATGTTAATTGCTAGTGTCATTTAGATGAATCCAGGATATCTGAATCAGGAGAAAATTGACCAATTTGTCTAAGGTAAAGTTCATTTCATTGATCAATGATAATGCATCCGAAGAGCCCAAGTGTTGATTTCTTTGGAGCAGCTGGTATTAGTTTTATATTAAGCCAAAATTTTGTCATGATTTAAAGTGAATTTTTAAAATCATAGCATAATATTATGTGTAAGTGAAAAAGGCATAAATTATATAATGTTTTCAGTATTACGAATGTCTGATTACCAAATGCATCGAATTACAAGATTTTAGCTTGTGATTCTATCATTCACAATATTTCCATGTTTATATTTAAATCATTTGATAATGCCAAATTTATTAGATTTAAAATATAATATTTCTATATTCACATTTATGCAGGATTTGATAAATGCATGGAAGTGTTTTTAAAAGTAAATATTGAACATTTTTAAAATAAGATTTTTAGATAAATTTCCTTTCAAATCTATACTTTCATTCAGACTAAATAAATTGCTTCATGTATATTTTTATGAAATCTTATCCTCAATTACTATTAAGCATGAATGTGTAATAATTAATGTACATGTAACAATAGGTCAAAAGGAAAGTCTAGAACAGGAGTCAGATGCTAACAGTTACTGATAACTTTTATGTGTACCGGTATACTTAAATTGATCAGTATACAATACAGTTACATACCCATTGGGGGAGTAGATTGGGAACTCAGACAGGTAATTTGAATTTTATGATAGCTTAGTCATATGGTTTTTTTTAATAGGAACTCGGGTCATTTAAATTTCATGACAGCTAGGTCAAAGGTTAAGGGTTTTGTAGGTAGAATTGAAACTTGGGTAATTTCAATTTCATGACAGCTAGCCTGCTAGGTCATAGTTTTTTTTAGGTAGAATGGGAACTCAGGACATTTGAATTTTAAGGCAGCTAGGTCAAGGGATTTGTAGGTAGAATGGGAACTTAGGTGACTTGAATTCCATGACACTTGGGTCATTGATGTAGGTGAAATGGCTGAATAAATGAGGAAGCGCTTTTGGTATCATGTATATGTCATGGCAAGTGTTTATTTTACTCCATTTCTTTTTCCAGAAAACCTTCACCCTAAGACAAATTTGACTGATTTAGCAAACCTCCTACATGTAGGTACACAGAATGTTAATATTGAAATGGCTTTATCTACTGATAATAGCATAGGAACAAACAGAGGCGTGGCAGTCATAGCTGTTAGTAGAACATATTTAGCAGCCAAACAGCTCCTGCTTTTTAATGGAAAGTTAGTATAATAATTGTATTCAATTGTTTGCTGTGCAAGTAAAACTATCTGTAGGGTCAGTGATTTTCCACGATCACAGAATCAGCAATCTGAAATGGAATATGCATTGTAGAAAAATCTTTAAAAATTCCAACACAAGGTACTAAATTGCTAACTAATGTGCTTTTTCTCTGTGTTATAAACTTCTTTTTTGTTTGTTTACAATATTTCATCACATATTGCTATATTTATGCTGTATTGTAAGCCTAGAGTACTTACAAATTATCTATCAAATATTTGACTATAAAAAACATACATTGTTGCATATACACATGTTTTTTATTTGCTTTCCTATTTAAATCACTCATTAAATTTGTATGAAAGCATGATTATGAACCTGTATTATAACATGTAAGATATTCTTCATCTAAAGTATGTCTGTAGTTTTTTAGTGAAAACAGATAAAACAGAATTTATCAGAACTGAAAACAAAATTGAGAAAACAGAAAATCACTGGCCCTAATCTGAATTTGTTGTTGTCGAATGTCAATATACATGTATTACTGAAAAATCACAACAACATGTGATCTCTCTATTTCCAGCCTTTCATTCATCCACCTTTCCTTATGCAATGTAGTGTAAATTGTAAACTATTCAATGACAGTCTCAGATCTCTATAATAACACAAATGATTAATTTGTGAAAAATGTGGCTACTCTAGGATTAGTTTGCATAAAAAAATATACTGATAGAAATTTCTTTGTTATCTTCTCTCAGGGACCTCTTCCAGAGAAAATTTTATGACAGGAAACTGATGCTCCATATTTTTCAACCTGTTCCATCTTAGTAAATACTCAAATTTCATATAAAAGATCACATGTTCACAAAATTTCATAAAAATTTTGATATCTGTTATAACTTATTATAGAATGTTTCTATTAACTTAAAAATATATTTTTAGTTTTCTGATTTAAATCACAAAGAATGCTGATATATAGATGATTTAGTAACTTTTATGATTTAATGTCACTGTTGTTCAGATCATCTAGTTTTTACCAAAACCTCTTTGTGAGAAAAATGTTTTGACAGAAATCTGTGAAAAGGAAAACATCAGATTGTAATCTTACTACAGAAAATCTATGACAGACTGTTCTTTTCTCTTATTTTGTGACTCAACAATGAATTGGAACTGAAATCTAAATATCTGTCTTGAACGTGCTTTCTCACAAGATTATAACAATACTAAATGCCAGTATAAACTGCTATAATGCAAGATAGCTTAACCATACCTGTCAACCTCTAAAAGTGAAAATGCTGGTCATGACCTGCATTGAGTAAAACAAGAATTACTCATAATAATATGTCTCGCTGGTCCTTGCTTTGATACCAAATGTAGCAAAGTGTAGTAAGTGTATATTTCAGGGGTGTGGTAGTACCCCACATACACTACTGAATGTGTTTTCCCATAACAATAATATATATGGTATAAGGGTAGGGCTGTGAATGGTTTTTAATTTATACAGAAAAATATAAATTTCAAACAGTTGGGCAGGACCCACATCTGCACAACTAAATGTATCTCCCCATAACAATCCACAGTATATTTGGTTTAAGGGTGGGAATGGGACCTGTTTTAAGTTATAAATAAAAATATATATTTCAGAGGGTGTGGCAGGATCCCCAAGAACCAACCCCCCCCATATACCACTGAATGTGTTTTTCAATAATGATCAATAATATATCAGGTTTAAGGGTGGGGCTGTGAACAATTTTAAGTTTTAAGCAAAAATATAAATTTTGGGGTGGGGCAGGACCCACATATGCACCACTAAATGTGTCTCCCCATACCAATCCTAAATATATATGGTTAAAGGGTGGGGCTGTGAATGGTTTTTAAGTTATAAGAAAAAATATATATTTCAGAGGGTGGGGCAGGACCCCCCATATACCACTGAATATGTATTTCCCAATAATGATCAATAATATATAAGGTTTAAGGGTGGGTTATGAACAGTTTTAAGGTTAAGCAAAAATATAAATTTCGGGGGGTGGTCAAGACCCACATATGCACCACTAAATGTGTCCCCCCATAACAATTTAAAATATATATGGTTAAAGCATGGGGATGTGAATGGTTTTTAAGTTATAAGTAAAAATATATATTTCAGAGTGTGGGTCAGGACCCCCATACACCACTGAATGTGTTTCCCAATAATGATCAATAATATATAAGGTTTAAGGGTGGGGCTGTGAATGGTTTTTAAGTTTTAAGATGACTGACTGGCAACTAGACCTCAAGGAGAAGCTATATGTCAAATTTCAAAAAGATCCCTTCAGTACTTTCTGAGAAATATCAGTAACAAACTTTAATTGTCAAAATCCAAAATGGCCACCTGGCAGCCATTTTGTGATCCGACTTTCCTGAAAATGTACACTGCACAACCTGACTTCAAGGAGAACTATATGTCAAAATTCCTAAAGATACCTGTAGTACTTTCTGAGAAATAGTGATAACAAGAATTGTTTAAGGATGGACCACAGACACAGGGCGATTTGAACAGCCCACCATCTGTTGATGGTGGGCTAAAAACAAAAGATTTTGACCTTACTACACAGAAAATCTGTGAAAAAGCAAAGATTTTGACTTACTAACACTTGATTTATACAGAAAATTTGTGAACAACTTCAGAATTGGACCTTACTTTACAGAAAATCCATGGGAAAAACTGCATAGTTTGACTTACTATGCAGAAAATCTGTGGGGAAAAGTTCATAGTTTGACCTTACTATACAGAAAATCTGTGGAAAAAACTGCATAGTTTGACCTTACTATACAGAAAATCTGTGGAAAAAACTGCATAGTTTGACCTTACTATACAGAAAATCTGTGGAAAAAACTACATAGTTTGACCTTACTATGCAGAAAATCTGTGGAAAAAACTACATACGGTAGTTTGACCCTACTATACAGAAAATCTGTGGAAAAAACTGCATAGTTTGACCTTACTATACAGAAAATCTGTGGAAAAAACTGCATAGTTTGACCTTCCTATGCAGAAAATTTGTGGGAAAAATTACATAGTTTGACCTTACTGTGCAGAAAATATGTGGAAAAAATTGTAGAAATTGACCTTACTATACAGAAAATTTGTGGACAAAATGCAGAAATTGACCTTACAGTGCAAAAAATCTAAAAAAAAAAGATTGAAAATCATTCTTTTAAATGAGCATGTTATGACTTAGCATAATTGTTTTAACAGTTTACTGTGTAAATTTTATATACTAATATATCATGTTTATACTTTTATCATATTTTGTTGCAGTTTTTACTGGAAACACATTCATTACCATTAATTTTGGTTGATTTAGAGATATCTTATTGTCCATCTTATAAGTAAAAGAGTCTGTCATGTTTCTTTTTTGTCATTTTTTTTTGTTTAGTTACCCACAGAAATAACAAAATTAAATCCTCAATGAAAATTTATTATTTTACAGTATTTTATAGAAGAGAATTTTTTTTCAGGGAATTTTGTGGTAGGAAACTTTGCATCAAAGAAATAAAAAACAGAAAACTCCTAACAATGAAAAAGTCCTCCTGGATGACAGCACAAAAAACATATGCACATGTTTGTCCCATTTTAAAACTAATTAATACATGTTTTGGTTATCATCAAGTCGATGGAGGAGCTTCTTCATTGAATAAAATTCCCCCCAACCATCTAGAAGCGGCCATTTCAGACATTTCTAAAGCAGGTAAGTATTGTGTAGTTTTTATCATTTCAAATATCATATGATGTATTATTCAAGTTAGAGTTAGTTCATCAGACTTAAAGACTCTACAAAGATATTGTAATCAAAGAATGTCCCACATCATTCTGTCTCTCTGTACTGTCTTACAAAAGTTCACATTTTTAGCTCCAGCTCAATAACTTAACAGAATTTTGGAAAAGTCCTAACTACAATGTATTTTTATGCAAATAAGATAGAAGTTTGTTAAATCTTAACTCAGCTGATATAAGAAGAGAGTTTGGTTGGTTAGAATTAAACATAGGCCTATGTACATTTACAATTTAAATTTGTGACTTGCTCTAGGCAGCAGAGAAGCTAGTTGTATATCAGGTGACTCAAATCCACAGACAAAATCAATTCATAAATAACTAAATTACAATGAAAATACTTATGTAATGTTACATGAAATATTTCTGATCCATGAAACTATTTGTCTAGATACACATACTGTGTAAAAATCATAAATTTTAAATTCATTTGCTACTTACTCAGGTTAATTTCAGTATATTGTCCAATTTCAGGTATTGGGAAAATTGTGATGAAACCAAATACATTAAGAAAGTCAGAGAAAATGAAGGGCTGGTGCAGAACATACAAACATTATTTGTACTACACAACAGGTTTGTCATTAACAGTAAGATAGTTCTGGCAATGTAGGAGCTAGGCGGAAATGTTGTAATCAATTTGATGATGTCATACAAAGATATAATGTTCACTAGACTATGGGGGTTAGCAGACACAGTTGTTACTGCTTTTGTCTTAATGATGTCATACAAAGATATAATGTCCACCAGTTAGTGAACACAGTTCTCTTGATTTGACGATTCTGACAAGTGTTATACATCGTTAAGATAACACTTCTTTTTTACCCTCTTTTTTTCTTAACCTGTTGGAGTCAGTTTTTAAAACAATGCAGTGAATGAAATTATTCACATAACAGAAATATTTAAGTTATCATACATGTAAAATAGGAAAAATTATAAACAGAATAATATGAAATTCTGTGAGAACGTTTAGACCATACATGTAGTTATCTAAAATATGTGGATATTTTTTTTGACAAGTTGTGTTTAATACTAGTATTTTCATTTTTACAGTGTTGGAAACAGCGGAAAAAAGTTATGATTTTGAAAGATTTGAAAGAACTTTACAGAATGATGACTGTGTAGGCATACGCTTGGTACCTTTGTGTTATAGAAATGCTATATATATGGCAGCCGCTAGGATAAATGAGATTAATTGTTTTAAAAAGCAGGTAAGTGTCACATCTATATCATTATTTAGAGGCCATAGCTGAATGTAGGATTTAAGATTAGAGCAGACTTGATTTCAGTCCTCAAAGTGCCTCAGGAGGGACTTGGACAAAATCCTATAATTAGAGGTTAATTCACTAAAAAGAATTTGCAATGGGCATAAGTAAAGTCATTGTGGATTTTATTTCCTAATATATTTTTTATAACTAAAATCATTTTCTAAAATTAAAAGAATCATTTTTTGATATTAGAAAATAAAATCAATTTTTATTATTGAAAAATCATTTTTTGATACTGGTATTAGAAAATATGGGAATTTTCTATATTTAGGTTCAACACTTTACTTGGGAGATAGCTCTGGAAGCACAACAATTTTTATATCATCAGATTTTGTTGAAAATTGGTATACAGAATTATTTTGATGATAGTTTTTTTTATGAGAAATACCATTTAGTGATTTTTTAAATGAAAAATATAGCTTTTAGTGGTATTTTGGTATTAGGAGAAGTGGTATTTAGTATTATTTTGGTATTAGGAGAAATAGTTTTTAGTGGTATTTTGGTATTAGGAGAAGTGGTAATTTGGTATTAGGAGTAATTGTATTTAAATTAGTATATTAAAATATCCCGCCAATCGCGAGTGGTAAATTTATTTTGCCAATCGCGTATTGTCGTTTTTAAGAGAAGTTTTTAACTTCGTATGTTTTAAACAACTTTCGCTTACGACGTTTTCAAATTTCTGATATTTATTTGGAGTTAAAGACGCCAAAATGGTCAACACCAAAGTGAAAGTAGGGAAGACGACGAGTGGTATTTTTCTGATGGGCGAGGATTTTGAAGGTTTTTATATGGAGGTATGGACCAATTTTACAACGATCGAGAGTTTTTATGGGGTGGAGTCGTGACGACGATGTTACTTTGACAGCTCCCTTTACAGGTCGACCTGGAGAAGTGGACTTTTTTTATTTGTTATTTGACTATAACATGTGGTATGTGCTTGTCATGAAACTAATAGGTATGCAGAATCTAAGTTGTTGTCAGGTAATTTAAAGCCATCAAGCAGGATGAATGCATGGAGGGATGTTTGCATTGTTATGATTGGAGACACCATTTTTGGGGAAACATTATGTCAAAAAATCGGTTTTTAAGAAATGGAGGGCGCACTGTACCTACAGTATTGAAGAGTGGAAATTTCCAATTATACAGTATACATATACTTTATTTTTTATTAACCTCACCTAGACCAATACAATAAAATACAGGTTTTCTTTTTCACACCATGTAATTTAATTTTTCCACATTTGGTCTGCACTGGGGCCTCCATGACAAAGTGGTTTAGAGCATCACTCTTTAAACTGTGATTTGGTATGACGCATCCAGTGGATATTGCATCAATTTCAGGATATACCAGGGTAGAGGAGCTGAAAATGAAACCATGGCAGAACTTACTGACTGTCCAAATGATTTGACACTTACATCCAAGACTGTTCTTGGATTATTGGCATCCTCTGGTCTTTTGAATACTGGTCACCATGTATATATGGATAACTATTATATGTCGCCAGAATTGTTTGAAGAACTTGATATCAATGATACATATGCTTGTGGCACTGTGAGAGTTAACCGTAGGAATATGCCTGAAGGAAAGGGGAATCTGCTGGCGCTGAAATATCACGATAAATGTGATATTCACATGCTTTTCCACAATACATGGAGCTCATCTAGAAGTAAAGCCGATTACAAGAGGGCATATCGTGAAATGCATCCTACTACAATTGAGGAATAATTGTGGTTTTATCAGTACTTGTTAACATCTACATTTTCTCATGCTAGACCTTCAAATATATATATGTGCAAAAAAGTAAACATGCTCTAATTTCACAAATTTACAGTCCCATGGCCTTTATGAAGTGATACACAAAGCAAGAGATCATATCTAATAATTCCCATTGAGCTCCTTTTTAGCTTTATTCCAAGTAATCCACTGTACCAGTAATCTTATCAGCTCACTGAGCAATATTTGGTGTGATCTCTTGCTTTGTCGTCTTTCACTTGATAAAGGCCAAGTGACAAAAAAAATTGTGAATTTAGAGTGTGTTTACTGTTTTAGTGTGTGTGTTTGAGTTTTCCAGACAGTTTGAATTAGTAATTTCACAAAACTTTTTCAACAGAAGATATACCCAGTTTTTAATATAGAACATTGGAACTATGAAGCATTGTAGTATACCGATACATATATCGTAAGTTACACTGACTCCAAAAACAAAATAATTTCACGATAAAGGGGCTATTGTAAATTATTATAAATATAAAAATACATTGTAGTTTTAAATACAATTTCAACATGGTGTAATATTATAATAGATAAAATATGCCTCAATTTGAAATTTTGAATTGTTAGTATATGATTTATTGTAAAAGCTTGAATATGAATTGTATAATTTTACTCTATTTTTTTGTGATTATTGACACTGATTTCATATTTTCTTAATGAATACTTCATCAAAATATCTGTAAATGAAAAAACTCATAGAAAATTAACTACATGACTTATTAGGTTTCTATACTGAATAACATTGGAACTTAAATTTATAATTAACAAAGACAATTGGGATGTTGGAATAATGTTTTTGGCAAGTGATTTTGCCATGGCACATGCAAGATATCAAGCGTTTATATTTCATGACAACGTTGTTCATGTCATGACAAATGTTAGATTTTATTTCAGTTGTATGTACAGCAATGTTCTTATATCTCATGTGTTTCTTAATATTACTATATTGTGAATATAGTGCTTATGCAAGCTGTGATATAGTTAGTACTCCAGTAGCACATATTAGATCTACATATTTTAAAGGCAATCTACATTTCCTAATAGTGAATTGAATAAAGTTATTTTCTAGACTTTAAATTGATTTCTTGACTTATTTGTCCTCCTATTATACCATTAAATCTAGAAAATATCTTCTACAATTACCAATGAGAATAGTTCACATGAGTTTTTCATTGTATCAGCTGCAACTTTTCAGCTTTACAGATCTCCATTGGATTTTTCAAATTTTACCTCATTTTGTGAGGTAAATTTGGCGTTGAGCGACATGATATCTGAAAACTGACTGGCGGGATAAGGGTTAAGAGAAGTGGTATTTAGTCGTATTTTGTTATTTGGAGAAATAGTATTGAGTGGTATTTTGGTATTAGGAGAAGTGGTATTTAGTCGTATTTTGTTATTTGGAGAAATAGTATTGAGTGGTATTTTGGTATTAGGAGAAGTGGTATTTAGTCGTATTTTTGTATTAGGAGAAATAGTATTAAGTGGTATTTGGAGAAGTGGTATTTTGGTATTAAGAATTCAGTTGAAGATTTTACAGGGGCATCATGATAACAGAAATAAAAGTATGTGATTAATCAAATTTTTGATATTGCTGGATTTTGATGAAAAAAATAATTAGGCATATTTTGTCATATTACTAATTCAATGGCAAATGTAATGTAAGTGTCAGTTGCCATGGTAACAAAATAAAGGCCACTGATTGGTCAAAATTGAGATATATTCAGGTTTTGCAGAAACTTGGTATGCAGGGGTATTTTTACTTTTCAAATTCAATGGGATAGAAGTGTTGGTTTCCATGGTAATAAAATAAAAGGTTTGTGATTGGTCAATACTTCAATATTGTTAGATTTAAATTATTAGAAACATTGACAAGAATGAAATTGTGTTTTAATTGCTTTAGGAATCACAGAATAGTGGACTGTAGGTAAGTGAAAATATGCTAAAAGTGCCAAGGTTTTTTTTTAATCAAACATGAAGTAAGAGAAACTGATGAAACATGATTCACAATAAAAGAAAACTAACTCAGACAGGGTCAAACTCAGACTTGATTCAAACAAAATGATGGGAAATGCTTTCAGTTTCAAAATAAAAAGTTTGTCATAAGATTGTTATCAGAAAAGTTCTAGAAGCAGTATTTATGACAATTATTCTGCTGGTGAAATCCCATTGTCAACATTAATTGCTTTATGGTTGCTCAGTGGGCATTGTTGCCCCATAAGCTTTTTCATCCTCATAGATTTGTGAATTTGCCAGACCTGTATTTTGGATCAGTTGCAGCAGTGTAAAATGTCCAGTTTCATAATTTCATAATGAAAGAGCACTTGAAGGCCTGAATAATGTAAATACAAATAAATAAAAAATCTCTAACATTCCAAATGATGAAATGATTCACACATACATGCATGCTCACATACAAACACACATATAGACATCCAGGTATTATATATATAACTGAGAGAAATGGTGTACATCTTGAAATATTCTATTCCACTCTGCTGTAATTTGCAAGCAGTGGTATTAATTCTTGTAACCATTAGCAACATTACGTTTTTATTTTCCTAATATATAAAGGATCAGTTTCTGAATCCTCATGGATGATTTAACATGTATTACTTTTTTGCAGATTGAAATCGCAATCAGATATAAGAAACCATTGCTTTTTTGTCTGAGAAATCAAGAAAGGGCTCATTTGGATTTCCTCGAGATTTTACGAGAGTTCAAGAATCAACTGCCACCATGTCAGCTAGAAACTAATGGAGTTCACAACACAAATGCCATTGTCAATCTTATTAAAGAATTCAATTTCTACATTGCTATAAGTGGTACGTAGGCAATTAACTGTGTAATGTTCTGTTCCATGCTCAACCTATGTCAAAAGGTCACCTGAGTGACTCAAGGTGACTTGAAAATGGTAGTAAGCATCTTTTATAGTAAAAATAACAGGGATGAGAATTTTCTTTTACCGGTAATTGGAGGAATTCCTCCTTTTTCAAAACTTTGCTGCAATTTTTACTTGATACCTCACTTAACCCCTACAAATGAGCCATTTTTCTTTTTTTTCACCATTATGGAAGCACATCACTGAAAAAAAGACCTGGTGAGTGCTATAGGCTCCTGGGAGTCTATTGCATTTTGGATAATGTCTATAGGTAGTGAAATGGTCAGAGAACTTAATTAAAAAAAAACAAAAAACAATAATCACAGGTAAAAACATTTGCAAATGTCTCTTTTTAATGAAAAGAAAAAATTTATTACAAAACTAAACTCTTCGTTTAAAATGATATATTATCTGAAATTTTTTTTATACAAAAAGATAATTCAGTATGTCAAATTTAAGTTTCCATAATAAGTTGTTCCACTAGAATCTTGATTTAATTTTTCAGCTCATCATTTGAATGTTGATACCAGTGCCTGGATGAGGACTTTATTGTATAGTAAGGCAATTAAACCAGACCGGATCATTTTACATAGTGATGGACCTAAATGTTGGTTTGGAAGAAGTAAGCCATTCGATACATACAAAGAATTTCAAATAAACTTTACACGATCTCAAATACAGTTTTTGCATCAAGATGCAGTTAATTGTAATCGAGGAAATACCAACACATCAGGAAATGTGATAGACCCAAGAGTATTACACTGTACACTTGAAATGGTTTGTCCATTTATCCATCTTCATCCACATCAAGCTGCTTTGATATTTAAACAAAATGCTCAGGCATTTTATAGATTTGATGTTTAAACTACCAATATCTTTACAGGTGTTGGACTGAGATTTTTTGTTATTAAACTTTTATTAAATCTGTGTTTTCCAGTGTTCAAGGTTCATTAAAAATCTTTTCATTTGAATTGTAGCATCACAAATTTTTGTGATAAAGTGATGCTGATTTGCTTGGTTCTCATTTTTCCTGTAATTTGTTGTAAAATCAGAAATGTCTGTGTGTAAGTTTCCTGTTGGAGATTTGGGTATGCAGTGGAATCTTGTTATCTCGAAATTCACAGGACCACCTGTTTACCTCCAGATATCTGAAATTTGAGATAACCAAATTTTTAAGTTCACATATTTTCAATTTTTATTAGACAACGGATAGACCTAAACATTGTAGTGCTTACCTAATTAAAATAGGTTTTAAGCAACTATTTATTACACTTTTTCCATGGCTCGTTAATAGGAGTTGATTGTCCAATGTTTCGCAGATAAACAAGTAATTTTGTACAATGCTTTTTGCGTACAAAATGTAAATATT
Source organism: Atrina japonica (assembly GCA_030159075.1). NCBI lineage: Eukaryota > Metazoa > Mollusca > Bivalvia > Pterioida > Pinnidae > Atrina > Atrina japonica. The sequence continues at coordinate 18,540 of BROG01000122.1, forward strand.
TATTCGCAGATGGTAATTTTGAGATAACAAATGGCAATTCTGTTATATTTGGATACTTCAGACCAGAAAAATACTTCAAGATAAGCTAATTTCGAGATAAAAATTCCAGATATCTGGAATAAAATTAGTATGAATATATAGTACAATAATTGGACCAGACGTTAACTTTGACATAACCGCAATTTCGACTCATCCGATTTTGACATAACGAGATTCCACCGTATTTGTCATTTTTCCAGTAATATACTGTAGAATCAGAAAAATGTGTGGGGATGAAATGTCCATTTCCAAAATAGATACAAATCCATCATTCAATTTCATTGAAATAATAAAAAACTGTTTCTAAAGGAACCTTTTACTATTACGAGGTATAATTTTGGAACAATTCCGTCATAGTTTAAATTTTGTTGATGAATGAAAGTAACGAAATTTTCGGATTCTACAGTATATCGTTTTTCCACCTCTTCATAGGAATACCCGATCAGTTTAAAGCTATTTGATCATGCAGTCTCCTCCGATTTTGCTTAGGGCAGATACACTGTTAATTTGTGAGATCTCTCCTAGAGGTTTGGGGAATGATTTTGTGTCTGTCTCCCTTGTTATAGGTATGGGTATATCCATCTCCCCTGTTATAATTTGGGGTATATTGGATGTTGGGGTATATCTGTATTTAGAGATAGAGGTTGGGGTATGTTAGAGGTTGAGGTATATTTGCCTCCCCTGTTAGAAGTCTGCATATATCCGTCTCCTATATTAGAGGTTGGGGTATATCTCTCTCCTGTGTTAGAGGTTGGGGTATATTTGTCTCCCCTATTAGAGTTTGGGGTTTATCTGTCTCCCCTGTTAGAGGTTGGAGTATATCTGTCTCCCTTTAATAGGTTGCAACATATCTGTCTCCCATGTAATAGTTTGTTGTATATCTGTCTCCCCTGATAGAGTTTTGGGTATATCTCTGTAAGAATTATTCATAACAACAAACTTTTGAAGGAGATATTGCAACAATTTTATTTTAGTAAACAACTGTTTCAACAATAAAATACACAGCACTGTGTCAACATAAATTTACAAGCATAAAAACATATCAATTAACAACTTTTCTTTCAGTGAATAAAAAGAAAAAATAACATTGTCATCCTGACACAAATTTGTAAAAAAGCAGTACCTGTCCATAGTTGTATATGATAAAATATTAATTTACTCGGTAATAAAATATGTTAAGAAAAATCGGCGCCCTAAAAAAGTTTTAATGAATACATCATGCAATCCTAAATCCCACTTTTATATGGAAAAGTAAAATCAAATAAGTTTTCAAAATTACACTTTCTGTATCATAAAAAATAACATTTTAAAAGTTTATAAAAGAACGAGTATTTGATATATACATAAAGCATGCAAAAAAAAATTTATTCTGTACATTGTAATCAGGTCAAGTATATTGAAATGAGAAAGGCACAAGTATCAAATAAGAAATGTAAAACACGAAAAAGTAGATGAAAGTTATTGTTTTTCTTCAATTCCATTATGCATCAGTGAGACATGACTTCTGAATCCAGACAATTTATAATGAGTAATTTACATGGAGATGTATATGGTACATATGACTTCTGAATCCAGACAATTTCTGATTTACAATGTAAATGTGACTTCTGAATCCATACAATTTCAATGCCAGTGAATTGAATGTTCATGAATACAAGTGACTTCTGAATCCAGACAATTTCTACACCAGAGATTGAAATGTTAATAAATGTGACTCCTGAATCCAGACAATTTCTACACCAGTGATTTAAATGTTAATAAATGTGACTCCTGAATCCAGACAATTTCTACACCAGAGATTGAAATGTTAATAAATGTGACTCCTGAATCCAGACAATTTCTACACCAGTGATTTAAATGTTATTACAAGTGACTTCTGAATCCGGACAATTTCTACACCAGAGATTAAAATGTTTATACAAGTGACTTCTGTATGCAGAGTTTAAATGTATACATAATGTGAATTCTATGACTACAATATAACTTTGTCTGAAGTTTGAAACAGATACTTAGATGACTTGTGTATTGATCAATTATGATTCTACATTACTTGTAGCATAGCTTCCTGTTTTAATATTAAAAAAATAATAATAATATCCACTCCTAGCTTCAGAAACCAAAAATAAAACCCAAACAAATACATGTATATACTAAAATTCTTTAAATTTCCAATAAGATAATGTTAATCCTTAACATTTCAAACTGAAATCAACTACTTTAATTAATTATGATTAACTTCACATTTTGAATTTACTGTTTATATCAAGGGAGGTAATTTCTAACATAAACCTATTGTTTATATCAAGGAAAACAACTCCTAAAAACTAATGTTTATATCAAGGGAGATAATTCCTAACATATACTGATGTTTCAATGATTTAACAATATGTAATGCATCATACAAAACCTGCTGCTCCAATCAAGAAAGATGACCATAAAAAATTATGGGATAAACGAAAACAAAACTAATGACCCAATATTGTTTTGTATGCTATGAAATGTTATCAAATGTACATTTTATACAGAAATAATTTTTTTTTGTCTTGGCAATTCGCTTTATATTAATAAATGTACATGATAAGCCAGCATGATTTAACATATAGATACTGATGATGTTCAATGTTGTCGCTCATGCATTTCTTTAAGATTTGTATGTTCCGGAGAAGAATGTATTGAACAGCCTGTCGCTGACCTGGGTTTATGATCCCCATGACTATGTTTCCTTGATGATCTCAATCGTTCAGGAAGGAGACTGTTTGGTGCCATTTCCATCAATTTCAAAAGTTCTCGTGACATTTTGTTTTGTTTTGTATTTCTCATTGATGATGTACCAATATTGTGCACCTTCTGATCTGATTTTCTTTTATAACCCTGAGAAGAATTATGACACAAAAAATATATCAAATGATTAAATATATAAATAGATGTATTTAAATATGTGTGTGTGTGTGTGTGTGTGTGTGTGTGTATATTTCTCTCATGCCTGCCTATCTAATATAGAGTAGGCCCATACAATATGCCTATGGATGATCTGTGTGTATTACATGTTGTATGAATATTTATTTTTGTATGAATGGGCCATGTGTAAAGCTGACTAGTCCAAAAATGACAAAAAGACAAACTTCCCTGATAACATTTAAAGTATAGCTTATTAACAGTCAACAAATTCTGTCAATAATTACGTGTACCACACACTGAAACATTTCAAAGTCATACAGAAATATATATGTCAGTATAAACTCTAGCCTAATGGCGTAATGCCAATGATACTGTCAGTATACCACAAAGCTTCAACTTTAAAGTCGGGTTATCCAGATGAAGCATACCGATCGGCCTGTTATTTCATTTCAAAATCATGCTTATGTGAATTATACAATGCTCTGAATATATCTAGCATTTACATTTAAAGTAGTGGCCTAGGCTTACTAGGCTAAAACACTGCAATCTCTCCTAAATATATTCTTGTTTTAACGGTTATGTTGTAATATGTGTCCTCATTTTAAGTGGAGTTGACAGTATATATATATATATATATATATGTCATACATATATATGTACCACGGTATTTCTCCCTAAACTGTGCTTTCCCTTTATTAGTTTAGGTTAACAATTTGTGAGTACAAAGTACCCCTTGTGCTAAATTTCAGGGAGATATGAAAATGTTTAAATTTTATTCTGATTTAGAACTACATTGTTGTGGACTAGACTTATACACGTTGGCATTCTTGTAGGTTATGTCACCATGCACAGTATCAATACTCCGTTAATCCTGAGCTTTCTTTTGGACTATTTTTCATGAATCGGCCATTTTTTAATTCTTGTGTAATCTGCTTTGTATTAGGATTTTCTGTGCACCTCTTCAGCTTTGTTAACCCTAGTTGCTGGTATGTCTGAACGCTTTACCAGACACGGAATTTGTGACATTTTGATTTATTTTATGAAATCGAGCATATGCTCAAGAGACTTAAGTAACCATGTAAAGCGAGGGCGTAAAGTCACCTGTTGGCAGCACGATAAATCTAGAATAATAATGGACGATTTGAGAACTGAAAAATCTCCTATTGCACAAAGGGGAAAACAGCTAAATAATAAATGCCTTGCTTTCAGAAAATGTATTGCCTCAAGGGATTTTTTACAGAAAATATTGCAGGGTTTCATATATATAATTAACCAAACAAAATTATTTGTACAAACTAAGGTGCTTATCTTAAAAACAGATAAATCAATAACATCTAAATACCTTTTGAGGTCTGGTATTTTGTGGTACAGATCTAGGTGTTGGAGGCTTCCTACCAAAATTTAACTTTCTTCTCACATGATGAAGAGGCACTGTAAAAATGATGTAATTCTTAAGTATAAATATTTAAATCTCTCATCATATTGATGTCAAATGTACTATAAATAACTTACCACCAAAATTTTATTAAAGACAAGACAGAGTGAGTTTGTTTTTGTTTAAGTTCCACTCACAAATACAAAATACATGTTGTCATATGCAGTTGTTATTCACCTTGGAAAGATAAAGCTAATCATACTCGATTTATTCAGTCGTGTGTCTATCTAGGACTTAACCATGATTTGAGTTGTAAATCTATCAAAGTCAATTCCTTGAGTTCAGTTGTAAATCTATCAAAGTCAAGTCCTTGTGTTCAGTTGTAAATCTATCAAAGTCAAGTCCTTGTGTTCAGTTGTAAGTCTATCTTGGATAAGTCCTTGTGTTCAGTTGTAAGTCTATCAAAGTCAAGTCCTTGTGTTCAGTTGTAAATCTATCAAAGTCAAGTCCTTGTGCTCAGTTGTAAATCTATCAAAGTCAAGCCCTTGTGTTCAGTTGTAAGTCTATCAAAGTCAAGTCCTTGTGTTCAGTTGTAAGTCTATCAAAGTCAAGTCCTTGTGTTCAGTTGTAAGTCTATCAAAGTCAAGCCCTTGTGTTCAGTTGTAAGTCTATCAAAGTCAAGCCCTTGTGTTCAGTTGTAAGTCTATCAAAGTCAAGCCCTTGTGTTCAGTTGTAAGTCTATCAAAGTCAAGCCCTTGTGTTCAGTTGTAAGTCTATCTTGGATAAGTCCTTGTGTTCAGTTGTGTGTATATCTAGGACAAGTCCTTGTGTTCAGTTATGTGTATATCTAGGACAAGTCCTTGTGTTCAGTTATTTGTATATCTAGGACAAGCCCTTGTGTTCAGTTGTGTGTATAATATCTAGGACAAGTCCTTGTGTTCAGTTATTTGTATATCTAGGACAAGCCCTTGTGTTCAGTTGTGTGTATATCTAGGACAAGTCCTTGTGATCAGTTGTGTGTATATCTAGGACAAGTCATTGTGTTCAGTTGTGTGTATATCTAGGACAAGTCCTTGTGTTCAGTTGTGTGTATATCTAGGACAAGTCCTTGTGATCAGTTGTGTGTATATCTAGGACAAGTCCTTGTGTTCAGTTGTGTGTATATCTAGGACAAGCCCTTGTGTTCAGTTGTGTTTATATCTAGGGAAAGTCCTTGTGTTCAGTTGTGTGTATATCTAGGACAAGTCCTTGTGATCAGTTGTGTGTATATCTAGGACAAGTCCTTGTGTTCAGTTGTGTGTATATAGGACAAGTCCTTGTGTTCAGATGTATGTAAATCTAGGACAAGTCCTTGTGTTCAGTTGTAAGTCTGTGTTGGGTAAGTCCTTGTGTTCAATTGTGCGTATATTTAGGACAAGTCTTTGTTTTCAGTTTTGTGTATTTCTAGGATAAGTTCTTGTATTCAATCATGTGTCTATCTAGGACAAGTCCCTGTGTTCAGTTAATTGTCTGTCTTGGGTGAATACTTGTGTTCAGTTTTGAGATAAAAATGCCATTTGTATAAAACCATATCATATGTCATTTAAAGTGCTCACTAAAGGCCTGTTTATCAACAGATTTCATTTGCAACATATGTAGATATTGACTTATTTATTACCATTTATGAGAAGGAGATTTTAAAGATGTACCATGATTTGAACCCTTTTGGAATCCCAATGGGTCTTAGTACCTTTTCATTTGCAAACAATTTATGAGATTTCACTTGGGAAGAGTTCCTACCAAATCTTGTTTAATTTAAACCATTCCTTCTTCATAAAAAGTAAAAATGTCAAAAAGATGATGAAAAACATTTTTTAAATTACTTAGGTGCCTGTGACCTTTGAACAATTGACTCTGAAACTTTGTCACAATGATCTTTAAATTAGATAATTCCTACCACTCTCTTAAATATATCTTTGTCTACAAAAAGTCAATACGTTCTGAATTAACAAGCCATTTGTATAAAACTATACCATGTATATCATTTGAAGTCTCACTTAAGGCTCGTTTGTGAAAAGATTTCAATTTAATTTGTAAGCTTTGTAGATATTGGATATTGACTTGACACTAAATAATACTACAAAATTTGAGAGAAAACTAGTCTTTGGTTTATCAGAGGATTTTGATAAAGTGTACCAAGTTTTGACACCCTCTTGGTCCCTTTGGAGCCCATATTAGTCTTAGTACCTTTTCATTTGTAAATTTGATGCTGCTTTAGATGTGGATAGTTTCTGTAGTTTGATTGAAATGGGGAACTTTCAAGTTAGCCTGGATTACCATTACAAATATAATCCTGCTTTATTATTGCCAGTTGCGGGATTCTAGAAAAAAGTTCCTCAATGTTATTTCTGGTTTCGATAATATATAGATAGCCCCCATAGCATTATTGGTAAAAGTGCCCTGCAAGTGCTCAGAAGGCCCTAGGTTCGATTCCCAGTCTGTCCGCACATTTTTCTCTGCCTGATACATTTCAGTAATTTGGTGTTCAACTAAATAAACCCACTGTGGTATGTTTTAAGAATCTCTTGGGGTTTCTTTATACAAAATAAATTTAATGTGCTAAAATTAAAAAAAATTTCCATTTACTTTACATATGTTGCAAAGGTAAATATGAAAACGGGAAGAACATCTGAGGAACAAAATCAAGAAGGCGTGAATAAATGCAGGATCATAACAGTAATCTGGTCTCACTAAAAAGTTCCCCATTGGTCCAATGGTTATTGTCATAACTGAGAAAATTGAAAATGTCTCAAAGTTGCTGAAAACTAGTATTTTCTGTTTATATAGGTGCCTGTGACCTTGAAAGTTTGTCACAATGATTTTTTGATCATTTCTAACAACTATTTTTATGTCTTTGAATGAAAAAACAGTCAGTTTTGAGATAATGAGCCATTTAAATCCATATCACATAGGCCTACATAAATTAGATCTATTCAACGTGCTTGCATAATGCTCATTTTATTTGCTGTACTCCTGTAGATATTGGCTCAACAATAATTCATACTGAATACGACGGAAAATTTATCATTGTTTTATGAGAAGATTTTTATAGATGTTATGGATAGGCGTCGGAGCCGGGGGGCTTAGCCCCCCCCCCTTTTTTTTTTGTAAAGACATAGGTGTTGAAAATTGGGGCTAAGCTCCCAGACGTTTCTGGCGTGTGTGTGTATGTTTAAGTTGGTTTAGCCCCCCACTTTCAATTTGCTTCCGACGCCAATGTTATGTATGTCGATTTGAACCTTTTGGAGCCGAACCCTTTCCTTTTCACAAACGTGAAGCCCCTTCCCAGGCAAATTTGGTTACACTTGAAATCATTCTGTCCAGTGGTTCTTGAGAGATAGTCATATAAATTAATAGTTAACGGACTGACAACAGACATTCTATTATACTGACACACATTAGGGTCAGATGACCTAATTATCGAATGTAATAGATCTCTATATAGATCTATATTTATTGTGATATCTGGGCCCGAAGTCACCAGATTTACTCAGTACTCAAACTCAATTAACTTTTCAGGATTTTCAGGTAAATTCAGACAAAATTTATTCTGTAACTGGGCATGTGTGTATATTGACACCATACAATTGTAAATAATAATAAAAATTATTGCTCATTTGAAGAAATATTTCCTAAATACTAAAAATTGTTTGAGTACGTACTCAAAGTTTGAGTACCGTACTCAACACATTTATGCATATTTTACAGAAAATCATAAATGTAACGCAAAAATTTATATGTGAATGATGAAAAACAATAATTTGTTTCCTAATCACCCAACCCCAAAAGTTTTACCAACGATTAAATAGTCAAAATGATGAAATTAAAGTTGAGCTTGAGTACTGAGAAATTTTGGTGATTTCGGGCCCAGATATAGATCAGACACGTGATTCTTACCTCCTGAAAAACTGGTGAACGTCTTAGATACAGGTGGTGTTGGATAATGACCATTTCTTCGTTTTGCTCTGTAAGAACGAGTAGCCTGCCGTGTCCTTACAACCATTGCTACAGGTAATGTTGATGGAGTTGACGGTTGCTCCAAGATGCTGTCATCCTTGTGTAAGTTGAGATCGTCTATTTCAGTTTGACGATGTAGGTCAACAAGATCTGCAAATTACAATGAATCATGTGATTGTTACGTCATTTCATTGTACGTCATCCACCAGTAGCGGATCTATGGTGTATTTACAGCGTTCTAAATAAAATTAAAATTTCAATGTGATTACGTATGCTTTCAACGTTTTTATTGGATAGTTTTACCATCAATACCATAGGCGTCGGAACCGGGGCGGCTTAGCCCCCCCCCCCCCCACTTTTTTGCAAAGATAGAAAATAGGTGTTAAAAATTGGGGCTTAGGCCCCAGACGTTTCTGGCGTGTGTATGTGTTTTAAGTTGGTTTAGCCCCCCCTACTTTCAATTTGCTTCCGACGCTGATGAATACTGAACCACGATTAATTACATTATATAGGACAAGGTGTGTTTTCCGAATCCCAACATTCCGCAATGCTTATAATTTAACTTTATGAAGACCCTTTGTATAAAAAGTAATTGCTACTTTACAATAAGCCCCTTCTTTTCTTTGGTGGGTACGGTAACAAATTCAAACCATTTGAGATAAAATATTTAAAACATTTATTTTGAATAAAGCGATGTCAACCTTTCTCTAAAATCACTGACGGTACAAAGGTGCATGTACTAACATACGTAAGGAAGCCGGGATGGGACTTTTTGACTTTTAACTTTTGACCTTTAATTTATGACTTGACATTTGACAGATTAATAGAGACCTCGGAAGTTAAAAGGTCCCTCACGGTATCCGTACGTACGATAATTCGATATTAACAATAAAATGTGGGTATTGCTAATACTAATGAAGAAGGGGTTTAGTGCAAAGATAAAGTTGAATTCAGTTATTTAAGAGTTCAATACAAACAACCTACTACACGGTGCCAAAAAAAAATGTTTTTTTGGGTTTTTTTGTACATACATGCAGTGACTTTTATAGATAAAAAATGAATTTATAGATGAATTATAAAAATTATATAAGTTAAGCTGGTTAGAGGTGGCAATTTCTCATTGCGTTTTAACTCATGTTCCGTTTTTTGTCTTTAACTATATTTCTGTTTATTTAATTTTGTTTAATTTCTAATGAATTAATTTTATACATATCTGTTGTTTACTAGATTTACGGTCGAGTTGTCTATTTAATATTGCCGCTCTCTTATTACGATTCTAGTGGATATAAGCAAGAATGGTGTAAAGAAAGCTACGGTTCTCCATTTAAGATCGCCGGGGCTGGTGCGTTTTGTTCTTGTTGTTGCAGTTTTTCTACTTACTTACACTTGCCATTTACTATGATAACATTATTGCCCTGCAAATGCTCATTCTTTCCTATCTTTTAATAAAACAAATATTAAAGGATAAACACTTACATCGGATTGTAGTAAATCAAGTTTCCACTAACATACTTTTCTACATACGTTAATTAAACATATTTTTTATTTACCTATCTATTTAGGTATCTTTTTACCCATTTGTTCATTTATTCATTTCCGAAAAATGGCCTAAAATGAAAGAATTATGTTTTCACTATTTTATGAACTAAAAAGTAAAAACCCAATATCAGTAAAGACACGAAACGAAATAACCTCTTACTTCACATGCTGAAATATCTGATAATGCAAATATTTAATTCAGGCCAGTAGAACCAAAATTGTCAAAATGTGAAGTCGTCTGCATAGTTTATTTGTCAAACTCACAAAATGCATAAATAATAATTTCCTACACACAAAACAGAAGGCTTTGTCACTTGATAATGCGATTTTTACCACTGCGTTCCCAATCGTAAATCAATCGAGAATCACTTTGCATTAAAAAAACCCAACAAAAATGGTGTATAAAGGGAAGTCGCAGATTTATCTGGAATATGAAATCATATCATACAGTATTCACTGGTTCCTATCATTCTATCTCTAATTGAAAAGCTGGAAATACGATCGGATTGCTGAATCACGTGACCATAATGACGTGTCAAAGGTCGTTGCTACGTACGCTTTCAATAGGTGGACGGTTTTACTTTCTCTCTCACAATAACCATGTGTTAAATGCGAATGATAGAAAAATCATAACAAATAGCCGATAAATTTGAGATATATCATTACAATGGCGGCAGAGGTTGAATTAAAACGTAAGTAAAATTTTATTTTATAGCTACTAGAGAATTATAAAGATCAAAATTAAATTACACTTTGAGAACAGAATCTAAACAATTATGCATTTAAAGAAAACAAGGAAATTAATTAAGGTCACTGTCTATACTAATTTGATTGCAATATTCATAAGCATAGAATACCAATTTGATACTGTGAAACTCATATGTGGAGATTTTACAAAAGCAGACGACATTCGTATATTCAATCTGCCAGTTAAAAGGTAAACACAAAATCTAATCGTCTTTTTTTTACTTTAAGAATTTTATAATAACGCTTAACGCGTCTGATTACCAGCATTATGTCCTTTGAATTCGCTGTCTACCGACATTTACACGACAGAAGTATTTATCGCCTTAAATTAAATTTCACCCCTAAGAACTGGAGCACGATGTATATATTTGTATCCATTTTTATTATCAGTTAGATTGTTATTTATTAACTCTCCCATGTCTTATCACGGTTCGGGGACTTCATATACCGGTACATTGTATTGCATTTATGTATTGTTTTAGTAACCCTCGAACTTAAATATCGCCAGCGAAATTATGTGTAATTTCACAGGTTCTTCTAATAAAACGGCTTGAAATGAAACAAGCTAATTCGTAGAATTTTATCCCCCCACCCTTTCATAAAAGGGTAATCATATTGTAGGTAAACTCTTTTGCGATTAGGCTGAAACATGTAATTTTCATGCTGTTGACACAAGATGTATTGCTTGGAAATCCAACAAAAACTAAGACCTTATACACAGGCTAGATGTGTTATTGAACATGTATTACGGAATAAGTGAACTGGTTGAAATAAGTATAGACTGAATATTATATACTTGTGTCATTTGCTTACTTTTAAATTGAAGATAAATTCAAAAGTGAGCACATGACTAAATTGAAGATAAATTCAAAAGTGAGCACATGACTAGTCATGTGCTCACTTTTGAATTAATCTTCAATTTAAAAGTAAGCAAATGACACTTGTAATGATGCTAAGCAGATCCGTGGTAAAATGACATTTTCTTTAATTAAGGGACCGTAACTCAACAAATTAAAGTGCGCCAGAAGTGGCGATCACTTGGCCGAGCCCTTTAGGCATTTAACCTTGTTACCAAGTTTGAAGAAAATTAAATTAAATTTAAACAATATGCCCATTTGTTGTCGTTACTGCACGGAAACAGAAGACATGACATTTTTCGTTAATCAAGGGACCATAACTCCACCGAATAACGTACACCAAAAGTTGGCCGTCCTTTAGGCATATAACTTTGTTACCAAGTTTGAAGAAATACCCACTGTTTCGGCGTAAGCAGGGGATAAAAAAAATCTGCTACAGGAAACTTAATACAATACAAACTATCCATTTGTTTTCAACGCATTTAGTGTATTGTACGCAGTGTTGCGAACCGATTGTGCAGATATAACAGCTTTTCAAAACCCAATATTACGTATATTGGAATATCAATCGAATTCCTATCAATAAACAGAGCAAGTGGTAAAGCCCATTGTTCGAATAAATGTGGTAGACGTTGGTACCTTCCCTATCTCAAGTGGAATCGTTTCACTAGAGACGGATATATATTATTTTTAATCACAACACTCATATGTCACTGAAATGAAAATACAAGTGTAAAATTGACTAACTCAAGTCTCGTGGGATAAAAATTCGCTAATTTAATAGATCTAGATTTATCAAATTCTGCAATGCGTTGAACACACAAGTAAATGGATAAATATTGGATCAATGCAAATGACGTGTTCTTATTTTCCAACAACAATTAAAACGTGTGTGCTCTAGCGAAACACGGTAGTCATCAGAGACGCGAAAAGTGCAGTACACTGTATCATTTGTGTGACTTTCATGGAATGACTTTAAAAAATTAAAATCAATGAGGAAAACATCCAGCCAATTTAAATTCTCAAAAACAAAATTTCTTTTACTGTTGTGGCGGTTTTCGTTTCGCTGATATACATGTAGTTGTAACCGAATGGGTTTATGTAAAAGATAGTCACGCAAACATCAAACGACAACAGATCACATGTGTGTTGTTTTATTATCAATATCGGAAGCGATAAATTGCGGGTTTGTCAGTACGGGTATTATAAATACATGAGAACAACACAATCAATCAATATCACAAAAGAAATGCACGTTATACAGTGCTAATAAGTATCAACACCAGTTTGTGTGCGGTTTGTTTCGCGTTACTTGCCAAGACACGGCACCATGTTATCAAACGAAAGAGTTATCGATTTCAGTTTGAAATCTTAATACATACTTTAAACAACCATAATACCTTTGTTTGTTCTTACTTTTTTCAAATGTGTAACCATGCTGTCAAAATGTATACGCACACTTTCAATCAAGATTTTAAGTATTAATAAAGTCAACTACACAAAGAAATGCATATAAGTGTTAAATGAAACCCAGAGACGAAATGTTGTTTTCTTGCAGATAACAATGAAACCGACCAAGTGTGCAAAGTTCGTGATTTTCGTTTATTATTCTTTGTTTGTGTATTTATCACATTATCTTCAAACGTCCAATATATCTTTGTTGTAAAACCATTGTATATCACATGTTGAAATGTATTGTTACAGTAAAGAGACATTTTAACGAGCCTATTTAGAACATGACTGGTGTAGGAGTCCCCCATGAAAGTAGGTCTGTTTGCTTTATAGCTGTTTTACATCCCAGTGCTAGCACCAGACATTACTTTTACACTAGAGCGACACGACTTCGGACGTATTCTCCAAACGAAATGCAACCTTATGTCGAAAGTTTGGCTAAAACTGTCATTGCCTTTCATGTAAGAGGCATGGAGGGCATTAAGGCGTTCAAATAGAAAATCTGGTCAATTATGCAACTTATGTTACCCTGGCCTGATCAAGATTTAGTTTGAAAAATTAGTAGATAATGACTTAAAAATTACGTATACCAAATTTGAGAGAAATTTTACATTGGAATGTCATTAAAGAAGATTCATAAAGATTTGCCCCCTTCTTGTCCGTTTGAACCACCCTCTATTTTCATTCTCAAACTTGAAACAGCTTCACATGAGGATTCTTTGTACAGATTTTGGTTTATATTGGCAAATTCCTGATTAGAACGAAATGAATGGTATTATGTGGAAAATGCTGTTCTTTTCTGTTTACTTGGGTGTCTTTGAGTTTGAACTTTACCATGACCTTGAAACTTTGTCACAGTGATCCCTAGCTAATTCCTTACAGCTTTCACACATATCTTTGTATACAAAAGGTCAATCAGTTTGAGTTAAATGATATGTATAAAACCATACTTTATATTATTTGAAGCGCTTGCTAAAGGATCGTTTTTGAAAAAAAAAACCTCTTGTGCAAACATCATGTTTACTAAATCTGAAATAAGACAATTCATTGATTCAAGTTTTGACGCTTTTTGGTCCCATTTGGATTCCATATTGGTAATAACTCCTTCGTGGGAGCAAGGTCTTCGCCTTTGTTGAATTTTGTCTAGTACTAGGTCTTGGGAGGAAGTCGTTAAAATGGAAACGTTAATGGACGGACAGCGAACGCAGACGAACACTGGGTCACAACACTAGGCAAGCTATAAACAGGAATCTACCCCTTCCATTTACAAGCTCAACATTTTAACCGATTGAACCACTTCAAGCGGTCCCACATAATATGAGACGCAAGTCTTTTCAGAACATTTTATATAACACTTACTTGTCTATCAATAAATATAATCTTATACACTTGTTAACAATGCCGTTTATGTACTTATTTTCAATTAACCAAATATTGAAAATTAGCAAACGACAATGAAATAACATTAAAAGATCAATGCTCCCCATCTACTTTTTGGTGTCATTTTATCATAAAAAAGTATTGTTTGTGTAGACAAGAGATATCTACCGCCATTGCAAGATGACAGAAGAGGAGACGACGTTACAGATGAAGGTTTGTCGAATGAAGTGTTGGCTATCGCTTCTCTCGATATATGCAACATCTATGCTTTATCTAACAGTTATGACTTTTATTTTCAGTAACCGATTACGTAACGATTTATACTTACTTGCTTTTAATTTCAAGCAATAATTTTCTCTAATTTCCGCTCATTTCTGGTGATGCATATTTCGATACTTTTTCCAACTACACAAACCCAATAAGCCATATAGAGGACACATCTTAAACATTGGCATCTGGCAAAAAACTGTAGCATGTTACCTAAAGCTGGTGACATCTCCATATATTTAAAGTGAAAAATTCTTAGCGAGATGAAAAACAGTAATCAAACAAGGAACTAATGGTAAAGACTGGGGACTCAAAATCAGACAGTCGGACTGAGTGATTCAACTATTACAAAATCAGACAGTCGGACTGAGTGATTCAACTACTACAAAATCAGAGATTTAACTATTACAAGCACTTGTCACATACAACTGATATACTAACCAACTTTAAAATATTTACAAATTGTACAGAATTGTAAGTTTTCATCCATTTATCTATATTATCATCTGCCTACTTATTTTCCATATCTAAAACAATGCCATCTATGTGTGGTTTTCTACCAACTCGGCCACTTAGGTCCTACCAAATCTATGATCTAAATAATTGTGTTTAACATAACTGCTCCTATCTATTTTTGTTTTATAAGAAATGTAAACGAGTATAGGACAAATCATTCTTATTTCTTACAAACTGAAAATTACTAAAGGACATTAACCAAACGTTACTGACAAATGATATTGATTACGATCTGTTTTAGCATTGTATTCTTTAACACACTGCAACTTCTACATATTGCACTAAAACCTGATTTACAGATGTTTATAAGAGGCGTATACAAATTCTGTAGTATTACTATAAGGAGTCGATTGTCAATATAACGGTTTACGTGTATATGACTTTTGTAATGTTTTTAATTAAAAATCAAAGCAACCCATTGTATTTTCCTGAAAAGTTTAAAATACTTGTGTCAGTTGCAACATCTACGCCCTCCGAAAACTCGTCAAACCAAACAAGGATGTCAGGAAAACAAAACGGTTTTTAGAGTCCATGGTTACCAGAAGTTACCGTTGTTGCCTACATCAATACTCCGTGAAATATTTATACTGTTGAAAATAGAATAATGTAATGCAAGGCCCAACTAAGGCAAATATCAGTTTTCTGGAATACATCTAAATTATTCACATTTGATGTAATTTCTAAACATTAGAGTAAATCATTTGATAAAAGTGTCATGTTGTCAATTGTGTATTTACACCCACCTAGTAAATTCAAAATTTACAACATGACAAAAGTATAACTGTTGATGCAATTTTAAACAAGACTGGAACACGTAAAAACAAAAAGTATTTTCAAACACTAATAAAACATATATTTGATATATTGTAGTCATCGTGAACGCAATGACATACTCTCTTCGCAGACTTTATACCGGATTTTAATGTTCTTTCAGTGGTTTGAAATTATAGCGATTTTTTGACATTCAACGCATCGTGTTTGCAAAGATCAGATTGAAAAGGGGTTTGGGGGTTTGCCTTCACATACAAGTTGATAAAAGAAAAGAAAATAGAATAAAAATACCATGGGAAAACTAATCTCGGATGGACAATATCTTTTGACAGGTCTATTATTATTTGTTGACATATATTTCACTTTTATAGAAAATATGGATATTGCTAAAGGCGGATCAGTTGCAATCGAGAAACCACGGACTCGAATCCAAGTTCGGATTATAACTGATTATAACTGAGAAAGGAAAGTCATGGGTTATTACAGTCCATAGCGTAGGTTATAATGTGTGACATTCACATAAAGCTGGTGGGATCTCCTTAAACGTGAAAAGAGAGACTTCACTAAAGGTCGTAACTTTGTCCGTAAACGTACACGTAACTTGAGATACGACTTATTACGGATATTAAGTTTCACTTACACTAAACGTCGTAAACGTATGCTTACATAGTTCAATATGTTAAATCATACACGTAGTTACGTGTGACATTCGTAGTCCCTTTGGAGCAGACATAGACTCGGACGTAAGTTTATATGTAGAAAGAAAGATACGACATTTAGTGAAACTCATTTTAGACGTAGATTACGACTACGTCTGTATTTACGTCTATACGTTACGAACTTTTGTGATACTGGCGCCTGGGTGGTTAGAGCATTGCGTTTTAAAACATAGAGTATCTGGCCTCTAGTTAGCGCGGGTTTGAACCGACCACTGGAACCTTAGCTGAATTAGTGAGAAAGATTTCCAGTTTACTTACAGAATACCGTTCGTCTCTTCTCGGGTACATTGTATTCCAGTTTTCCCCTATACCATTACACGCTGACCACCAGTATATCAATATCTATTATTAAACAGAAAATCGAAAGAAATCACAAACCCGAGACCCAAATGACACTACGGAAACCAAATACATGTATACCATAATCAGATATAATATATTGTTGTACTCAGTGCTATAAAAAATGAAGCCTGCCGATTTGTTACACTAGAAACAATAAATTAATTAATAATATTTTTATCACATGTATTCTACTTTTCAACAGTAAGTATAATATAATTATGAAGAACATCTAGACCATGGGATATAGACAGGGTCAATTACAAAAGAGTATCAATAGTTAATTGTGTCGACTATAACAAAGACAACGCTATCAACACTATTTCTACACATTGATCTAATGGCTTTCATCCAAGATACAAAACGAACTTGTGGTTATCAAGGAACTAATTAATACACTAGTTGGTACATACTATACCATGGTTACAGTTTGTCGTCTGTCAGGCGTTTTACATGCGCGTTTCTAGGAGTTAAAATGATTTTAAACAATAGTATATACTAAATATCTTGTATTGTTTACACCGAGAATAGGACTAAAAGTGTGTCATATAGGATGCCCAAAGTGTTCTAGAGTCGTCTGACCAATATGCTTACACAATGGAAAGTAGTGTCACCAATGGACTTAGCGATGGCACTGGAGGCACCGTCCTACAGTTTAAGTGGTTCGAATTATTTATCATCAATTTCAATTTCTTTATTTTCTATGGTCCTCGAAAACAATGTTATCTATGATTGGAAATGTTATTTTTATTTCCTAATTTCTGTTCTTTTTGGTTTTCAGCCGAGTATGAGCGAATCCGACAGTCAGGAAGGTAAGTTCTGTTTTCTATCATTTCGAGGTATAGGAATATAGTGACCAAATACAAATTTTATCTTATGTAGTGAGTTGATAATCTGTTAGAGGGCTACTGATATTACAGAATACACTCCCATATTAAATGATGTTTCATTGCTGACATAAGAAAGAGCTGAGATCAGTAAAGTATTTGAAAAACATTGATTATGTTCCTTGGATGGAGTCATGTGAAATTCACACTTAAAATACATACATGTACATGTATTTCATTCACCGATTTTTAACAATTAATACAAGTAAAATTACATTATAATCTTTTGCATGTCATAAAATGGAATTTTACAAAATTGGTCATCACGAATGATTGCACATCCATTAAACACTAAAATGAATAGTATGTGAAAGCAAGTATTTTAAAAAATAGACTGGAAATTGCCTACACAAAATTAGCTCATGAATATATAGTAATAACAATTTTGTTTTCACTTTTTAGGGATGGGTGGGAGAAGTTTGCAGTTAAGATTCTGCTAGTTTTAAAAAGAAAATAGTTTTCACCTTCCCCAAATTAGGTATTTAGTACATGTAGTAGTATTAATGGAGAGAGAGAGAGAGAGAGAGAGGGTATATGATGCAATTGTTCTTAATTGTCCTTTATTACTGTATGAATATTTGGTATTCTTAACACGTGTACCTAGTTATTAGAAACAAATATTGAAATTTTATAGTAGAAATTGATACATTCAATATACATTTTCCAATATATTAGCCACAAATTACACAGTAAGTTAAACGTTTTGTATTTTCTATAGCTACACAAACATACAGCCTTTTGTATGACTATTTTAGAGTTCTATTGATGATACCATCAATACTGTACCACATCAGGCTAATGCAACTCTTTGTTATCAGTCAAAGACAAGCTTTTACAAATGAGGTTCACACAATAAACACAACTGCCTTTAGTGTTTTTATTTAAATACACTGAATTGTGCATTGTCTAAAATACATACAAATATGTGAGCTGGTACTTTAGTAACTAGAGTAAACATCATATAAACAATGCTGATGTGCTGTATGAAGATGGTATTTATCGAGAACAATGCATTTAGCATCAATGATTAATGTAACTGTGTTTGCTCTCTCTCTCTCTCTCTCTCTCTCTCTCTCTCTCTCTCTCGCTCTCTCTCTCTCTTATACCAGGCTTTTTTCTATAATTTCTATTCCCAATACAAAATACAAGTGCTTTTTTAAAATTTGATGAAAAAATTCCTAATTGGTGTTCAGACTATGACTGTAATGAAAAATAAATTTCTAAGGAAAACACTGAAAAAATAGAATCCATTGCATGTGTATAAAGTGAATTTACAAGTGTTCTAACTATTTTCCCAATTTAGCAAAGGAATTTTCCCCCAAATCAGAAAAGGCTTGTATACCTACACACACTACACTAATTTGACACCACAGTCTATAAGTAACGATACTATGTTTGAAAAGGCATATAAGTGAAAGAACAGAGCAAATTTATACAAAACATATACATTTGTAATAAAGTGTGACTTGAAAATTCTACTCTTGATGTTGATTTTTGTTGAATTTCCTCAACATTGTGATGTTAACCTCCTACTGAAGTTGTGCTTTAACTTAGTGACTGGAGAGTCTGCAGGCTGATAGAACAGAGCTGATTCTGAATTACTGGTTTACATAAACTTGTACATGTATACCCTTTTTTAAATTTACAAATCTCAAAATTCATGGACTGACCCTATTGCTAAAAAATTCGAAGTAAATGAAAATTTAATCAACATATTTTTCAGTCAATGAAAATTGAGACCAGCCATTCAAATTTAACATAACATTAATTTTGACTCTTCCAATTTGGACATATATATCAAGCACAATGATAGGCCATGTATAATTTGGATCAGTAATTACTGCTTATCATCAGTGTATCTGTCATTCAGACCATCACAAGAAAATATCTGCCCTTTTTAACATTGCCCCCCCACTCCTCCTCCGCACACACACACACACGCACACACACACACACAGAAAGAGTTTTCCAAAGTACCATTTGGAAGTAAAAATAGAATATTTGGTGAATTTCTACCAACATTTTGGTCAGGGTTAACATTACCAGTAACCTTTGCACTGTTTTAATCTATTGGAAAAATATGTAACTGATATTGTATTTATCATATTTATGTGCATTTATTACTTAAATGTTTAACAGTATTCATTCAGTTTAGTATTGAGCCCAAGTTCAATGATTCCATTAAACTTTAAATCAACTGCAAAGGGTTGAGGATATATAGGAATGATATTTAACTACACTTGCAGAATAAATGAGTTTAGTGCTATAAAGAAATTAGCAAATTTAAATTATTCAATAAAAGAATAATTACCCACTTAAATTATGTACATAGTCCTACGAAAAATAAGTGGCTTACTCCAGAATAATCAAACCATAATAATAAAAGAATTTGCTTAAATAAGATTTAAATTCATTTAAATTTAAATCCATTTTTAATGCTAACATAATCTGTATAAATATAAGTACTTATACATCATGAAAATCAATGCAACTATTGCGGTCACATGACCATGCCTCTGTTGTTCATTACAAAGATCAACACACTGCACAAGCATTTCAAACAAAATTACAAATATGTATGTATTTAGACTTACAGGCTGTAATGAAAATTTAATAGGGTAATAAATGGAGAGTCACTCCTTTTAGAACTGAATATTTGTGACAATGCCAAAATTACTGAACATGACAAACCGAGTGAACATGGCAAGTCCAATGACCATGACAAACCCAGTAAACATAACAAGTCCAGTAAATATAATACTTAGTCATCTAATAAACATGACAAAACAACAGTGAACATTTCAAGCCTAGTGAACATGATAAACCTACTGTGAACATGACAAAATCAATGACCCAGACAAACCCAGTGAATATGACAAGCCAAGTGAAAATGACAAGACTAGTGTTAGTGAACATGGTAATCTTGTAAACATGATACTCTGAGTGTAAATATGACAAGCCTAGTAAACATGACAAACCTAGTGTTAACATGAATAAACTAGTAAACACAGTAGTGACAAGTGTTCATGGCAATGTCCAGTGAACATGTTAAGTTCAATCAACATGGCAAACCTAGTGAACATGATAAACCTATTGTGAATATGACAAGCCTAGTGAACATATAAGTTCAATAAACATGTCAAGCTTTATGAACATGGCAAGCTGATATGACAAACCTAGTGAACATGACAAATGTAGTTTGAACATAACAAGCCTTGTAAACAGGGAAAGTGGTATGAACATGACAAACTTAGTAAGCTAGTGAACATGACAAACTGAGAGTGAACATGATGGGCATAGTGAACATGAAAAACCTAGTATGAACATGACAAGCCAATTGAACATGACAACTTTAGTGTGTACATGACAAGCCTAGTGAACAGCAAGTCTAGTAGACATGACAAGTACTGGATGACATGAAAAACCTCATGTAAATATGACAAAGTCTAGTGAACATGTCAATTTCAAAGAACATGGCAAGAGTAGTGTGAACATGATAAACTCAGTTGCAACATTATAAGCCTAGTGACCATGGCAAGCTTAGTGAACATGACAACCTAGTGAACATGAGAAACCTAGTGTGAACATGATAAATTTAGTGGACAACACAAGCCTAGTAAATATTACTATCCCAGTTGACATTTGAACATGACAAACTTAGTGAACATGACAAGCCTAGTTGAATCAACTGTAAGGGATTTTGTTTTTGTTCTACACATACAAATTACAAGTACTAATCATGTCTTAGTGTACACAATTTTGTAAATGAACTACCGTACTATGGAATTATTAGTCTTCAAAGTTGGAATTACATATACGTATATGAAAAAGAGGTCATATACAAGGCACTATCTAAGTTTTTTTAAATTAAGATTATAGTCATCATTTGTGTAAGACATGTAGTCATATACATCTAGGCGTTACATAGGAAAATGCTTTAGGAGAATTTTATTTAGGTCTCTTTAGACAGGTGACTGTTAAATATAGTGATTCACTAAGGCAGGCAAAACTCATTACTTATATAAATATACATACATGTATATAAATAAACAATCTTTTATTTGTGCACAAGATATAGATTAATGAGATTTTTACCTGTAACACAGGTAACAATAGATACAGTGAGTGGCCTAGGTAGGTTAAACTATTGTACACACATATTGATTCATTAATATATATATATATATATATATATATATATATATATATATATATATATATATATATATATATATATATATATATATATATATATATATATATTAATGCATTTTGTACCTGTAAGTTGTTGAGAGTAAATATAGCAGAACTACATGAAAATCAATTGAGGTTTAGTATGTTATTTGTCTATATTCACCTTGTATATATAGTCTGCCTTATTGAAATAAATCTTGTTGAACTTCATTTGTGACGAGCATTGTGTATGACAGATATACTTCAACGATCAACAATTTTGAAATAAGAATATTCTCCAATGGTTTATCTAAAACTAAATACATACAAGTTAAAGCAGTTGACACAATCCATGTCAGTAATTAATATCACAGGAAGTTGATAGGTATAACACTTGGAATTCTTCCAATAACTATATACACCTGGTAGAATGCTAGTATAGAACAGTAAATTTATGAACAGTCTTGAGTTGTTTATTGTATGAATACAAAAGTAAGATACCCTAGCAACCTAAGTCTTATGCTCAGAGTCTGCATCCTTTGATGTAGGAACCATGTCCCAGAATCACAGAGACTTTAAGAAACATATCCACAAAATCATGAAAATGTTTTTGTTTTTTTTACCACTTTATAAAGCTTTGGTATCAACATTTATTTTAAATTACACAAAAGGGAAATGTCCAATATTTGGGTAGATGGCAATTAGAAAATCATACAGATCATTTGATCTACGCCTCAGATAGATTCATTATTCTACGACCAGAGTCAGCCATACATCGAATACGTGTTAAAATGTTTGAAACCTTACCTTCCTGGATTTGTATGTATCTTAATTAAGTTTTCACACAGAAAATTTTAATCCAATATAAATCTATGATATTAACTTACAGAGTTTGTCATATTATATATTATTATTGATCACTTTGACCTATTCAGTTATCATTTATCTATCAGCATGTAAGCAGATTTTCTTGTTAACCTGAAACAGATAGTCCCTACCAATTTACAAAAACACCTGACACAGGTAGTCCCTGTTGTATCTACAAAACCTCTGACACAGGTAGTCCCTGTAGTATATTCAAAACCTCTGACACAGGTAGTCCCTGTTGTATATACAAAACCTCTGAC
Organism: Atrina japonica; assembly: GCA_030159075.1. NCBI lineage: Eukaryota > Metazoa > Mollusca > Bivalvia > Pterioida > Pinnidae > Atrina > Atrina japonica. Next base: position 41,622 of record BROG01000122.1, read on the forward strand.
ACAGGTAGTCCCTGTTGTATCTACAAAACCTCTGACACAGGTAGTCCCTGTTGTATCTACAAAACCTCTGAAACAGGTAGTCCCTGTTGTATCTACAAAACCTCTGACACAGATAGTCCCTGTTGCATCTACAAAACCTCTGACACAGGTAGTCCCTGTTGCATCTACAAAACCTCTGAAACAGGTAGTCCCTGTTGTATCTACAAAACCTCTGACACAGGTAGTCCCTGTTGTATCTACAAAACCTCTGACACAGTTGTATCTAGTCCTGTAGTTGTATCTACAAAACCTCTGACACAGGTAGTCCCTGTTGTATCTACAAAACCTCTGACACAGGTAGTCCCTGTTGTATCTACAAAACCTCTGACACAGGTAGTCCCTGTTGTATACACAAAACCCCCGACACAGTAGTCCTTGTCCTATCTACAAAACCTCTCACACTGATATTCCTCATTTTATCTAGAAAAAAACCCTGAAACAGGTAGTGTAATTCATATCCTATCATTGAAACCCTAGATACCAGTATATACATTGTATATATATATATATATATATATATAAATTAAAAATACAATAGAAATATGGTTACGGTGTTCATAATTTATGTTTCTTGATTGGACAATTGTTCTCAATAAAATTCAGTCAGCAGAAAACTTTGGAAAATCTCCCTGAGGACATTTACCAAATAATGGAATATAGGACTACATCCTCCCTGGGGACTGCAGATCCTCTCAGCAAATTAGGTTAAAACAATATAGCAATGATTTAATCACCAGATAATGGTAATAAATTAATAAAATTAATTCACTGAATATGAATGTACATCACATATACACATATGTGACGTCTTGAAAAGCCAATCTTATACAATAGACTTAGTAGTGCAAAATGTCTAATTGTTATTTCAGCGATGTGTTAAATACCACCAGACATCATGTACCCCTATTGTAAAACTAACACAACATTTGACCTGCACACAATATTGTAATTCATATACTTAAGGTCTATCAAATGAACCAGTTTGACATTGGCATATTCTTGTGTGAAAAGGGGCCATCATGGGGGTATTAGTCATTTTGAAAGTGACAAGAATGAAATAAAGATAAAACAAAAATGACTAAAAATAACCACAACAACTGCCACCTGTGTACATTCTGAAAACTATTTACCTGCTGACAATTATTAATGATAAATTAGGCTTGATATCAAATTTACTTGTGTAGTGTACCCCTGATCCAAGCGATTTAGTTTGATATAATCTCATGATTATCTTTGGCCTTCAACATTTGGTTTACTGATTTAGCAAAATTCAAATAATTACCATATTTCATGTCAAGGAAAAGGAAATGGATGTGCTTTGAGTACAGGGATGTTTCATTTCCCTTTGAAATGAATTATCATTTGCATGACAGCTGAGCTCACGGACTTTTAAAACCTAAAATACTTGTAAACAAAGGTTTAAATTGCCAGGCCAGTTGACACCAAAATATATTAATAACAAAAACAAAAAACAAAAATGGATGACAGTGATATTCCGAAAGTTACGGAATTATTAATGGGTCCTGAATTTTTCAGTTCTGAACGTTATGAGCAGGATTTGATAGTAGGGTGAGTACGATAAATTAATTCCTGAAATTAATAGTAGTTTAGTCAACACATGTAATCTCACCCAAAGTTTCTTTTCGTTGGGTACAACAATGTTATACACACACTTACTAAAAACAATGGTTTTCTTGTCTAAAACTAAACCTTTAATTTAGTCTCCAAAATCTTACAGTTACTAATTATATTGTTTCTGGATTTTTACATGATTTATTTGTTTCAAAAATCAGGTGTTAGGCAACAATCCTAAAAACCTGCTTTATTTATAGCAGTTTGTAAGATTTCCACAATCTAAACCTTGATCACAAATAAAAAAAAAAGACTGGTATTGGGTATGTCTGTTTCTCAAGAAACAAATAAAAATTAAGCTATAGTATCACTCTAGCAGTAGTATTTATTTTCTATCATATTCTAAATTCTATAACCAGCATAATTATAATCTATATATCTATTTCATGCCTATAAAATTACTTTTTTAAGTGACACCTGTCAAGCAGCAGCATCAAGTCTGTCATGAAATGTTGTTTCATGACAGGTGTTGGCTCTCTCTCTCTCTCTCACTCACTATCAGGCCAGTGCCTGACAGGACCCACTGTATGTGAAGCTATTTCATCGGTAGTCTATCAAGACAGGACCACTATATGTGAAGTTATTTCATCAATGGTCTATCAAGACAGGACCACTATATGTGAAGTTATTTCATCAGTGGTCTATCAAGACAGGACACACTATATGTGAAGTTATTTCATCAATGGTCTATCAAGACAGGACACACTGTATGTGAAGTTATTTCATCAATGGTCTATCAAGACAGGACACACTATATGTGAAGTTATTTCATCAGTGGTCCATCAAGACAGGACACACTATATGTGAAGTTATTTCATCAATGGTCTATCAAGACAGGACACACTGTATGTGAAGCTATTTCATCAATGGTCTATCAAGACAGGACACACTGTATGTGAAGTTATTTCATCAGTGGTCTGTCAAGACAGGACACACTGTATGTGAAGTTATTTCATCAGTGGTCTGTCAAGACAGGACACACTATATGTGAAGTTATTTCATCAGTGGTCTGTCAAGACAGGACACACTGTATGTGAAGTTATTTCATCAGTGGTCTATCAAGACAGGACACACTGTATGTGAAGTTATTTCATCAGTGGTCTGTCAAGACAGGACACACTATATGTGAAGTTATTTCATCAGTGGTCCATCAAGACAGGACCCACTAAATGTGAAGTTATTTCATCAACGGTCTATCAAGACAGGACACACTGTATGTGAAGTTATTTCATTGTCGTATTCTATCAAGACAAGACCACTATATGTGAAGTTATTTCATCAGTGGTCTATCAAGACAGGACCACAATATGTGAAGTTATTTCATCAGTGGTCTATCAAGACAGGACACACTGTATGTGAAGTTATTTCATCAGTGGTCTATCAAGACAGGACCACAATATGTGAAGTTATTTCATCAGTGGTCTATCAAGACAGGACCACAATATGTGAAGTTATTTCATCAGTGGTCTATCAAGACAGGACCACAATATGTGAAGTTATTTCATCAGTGGTCTATCAGGACAGGACCCACTATATGTGAAGTTATTTCATCAGTGGTCTGTCAAGACAGGATCCACTGTATGTGAAGATATTTCATCAGTGGTCTGTCAAGACAGGACCCACTATATGTGAAGTTATTTCATCAGTGGTCTATCAGGACAGGACCCACTGTATGTGAAGTTATTTCATCAGTGGTCTGTCAAGACAGGATCCACTGTATGTGAAGATATTTCATCAGTGGTCTGTCAAAACAGGACCCTGTATGAAAAGCTATTTCATCATGGTGGTTTGTCAAGACAAGACTCACTGTATGTGAACTATTTCATCAATGGTCTATCAAGACAGGATCTACTATATGTGAAGTTATTGCATCATAGTGGCTATCAAGACAGGATCTACTGTATGTAGGCTACACCATCAAAGTGAAAAATTATGTCATCAGGAACTCTTTTATCAAATGAATCATTTTCTTGAATTCATAAAATTCATTTCATAGCATTAAATTTGTTTATGGTCCTGTAATACATATACCATGTATGGTAAATAAAAAAAGAGGTTTTTAAATAAATTACATATAAAAAATCAACACTTGTGTCAAGAAGAATATAGCACTATTACTATCATTAAAAATGTTCATACTGAAAATCATCTTACCACACAAAAGTATCTCATAAAAACTAACAGTTGTGCAGTTGAGAAAATTGATATGTACATGTAACAACACTATGTCACTCTAGCTTTATCATTTGTGTTTGGTTTTGTCAGAACACTTTAATTCCACATGCAAATAGATGAAAATTCAGAAACAGTATAATAATTCCACAAATTTTAAGGATTCATCAACCACTAATTCCCTGGCCTTGCCCTGTTCCTGGTTCATGTTTTCAGGTGGCACTAATTCCCTGGCCTTGCCCTGTTCCTGGTTTATGTTTCAGGTGGCACTAATTCCCTGGTCTTTCCCTGTTCCTGGTTAATGTTTCAGGTGGCACTAATTCCCTGGCCTTGCCTTGTTCCTGGTTTATGTTTCAGGTGGCACTAATTCCCTGGTCTTTCCCTGTTCCTGGTTAATGTTTCAGGTGGCACTAATTCCCTGGCCTTGCCTTGTTCCTGGTTCATGTTTTCAGGTGGCACTAATTCCCTGGCCTTGCCCTGTTCCTGGTTCATGTTTTCAGGTGGCACTAATTCCCTGGCCTTGCCCTGTTCCTGGTTCATGTTTTCAGGTGGTACTCATTCCCTGGCCTTGCCCTGTTCCTGGTTCATGTTTTCAGGTGGTACTCATTCCCTGGCCTTGCCCTGTTCCTGGTTTATGTTTCAGGTGGCACTAATTCCCTGGCCTTGCCCTGTTCCTGGTTCATGTTTTCAGGTGGCACTAATTCCCTGGCCTTGCCCTGTTCCTGGTTCATGTTTCATATGGCACTAATTCCCTGGCCTTGCCCTGTTCCTGGTTCATGTTTTCAGGTGGCACTAATTCCCTGGCCTTGCCTTGTTCCTGGTTCATGTTTCAGGTGGCACTAATTCCCCAGCTTTGCCCTGTTCCCAGTTCATGTTTCAGGCAGAGATATGCCAGAAATATTTATATTTGCTATCGACTTGTGCCACATTTGATTTTTTGCTTCCATACATGGGTTGATTGATAAGTTTTGAGCATTGTATTTAAGGATTTATATGGGGTTGACGATTTTCACTGTTCTCCAACTATCTAAGGCCGTGTACCCGTAAATAGCAAAGAAATAACACCCTTAAGTATGCCGAAATTGAATATATTTTACCAAAAAATCCTTTAAGAGAAGACTGTACTACAATTTGACCTTGAGTGTGACCTTGAACATGGGTGATGCACCTCATTAAAATGAACCTTTCCTGTAAGTTTCACAAGAGTATCATGTACAATAAGAAAGTAATGATAATTTATGTCAAAATGTGACTGTACACAGAGAAACAGACACAGGGAAGCTGTGTTTCATAGATGACACAAAAATATCACTGTTAAATTATTATATTCACAAAGAACAACTTAATTTACTTCTTGATCTGAATTTACCATTCAATTTATGTCTTCTGTGGACAAATTTGCATTGTTTGTCATCTTTGTTTATATTGCCAACATCAGTTCCAGTTTAGATTACTGTAATGATATTCTGGTCACGTGACTAAGTTTCCTTCTTCCCCTTTAAGAAATTTATTTTAAGAATAGAACACATCATGGATGTCCAAGCTACACCGTTTTTTTGTATTATATCAGTCACAAAGTAACTTAAAAACCTAAATGACTAACCTACTGCAAGTAAACTTGCTTTACTTTCCCAACTAGTAAGTGTGGGATCAAGCTAGGATCAAACTCTAACTAGAGTAAAGAGATGTCAGGACTTAAAGTCAAATGTTCTAATATTTTGACCTCGCTCAGATACTGAACACTGCTGGGATACTCAGTCACACTGGGTCCCAGAGCTCAGATATTGAACACTGCTGGGACACTCAGTCACATTGGGTCCCAGAACTCAGATATTGAACACTGCTGGGATACTCAGTCACACTGGCCCCAGAGCTCAGATACTGAACACTGCTGGGATACTCAGTCACACTGGCCCCAGAGCTCAGATACTGAACACCTCTGGGATACTCAGTCACACTGGGTCCCAGAGCTCAGATGCTGAACACCGCTGGGATACTCAGTCACACTTGGCCCAGAGCTCAGATACTGAACACTACTGGGATACTCAGTCACACTTGGCCCAGAGCTCAGATACTGAACACTACTGGGATACTCAGTCACACAAAAAACTTAACCAATGCCTCAGAGACAATACTAATCCCCTCGCAACAGAATCATGATGATGAATGCGAATAATGAATTGAAAAGGCTGGCACAAGTAGAATGTGATCTGTTTATCAAATTATATTTACAAAGGGGAATAACTGTGAAAACAGAAGCAAGAGTTACAGTTTTGCACACCACCTTGATGTGTATGGAGTTTGATGAAATTATCATGCATGGTTTAAAAGTTATGCTACGGACAAATATAGTTTGTACGTACTTACGTATATACCGGCAGATCCCTATATTCCGTTGGCAACTCATCACGAGGGGATAATAAATATAGTTTCTCTTTCACATATAATTGAAAGAAAATGGACAAAACAGAATCATGACAACTCTTCACTGCAAAATACTTTAATCTATGAATCTTTAAATTCCCTTTGACATTCATTTTTCTGTCTTTTTTCAGAGAACGGCTTTTAGAACTTTCAAGGCCAAAAAATCCCAAAGTGGAATGGTGGACAAATGTAGGGTGAGTAGTAATAAGACTCTTCAGTTAGAAGTTAGTGGAGAAACTTGAAATAAAAATCCAGATTATAGGAAAAATGTATCATCAAGTCAACAAGATACTGTGTTCTGATTTTAACTTTTTATCTTAACATCTTTTTATTCACTCAACCTGTTTCCTAAGATATCAGAAGCTATAAGTTGAAACAATCTTAGAACCTATAGAATGTATAGGTCCAATTCTGTTCTCCAATACTTTAGAACCTATACACTGTAGGTCTAAACAACATATTTCCTAATGTACCGTAGAATATATTGGTCTAAACATACTACATTGTGTATTTCCTAATTCAGTAGAACTTCAATTTTCGTGAAATTAACACATTGAGTGTTTATGACATGAAGAGGATTTATTATGGGGTGATTTTATAAACATATAAATTTTCACTTTGAAATATATGTAAGAATTTTCATTGTTTTTTAAAGAAATGGGCCCCAAAATTTATCTGAAACATTGAGAAATTTGACTCATAAAAGTTAGAATTATAAAATGTTTATAAGTAGTGTTAAATAACAAAATTATTCAGGACTTCATGAAAAGTTCAAAACATTGAGAAATTTGACTGACTGAAGTTTGACTCATCGATGTTCTACAGTATATACGACTATATGTCCAAACACATGTTTCCTAACATATAACAATGTATAGGCTGAAACAACTTGCTTCTCTTTACATAATTAACAATTTTTAAAAAGGGGGGGGAGTGCATTTTCTATAGAAGTCATAAATCCTAAGTCTTATGTTAATTGACATTAAAACATAAAACTTATCAACCTTATCCTAACTCAAGTCTTTAGGCATCTTCACACATATTTTGACCAGCTACATTTACTAAGATATCTATTCTATTAAACATACAACAGCAACTTGGATCTACACATTGCCTCTTGAAAGTCATTAAGACGGAATATGATTTGGGCTCAAGTCACAAGTCCTAATTCTTTCTTAAATGTTCGCAAGTCAAAAGTGTGGTTCTAAGATCAAGTCTAAGACTTAGGATCTTTAGTAAAATTGGTCTGTGTTCCCTAATTTCTTCATACCAGTGGGACAGACAGTCATTAAGTTTGTATTCTATTGTTTACAATACTCTAGATTTAGTACAGGCCTATACATAACCATTCCAGGTATCATTCCCTGATACAAGGGGCAGATCTTTTCCTTTTTATTTTAGTACAGTGGAATTTGTCCTGAGAAACCACTGTCATGAAAGACCACCATTTTGAAAATGATTCAGTTAAATGTGTCAGAACAGACTGCATTTCAATGGCAGAAAGGGTGGTCTCTCAAGACAGCTTCCACTGTATAACTACACTGAATGTAGACAAGTTCAGGTGTACCTACACTTGTTTCTTTCATGGGAACACAAATCAACTGTAGAAAAAGGTTACATTCATATAACTATTTCTTTGGCTACTAAATATCTGGATTGGCACATACGATTTAGCTGCTTACAGCTTGCTATAGGCCTATATATAAGATAACAATAATCCGTACATGTATAACAGCCAGTATGATACAGTTTTTCCACAGATGATTCCAAAAAGTGAATAAAAGATTGAAGCTTCATTGATCATCCTGAACAGTATCATGCATAACTCACCACAGACTGAATAGATAATTACTACTTGTAAACACTGTATCAATTCACCAAATTTGAGCTAGATTTTTATCAATTTGGGTCAATCTGAATAGATATGCCTATCAAATTAGCATAGCAGGTAGTTGGGATTTAAAATTCATTCATGTAAAGTGGTGATAAGTATATTGTTATCTAAATGGATCATCAAAGATCAAATGTTATTGTCTTATAATTATCTCACCTTAACTAACATCTGTGCTAATATCTAAGTTGTGTCAGAGTATTAGCCTGGTCTTCTGGCCCAATCATCCTTTGTCAATACTTAGAGCATTAGCATCAGTAAGCCAGGATCCCAGGCTAAATGAGTATGTATCTAAGCACTATCCCTGGCCTTTAGTTATTCTAAAAAGAAGTAGTTCCATGTCTTTGGGGTATGCCCATTAAAAGTTGTTAATTGTCTGTTAAGATTTCTAATAGTAACAACAGTTCCTTGTCTTTAAGATATTCTAAAAAGTAGTTCTTAAATCTTAGTTATTTTCAGTAAAAGTGGTTCCCAAGTTTTTCAGATTTTCTCAAGAAAATTATTTTTCAGATATATATTTCAGACAGATGTGGTTTACCATCTCTCAGACATTGTCACTATAAGTGGTAACCTGCCTTTCATTTTTTTTCAATAGAATTGATTGGTTGTCTTTCATATATTATCTATAGAAGTTGTTTCCAATCTTTCAGATATTTTCAACACAAGACATTATCAAAAGAATTGGTTTGTTGTCTTTTAGTTATTATCAAAAGAAGTAGTTCCCCATCTTGAAGATATTTTCAATAGATGTGGTAAGGGTTTATAGCAGAAGTAGCTCCATGTCTTTCAGATATTTTCAATAAAAGTGGTTTGATGTCTTTCAAATATCCTCAGAGGAAGTAGTCCCTTCACAATTTTATATATTTTCATGTCCTTTCTGAGAGGAATTAGCACTAAGTACTAAGATCTAAGCCCAGACTGAATCCTAAGGCTATGTCTTGTGTGAGAATGAAAACCAAAGTTCTAGGTCAGGGGGTATACATGTACTTAACTTTGTCTTGTGCGAGTATGCAAACCAAGGTTCAATGTTGGGAGGGACGTTTGGACGAAAACTAAGGTTCTATATCTTGGGGTATACTAAATTTTGTCTTGTGTTAGGATGAAAATGAAAGTACTATGTCAGGAGTATTTCTAGACTTTGTCTTGTGTGAGTAAAAAAAATGATGATTCTTCAATGCATAATTCTTAGGGATAGAAACAGAGATTCTGTATCCTGAGTATGATAAAAGATATTGGAGAGCAGTGTCAGAGAAGTCCTTAGAAGACATAAAATTGTCCACACATTTGGTGCTGACACAACATGAGTACAGTCACACAAGTTTACTGAACTACAATCTATAAATGTTTCACCTTTTGTATATCCAGGCCCAATGTTATGTGGGGTACTCAAGAGATGCTATGGCCGATACCATCAAATATAAGAGAAGCATCTTCTAGAGTTCAGACATTAGCAACACCTAAAAAGAACTTCCAGACTGGGGACAACTGTGGCAGGTCAGTATCAATCTAATTCTAATTATGATGTCATGCATATATTTGTGCTCCTTCAAAGTTTCATAAAATTTGTTTGCATTTTTTTTCTGTCATGAAATATTGTCATCAATCTCAAGACTGTTAGGTTTTCAGTGTGCCCAGGGCAGAGCTTGAGTCCCGGAAGTGACAACCCCCCTCCCCCCAAATCTCCTGCAATGCCTAAGGATTGCAGAAATCCACTTCAAATCAACATTCTTGCAATGGTATTAAGTTGAATCATCAGTCAGTAATCACCTTGAACTATAAAACTGAATCCAGAGGTCGAGGGGGCGTAACCTATGTTAATTCAAATTTGTCACATAGACAAGTTAAATCGCTTTCTCTCTTTTTTCCTTTCTATTCCCCTTCCTCTTTTTTCCTTCAACAAAAATGTTCAGCACACAAAGATCTACAAAAAATCAACAGGACTGAAATTGTCAGGTTGACTCTTAGGGGGGTTATTTCCCCTTTTAAATGGATTTCCTTTTTGTTTTGGGATGTTTTTCCTTATTATCCAGTGATCATCATGCAAAGGTTTACAAAAAAAATTATTGTACAAAAATTGTTAGGCTTATCCTTGTGAAAGTTATTTCCCCTTTTTAAATGCAATTTGCATGTTTTTGACTGTTGTTCCACATTATCTTGAAAGATCTATAAAAAAGTCAACAAAGCAAGTCCATCCTTATACAAATTAATTCTCCTTTTCTATGCATTTTTCATGCTTTTGGTTTCTTTTCAGTATATTGTCAGTAAAATACATTTTACTCAGGTGATTATTATGGTCCAATGAACCTACTGTTTTTCATGTTTATTACCCATTTTATCTTTCACACATTTTTATTCTTCTACAATGTTGACCAGTTTTGCGAGGTGAGCAACTGAAGGCCCCTTGGGCCTCTTGTTTATCCAATTCATGAAGTAATTACCAAAAGTTTACTTAAAAATAAAATGTTGACCCCTAAGCAAAATGGTTTGTGAAAGCTTTCATTTAAACTATTGTTATTTTTCTTCACCATTAGTGACACTTGACGATGGGACACACAAACAAATTAAGTTGGGTGGCAAAAAGTAAAATTAATAGGAGAAAAAAATAAATTAAACAATAGTGTTCTCAACTAACACTCTGTCACAACTAAAAGATGAAGAATTTCAATGAAATCAATTGAGACTTGTAGGCATGAGAGCACATACAAAAGAAATTTCCAAACATTTCTGTTTCAAGGGATATAACTCCCACAAAAATTATTGAACAGAGCTGAATTTTTCATTTGTTGAAGATGATGAAGGCAGTAACTACTTTAATTATGATTTCTTGAAGCTGAAATAATGTCAGACGATCATGGTCCAAGAAACACTGTCAGATAAACGTGGGCCATGAAACAATGTTAGATAAATGTGGTCCATGAAATAATGTCAGACAAAAATGGTCCATGAAACAATGTCAGACAAACATGGTCCATGAAACAATGTCAGACAAACATGGTCCATGAAATAATGTCAGACAAACATGGTCCATGAAACAATGTCATACATATTGGTGTATACAACCACTTGGGTTCAATTCTGTCCTTGATTTTAATGCTTCCTTGACATTCAGTTGTCTTCATAGAAAATAAAAACTGAAAGGTAATTTGCATTGGTTGATTCAAAATACTGGTGACATCAGATACCTTTTGGAAGTTTATTCTAATGATAGGTATGCATTTGTTCATTTAATCACCAGATATCTACCAAGCAATATGTATTATGTGCAGTATCTATTTTGTCAGTACCTGTGTTGTGAAGTATTAATGCCATTCTACAATTTTCAGTTCAGTATGGTATTTTATAATCCAGTATCTATTTTGTACAGTATCTATTTTGTACAATATCTTTTTTGTACAGTATCTATTTTGTACAGTATCTATTTTGTACAATACCTTTTTTGTACAGTATCTATTTTGTACAGTATCTATTTTGCCCAGTATCTGTAATGTGAAGTATCAATGTCATTCTATAACGTTTTGTTGAGTACGATCTTATATGCCCGACATATATTTTACATAGTATTTAGTATGTACAGTATCAAATATGTTGAGAATCTATTCTGTCCATCATCTCTGTTTTGTATTGTATCTTCTTTATATCTACTGCTCAATATCTATTCTAATCAGTATCTGTATTGTTTAGTAGCCATATTGTATAATAATTGTATTGGCCCGTAGTTTTATTGTCTAGTGGTTGTATTGTTTAGTGGTTGCATTGTCCGGTATTTGTATTGTCTAGTATCTGTATTGTTCAGTATCTGTATAGTCCAGAAGCTATATTTGCCCATTATATGTATTGTGGCTAATTTGTACAGTATCTTATTTGTCCATTATCTGTATTGTCCAGTGTCTAATTTGTACAGTATTTTATTTGTCCATTATCTGTATTGTCCAGTGTCTAATTTGTACAGTATCTTATTTGTCCATTATGTGTATTGTCCAGTGACTAATTTGTACAGTATTTTATTTGTCCATTATCTGTATTGTCCAGTGTCTAATTTGTACAGTATCTTATTTGTCCATTATCTGTATTGTCCAGTGTCTAATTTGTACAGTATCTTATTTGTCCATTATCTGTATTGTCCAGTGACTAATTTGTACAGTATTTTATTTGTCCATTATCTGTATTGTCCAGTGTCTAATTTGTACAGTATCTTATTTGTCCATTATCTGCATTGTCCAGTGTCTAATTTGTACAGTATCTTATTTGTCCATTATGTGTATTGTCCAGTGTCTAATTTGTATAGTATTTTATTTGTCCATTATCTGTATTGTCCAGTGACTAATTTGTACAGTATCTTATTTGTCCATTATGTGTATTGTCCAGTGTCTAATTTGTACAGTATCTTATTTGTCCATTATCTGTATTGTCCAGTGACTAATTTGTACAGTATTTTATTTGTCCATTATCTGTATTGTCCAGTGACTAATTTGTAGAGTATCCTTTCGTTCATTATCTATGTAGTTCAGTGCTTTTAGTTCAGTATCTATGATGTCCAGTATCTGTATTTTCCAGTTAAGTAACTAATAATAGAAATTTCTTTGACTCCTTAATCCCCATTAGATTTATGTAAATTTTATAAATGTTTACTATAAGCTCATTATAGGGGAAAAGAAGAGTAACAAATAAGAAGAAATTATTCACATGTTCAAATAACCAGTTTAATGGACACAGCATGGTTTAAATAAATCCAGATTAAATATAATCCAAGATTTACACGAAGTAGCTAATATTTTTTAAGGGCTAACTAACAATATGAAGTATTACTGTTACAGCACTTCAATCCTTCGCGACTAACTTTCATATTTAATTCGTCCATAATAATTTTCTAAACTAGCATGGCAACCAAAGGATGGTAAAATCAAATTATATTGGATTTTTCTTGTTAAATTATGACTGATTCTAATGGATTTAATCGTGAAGAAACTGATGAGGAACTATTTGCCAGATATGCAGATGTTAGTGTCAATAAAAAGCCAACTAGAAATTATAAATTCAAGGAAAAATATTCATTTAAATATGAACGAACTTTTCAGAAAGGACTTCAATTCTTGAGAAGGTATGGTTCACATGTAATTTTCATTAAAAACATCTAAAAGGAAATTGATAATAACTCCTTACAACATCAGGAGAGTTGGAGTCATAGCATTGACACTATATTTCCATGTGGGGATATTTTATATGCTTAAAGGGGCATTAGGTTTTTAAAAATATATATATATTTTGATTTTTCCTACTTTCTTACTTGTACTTGATTTACTAATAAGAGTTATACACAGGCATATATAGGAATTTAAGAAATTTATTCCTGTGTTTATCTCCTTTTTGTTATTGTATACCAATCTAAGTAGAAAAATAGGACAAAATTATCTTTGAAAATAAAAACAGCTATGGCCCCCTTTAATTAAGACCATATACATTTTTATATTTTGTATTCATCTCTGATGCTTGTATGTAATATCTAGGAATGATTTCTGCCTGCTGGTTAAAAATATCCACGTACATCAGCAAGTTACATAACATAATATGTGTTTTAATTTAATATCTAGGAATCATTTCTGCCTACTGGTGAGATATCCACGTACATCAGCAAGTTACATAACATAATATGTGTTTTAATTTAATATCTAGGAATCATTTCTGCCTACTGGTGAGATATCCACGTACAACAGCAAGTTATATTACATTATACATGTGTTTTTATTTAATATCTAGTAATCATTTCTGCCTCCTGATCAAATACCCGTACACAAGCAGAAAAAAAACTACAGGTCACTTTATGTCTAATCTGCAAAATTGAACAAAATATTTAATGTTAGTGTTTGAGTCATTTATGAAACAATCGTTATTATCTTCCACATACATGTATTTACAGAACATTATTAAAAAACATGTTCAATTGACCCACAGGAATCTTGCAAATCTAACCATTTCATATTGTTCACAGCTTATTTCCTTGACATTACTTTTTTGTATATGAAATACTGTATGAACTACCATTGTCTTTACATAATCTATGTAGCCTTCATATATATATAGGGGCACTACCATAAAAACATTTCATATTAAAGGGAACTAAATATAGAGATGGAACTACAACATCACAATAATAATATAGTTCCTGTCATTAACATTTTAGGTTGGAATTTTAAGTCCTAAAAGCCTGGTTCTCAAAATAAAAAAGTTTTATTCATTTTCACAATATATTAAGTTTTTTTTTCTAAAATTTTGCTGAGAACGTCTATATCTGTATGTAGTGAAATTTCATGAATTCAAAATGCTGAGCTCCTGAAGATGAGATGAGATGAATATATTTTCAGCCGAGAAAGGGGGGAAAATAACCTAGGGCAAACATTTCCAGGAACAAAGTAAATACAAGTACTTCCTATGTATACCATAATGATATTATGCCACTATTCAAATAATATTGAATTTGTAATTTTCTTTGTTGCAGGCCATTATTTTACTATAGTTGTGGGCGACCATCTATGGTATGGGAAGTTAAAGCAATTGATGACAATGCTTCAGAACGTGTATTGTATTTAGCCAAATCAAAGGAAGTACATAAAGATTACAAAGAAGACAGGTAAGTTTTAAGTTCAAATGATGTCTGCCATATTCATTTTTCAGATATTTAGTAATGTATGTCTTGGTTGATCCAATGCTATGATGTACCATGTAATTTAATGTTGGATAAACACACAACAGCAGAGGTATATAACACTTAAGACATTTGACTTGCTTAAGATGATAATAAAATGTGACATATGACAGAAATCTAAAAGTACACAAATCTGTTTGAAATACATGAATCTCTTTTGACTTCAATTAGGAAATTTTGACTGCAAATTGTGGGAAAATGCATTTATTTTACATTGGGATGGGGGCCATATTTTGTTCACCTATCACAATGTGGGAAATCCCTAAAGGCAGAAATATATATGCTTACCAGATGCACTATCATTTGGAAAAATTTATAGGCTCAAAGTATCTGAACCATTTTTTTTTTCAAGTATACCATTTTGTAATGTGTTGACTTAATACTGTAAAATATGGAAAAATAAATTAAAAAAATACCTACCATCCCACTTCTATAAATCAGGTTGGGCATATCAAACATATTTCTTTGATGATGTTATAGGTGAGATGTTCTTTTGTAAAGGTGAAATACAATGTATTGCAGAAGGGACAACCAAGACAAGGCTATTTACATGTTAGCAAACTAAACACTAAACATAAAATAATCATAATATGGAGCAACACCATGATCTGGCAAAGCATCCACAACCAATTTCGCACTTCAGTATACAGTAAAACCTGTATATAGGGGCCACCCAAGGGACCAGAAAATATTGGCCTTTATATGCAGGTGACCCTTATACACAGGTTCAATTTAGTTGAAGTATGCAGTCAAGGGACTTTTCAAAACTGGCCTTTATAGACAGGTGATCCTTATATAGAGGTGGCCGCTATAGCAGGTTTTACTGTATATTGTAAATCAGACTGAAATGTCTGTGAATTTTTAAAATCAATTAATTCAAATTATACATTGTATTCAAAATAATATGTTCAGAAGGTTGCCATGATAGGATTATTGAAACTTTCTGTTTTTGTAGCATATACATGCAAGTGTATGTATATTTCAGTATTTTTGCAAGTAAATCAATGTTTCATATGAAATAGAAAACAACATTGTCAGATTCTTTGTGTTAGACTCTTTGTATTAACCATATTCAGTAATTACTGTATTCAGGAGAAACAGAAATTCTCTAAGACTTTCAACAAAACCATTTATTTTCAAACCTATATCAGAACACAGTCATTGTTTATCTGTAAACAGTTTTATCCTTCATGACTTTATGAAAAATAAAAATACTGAGAATTTCTGATTCTGTGAATATCTAATTGGTAAAACTCAATATCTAATTGGTAAAACTCAATATCTAATTGGTAAAACTCAATATCTATTACATTTTGGAAGAGACACGGTATAAGGATTTATCAATTAAATAAATTTGTTATTGTTAATTGTTATTTTTTTATGAAAATAACACCATGCAAAATCAATGTAAACTGTGATATTTTAACTCAGCCAATCAAAATACTTTTCAAATTTTGGAACTACTTTTTCGTTTTCTATGAGAATTTTTAAAAAAAAAATGTAATAAATAGAATATTTGCATATTTGCCAATTTTTTATGAAAAAACATTTTTATTTCATCGCGTGAGACAAGAATACATATTTAACACTCATGCTATGCACTTGTGTTAAATATCATTCTTCTACCTCACATGATGAAATAAAAATGTTACATTATTCATAAGAAATTAGCAAATATCCTTTACATATATATATAAATAAGGATATGGTTATTGTATGGGTACATGGAATTTTTTTTATGCATACACATGTATCTGCAAAAAGTCATTATTATATTGTGTATAGAATTTTACACATCTCTATACAAAGACTTTATTACAACAGGGATGAATTCGACCCAGAAGGAGATTGCCTACTTTTCCCGAAGTATGTTATGCTTGCCTATATAAAACTAATATGACTGTAGCTGTTATGATTTAATCTTTGTCCTTCATGCTTATATACTCTCCTGCTACTTTTGACCTCATTTCCTTTCCAATAACACTCCCCAAATGTTCCCTTCTCATTTATCATAGTCCACATAGAATTATGTTTTTATTTTGAATTGACTAGATGTATTACATAGTACCGGTACATAGAATGTTTACATAGAATTTGTTTGTATAAACCAAAATTTAATACCAAATATTCATCATATGCTATGAAATAACATAATCTGAAATGTTATTATGAGTAGTATTATAGCAGCAGCAGTAAGCGTGTTTTTTGAATTGAAAGTAAATCTCGCTGATCTTCACACAATCAGA
The DNA here is from genome assembly GCA_030159075.1 of Atrina japonica. Taxonomy (NCBI): domain Eukaryota; kingdom Metazoa; phylum Mollusca; class Bivalvia; order Pterioida; family Pinnidae; genus Atrina; species Atrina japonica. Next base: position 58,726 of record BROG01000122.1, read on the forward strand.
ATCAACAAAAAATTGTTTTCACCCCAAGAGAAACATTTGTGATGTGATTGATAGGAAGTAGAATCCATTGTTTTTCAGGTTTAAATACGGAAAAGTCAAAATATTACAATTTCTATCTAACTTTAGTCTCAGCTCAGGTACCTGTATATATCTTTTTTTCTATCGTTTCTTTATGAGTCTTGTACACTTTTCAATTTCATACTCTCAGAAGTAAATATTTACACATTTCTGAGAAACTACTTTAGGGAACTTCCATATTGAATTATTATAAATGTGCCAGCTGATATACACTGTACAGAAGCTTATCGAGGTTTACTACCACTAGTATTCTTTCCGTCTGGTTCACTGTAAGCCTCTTCAATTTATTGCACCTTTTGATTTCTAAAATTTTGCAAGCTGTGAAAAATAGCAAAATTTATAGGTAGTGAAATTACTGAAAATATATTCCACAATCATTTCCATTGCACAAACATAAAATCATGACCAAAAAAAAATTGAAAAACTTTAAAGCAACAAAATTAAAGGGTTTTACACTAATGTGGCTAATACTCTTTGCCAGTATCGGATTCTGGAACTAATAGTTTCAATGATTCATGGAATTAGATGTTAAGAATGGTATTAAACATGAAGAAATAAGAGGTGACTTCATATCTCCATTTTTTTAAAGTTTTTTTACTTTAACTTGTGAAAAATGTATATGTGCTATACTAAATAACATCACATGTTTTGAAATTAAAGATTCCTGAAAACTTTTTGATTACATGTACATAATTTGCAAGGATTTTGATGCGAATTATGTTCAAGTTTTAATTTCATACATGGACATTCTTGATTGAATTTGATAATTCAGTGTGCAATTTAATATGTGTTTTAGATCCAATAATATTTAACTTTGTTAGGTGACAAGTTGACCAACATTTACTTTCTGTCCCTTGTTTACCTCATCATACCATTTGTGAAATATACATTTCAGTTTGTATGATAATTATTTTGACAAAAGAATGAAACAGACAAATACAGGAAATGTTATTTAAAAGAAACCTAGTAGCAATCCCAGTACATTACCTATAATGATACATTATTTATAAACTTTACACCTACAGAGAATATTTTCAATGAGACATCTATTACAATCTGTAGATTGAACTAGACTGTATGTTGTAAATGTGCTTTTGAACTCTTATGTGGTAAATATTTATAACTCTACACAATGGACATTGCTGTAGAATTTACATACAATGAATGTGGGAATTCCAAGGTTTTGATGGTGTGTTCAGTGTGGTTTGTTTTATGCAAGGTCCCAAGTATTAGACTTGGTCTTAGGACCACACTTACATCTTTTACAAAGTTTTACAAAGAATTAGGACTTGCAACTTACAACCAATACAGGCCAGGTCTTTACAAGTACACAGAGACAGTGTATAGACTTAAGTTAGTTTTGTTTGTGTGATAATTTATCTTAAATTGTAAATGTGCGATAGCAGGCAAAAGTCATAATAATCCACAAATATCTTATTTGAAATGCTCGACAATACTGACAAGTATATACATGTATCATATGCGGTTTTTCGGACAAGTTGTAAATGCTCAATTATACTGACAGTGTTAAAGATTTAGGCCTACTCAAATGTACCAATATTTTAACAGTGTAACTGTCATAGACTGCGGGACTGTTTTAAATTCCTGTAGATATTTCGGATGTCCTAGACTTTTGACAGTATTTGCATCTAAATTCCTGTAGATATCTCTGATGGTACATAATCAAAATGGACTTTACTATGTAGACTGCAGGCCTACTGGACTGGTGGCAATTTGTAGACCGTAGGCCTACTGGACTGTTGACAGTAAATTCCTGTAGATATCTCTGTCAAAATGGACTTTACTATGTAGACTGCAGGCCTACTGATGGTACATTGTAGAAAGGCCTACTGGACTGTTGACAGTAAATTCCTGTAGATATCTCTGATGGTACATAATCAAAATGGACTTTACTATGTAGACTGCAGGCCTACTGGACTGGTGGCAATTTATAGACCGTAGGCCTACTGGACTGTTGACAGGAAATTCCTTTATATATTTCTGACAGTATATAATTAAATTGGACTTTACCATGTAGACTGTACTGGAATTTGACAGTATTTACAGATTGTACTTGACTTTTGACAGTATTTGTAGACTGTAGGCCTACTGGACTGTTGGCAATTTGTAGACCATAGGCCTACTGGACTGTTGGCAGTAAATTCATGTAGATATTTCTGATAGTATATTACTATGTAGACTGTACTGGACTGTGTACAGTATTTGTAATTGTACATCTGTAGATTGATGATGTTATAATACCAGTTAATACTGAACATTTGTTACAAGAATTACATTCCTAATACCGGTATTTCAGTGTTTTAAAATCTTTTGTTGATTTTATACCTTTGTGTAGTCATGAATATCCCTTGAATTATTTTGCTTTATTAACTTTGTACTAATTATGGTAGATTTTTTTATTACTTTATGTAAATCTATTTTGAGTTATTTTGAATCAATTAGGGACATAATCTTCTGTTGCTGAACAGTGTTTCACAAAAGTTCTTAAATTGTCAACAACAAAAGATAAGTGGAATCTTTCAGTCTGGACGTTCACAGTACCAGTGCTACCACCCTTATTACTTTGAGATATCCAGAGTTCAAGATAATCAGAATTTTAATTAAAATGTATTATTTATCTATCAATCAAAAATCTGGATCAGTCAGTCAACTTTGATATAACCAGAATTTTGAGTCTGATCTGATTTCAAGGAGATTTCACTACTAAATGAATCGATGCACACCAGTATGATAAACAACCATTTCCCCAAAGTTACAAATTACTGTTTTATATATAATCATGATTATCATTTACCAACAGAAAGAACAAGGGCTGAATCATCTTTTATAAATCAGAAACACTATATGCATTTCTATGAAAATTCAGTTGAAAATGTATATGGTACTTAAAGTTGTAAAAGTCTTATAACTCTGTCACAGGGACATTTCAAAAACATACATGGAATGATGATACACTCTTACCACTTTGTGAAATGGTTGTAGGTCTGATGTGGACAGTTTATGGTCATAAAAATCATCAGTACTTATTAAGAGCGTTTGTGAAACTCAATTCAATTCAATTTCCACATTCTTCTCTCCATTTATATATAAAGCCTAACTTGATGTTTATAATTTATCTTTCATTGTTTTTTAAACAATGATAATTTTTATTTTATTCTGATTAATGTTTGTTTTATAAAAATGTTATTGTCATGATTATTTGTATCCATGGTAATTTACATCATCAAGGACACCAACAGCGTTGAAACTGGATGTTATTGTTATGTTATGATCTGTCTTACTAATCTCTGAAAACTTCAGTGACTTATTTTGTAAATATAGTAACAGTAACTCTTTCGTTTTTGTGGAAAAATTCAAAAATACAGAAGTAAGAATATTTGAAGCAAAATGTCAGGTCACAAATAATGAAAGATACTGTGACTTTATATTCTAATGAATGATACAGTGACTTTGTATTCTGTTTTCCCATATTCATGCCAAAAGCTCTCTCAAGATCCACCCCTGAATATGATAGTAAACAAAATATAACAATAAGACATTATGATATTTACCCTTTAAGACACATTTGGACTGTTCTAATTTATTGATTTATAGAAGATTCTATTGATTTTCAAGGGTTGATGAATTAAGCTTATCCTACAGATTTAACATTTGCTATGGGATCAGCAATCTCAATGATGTTTTATGTGTCAATTATCTATTAACAGAAAGGTCAAGTTAATGTATTAAAATATATAACTGAAACCTGTATTGAGAGACCACTCTCATAAAAGACCACCTGTCTTATGAGACCACATTTTGAAAACCACCTGGTTAAACTCCTTCAGATAAAACCTCTCTGTATTTCGATATCATATTTCACAGGAAAATGTGGGGATCTCTCAAGACAGGTTCCATTGTAGTTAATAGTCTCAGCTGTAATTTTGGTCATTAAAGTAGGCCCTAGCATAACTGGACTGTGGCTGGCTTTTCCTCTTTTGGATGGACTCTTTTGGAAACACCAAGGTCCCATGTCACAGTAGGTGTCACAGGACTGTAAGTGCTGAGCATAGGCCAAATATTTGAAGCCCTTCACTGGCTTAGGTGATGTCTCCATATGAGTGATTCCTAAATGGGACATTAAACAACAATACAACAACAACAAAGCATAACTGTCCTAAAGCATATAGGTCTATGTCAAATTTTGATCTAAAACATGAAAACATTAGAAACTACCAGGGCATTGGTAAATCCCCTGTCAGAAATATCTGTTCCACTGATTGCATCATGGTAAAATGGCTAATTACCAGTGCACAAGGTTCATCTATTTATATATGAGAGACTTAAAGATGTGTTTTCTTATCCGCAAAACATGGAGAGTTGGCAGACCTGTAATATACAAAACTGAATTTTGAAATGAATGTCTGAAAATTCTGATATTAAAGGGCAAATCTGGAGTTTATGTTGATTTTTAAAAAAAATTATAGAGACTGAAATCTGGAATGTAACAGGGATCTTAGATGGCAATATATAGAAGTATGCATATGTACATGTACAAATATATGTAAATATTTTAGGGATGGTTTTTGGAATCATGAACATTTTGTTCAGTCTAATTTAAAATCTGAAATCTCCTGGAATGTTTTTCAGGTAAAAAATGTATGTGTTATGTATATGTTTGTCTATGTATAAACAAAAGTATAAAGTCCTGTATGTTTGCTGTTTTAAAGCTTAAACTGATTTAGATACACATGTAAATCTTACTGCTAAGTAATGAGCCACATCAATGACTGCAAGTCCAAAACTTTCTTTAGGAAAGGTCTAATATTCAATGTCATAACACTTAAGAATATTATTAAAAGTCACATTCTAATAGTATTGCTCATTTATGACATTATTTCCTATCAATTCCAGGCGACAATACTTCTATGGATGTGGCAGAACCTCCCCCATATGGCAAGTCAGACCTGGAGCCAAAACTGCTGAGGGTGGAAGACCAAGAACAGAACAACTTGCTAAGCATAAGGTTCCTAATAAGGATTTTCTACCAGCAAGACAAGTAGAATCTGTAATTCCCCCAAGTGCTCTCAGTGCCTCAATGTCAGAGAGGCTACAATCATTGGCAACACCAAAACAACGCCCTGGTGGACCATTTAGATCACCTGAGTGGCCAGTATGTACCTTTTCTAAAATATATTTTCTGCAACAATGTTTAAGTAATCATATGCACTTAAAGCTAGAGTCTTGAAATGTGACCTACAGAAAGACCTTGAATACAGTTGTTCATTGTCATAAGGCAAAGGACCTTTTTCTTATAAAAAATGGATTTCTGTAGTAAACATCTGCATTATAAACTGACTTATCAAACCTATACTAAAATTTTAATATTTTCCAAAACAGGTTACTCCAGCTGCAAAAAATGCCAGTGCGAAGTCTAGAAGTTTGGAACTTGCTCGACCAAAGGGGACGGTTGACGGTTATCAACTTCCACGAGATGAAATGTGGCCAGTCTCTCGTGCTGCCAAAAGAACCAATGCATCAGGAAGAGTTCAGGAGTTATGTAAACCAGTTGTGCGCGCATCCATGGACCATGTGCAATTTAATCCAGATGCTTTTGTAGTTAAAGAGTTGGCATTGAAAGGAACAACTCCAAATATTAAAAGAATAGAAGATTTAGCACAACCTATTCAACGCTAATACTTGAACAATTCAAGTCTTGCCATTTTGTGTAGTCCAAATGTAGCAGTTCATCTGTCAAAATTCATATAAAGTCACAAAACACAAAAAATGTTCTGACGACTTTCACAAAAAATTTAAGCCAAACTTTGAACTTTAAGTTTAAACTTTCTTCCATTTCCTAAAACTAACAGATCCGCTTGGTACAAATAACTTTTCTATTGGTCCCCTGAACCTCATGTAATAAACTAAAGATGATGACAGATGAAAGCTGTATTTGGACTTCACTTGTATTCAGTATTGGAAAAATTGATCAAGTTAAAAAACCTAATCAGTATTATATACTTTTTAAAACTAGATTTGATAATTAAGATTATTATGAATAAACAAATTTTTTTTTACTTTAAACAAACTAAAAAATTATAAAATACTTACATACATTACAATATGAGAATATTTTTACATAGTTAAAATTAAGTCTTTTTTGTTTCTCTTTCAATTTGTTACCTGGCAATTTGAGGTGCTAAATGTTAATATCCAAATGTAGAAATTATGAGATTTTATAACAACTAGGTATGTAAATAATGAAATGTTGTGCTAATGGTATTCTATTCTTGCATTTCCAAAGATAATAACAATTAAGAAAGAAAAACAGGTCTGATAAAATATAGTCCAGCCTTCATCATCAAAATGACAAAAGGTCTGTATGGTACCTAACTGGCTAGGTGTGCTAATATATATTGATGCAGGTCCACTCTGGGGGACTCAGGTAGAAAAGGGAACTGAATATATATAAATATATATATACAGGTTTAATATCTAGGTGATTATTATGTTATACAAATTCTGAGACATTAACACAATATAGAATTATATAAAATAGCGTAAAATTGTATATCTTACACAAAAAGGGTCCAAATCTCTCTCAAAAAAGGAGCTAATTTCAATAATCTTCATTTCTCCACTTTGTAAAAAACATGTGTCAGTACTCTGAATTCTTTTGCAGTAATGTCAGTATTATCTGATGATTTTCTTGTTTACTTATACATTGTGTACATGTTTTTTCAACTTTGTCCCCTTACATGGACAAGTATTTATGTTTGTGTTTATATGTGCATGTTCTTTTATTTAAATTTATTATCTACACACCTCAAAAGTTAATAAAATTTGTCCTTCAAAATATATCTATATTCTATAAATATTTAGAAGATTACTGTGTCTATGTTGTCATTTGATTCTCACTTAAGTGAATGTCAAAACTGCAGCATGTTTCCAAGTTGTAAAACAAAATTCACAAATACAAAATCACTTGACTTTGTCTTAATAAGTAGCACACAAAATCTAGCAACTGACAGCAGCAGAAATGGAAAACCAAAGATATTTAATGGCATGTTGCTAAGATCCACTTTTACATAAATGACTGCCACAGAACAGGAAAACCAAAGATCTTTTGCATGTGTATTTTCATGGTTTGTTGCCTCAGATCATTATTTGGATTAGAAAGAAAAATACTCGTAACAATGCTTGGAACACATTTAGAATGTTGATATGTCAATACATATTTTTTACATGGCAAACGCTGTCAGAAATCAAACTACCAACAGGTGCATGACAATATATGCTTTCACAAGGCAGCCACCTTAAAAAATCAACCTGCCTACAGCTAACTCTACATATGTACAATAATGACAAATGTTTCTGGTAACTTTAACATCTTGGATGTGGTATTTTTCTGATTTGTCAGAGCTATAGATCTATATGTGAATGTGAAGAAAATGAACTTTAAATTTTACTGTATGAACAAATGAAAAATGAATAAAGATAAGTTTTGTAAGATGTTTTCATGGTTTTCTTTCACCATACTTGACTTTTTTACAGAATTTGACCCATTTATCAAACATTTGCGACAAGTGTGGCATGACTTCTTCTGGACACCTGGTCTTATCCTGTTTGGGATACGTAATTGTTCCTCATGTTGAGACCATTTGCACATCTAATTCGTCGTGTTACAATGGACTTGAGTTTTGATTATTGATTGGTACTTCTTCAATTTTACTTCATATATGGATACATATACAACAAGTGGGCGATCCAACATACAATGTAGGATCTATTTATCTACAAATTCATAAAATTTTATTTATTCTTCATTAAGAAATATTACCTGTAAAAATATCTCTATGATCAAGACTATTTTTCCAAACATTTTCATAGCTCCGAATCTTTTTTTTTTAACAGAACATTCAACCTATGTTTAAGATTACACAATGTGTCTCCCATACATGTATAGCTGATTCTACTTGTTGTATTAAAATCACTCAACAGATGAGGACCTTCTTATCAACAACATGGAAAAAGACATTTCATCATAAATGAAATGTCACTTTTAAATCTTGAGCAACTGAAAATAGGTAGACAGCATTTGACAAAATGTCTTAAAGTGTAATTTAAAAAATAATTGACCAAAATTGACTGATTTTCAACATTTTTGTGATCAAGTTAAAAGTTTGGTTTTCTTTTCATCATCAAAAAATTATTATCTGGGTGAAGATTTTCAATGTGAAAATGACAAAATAAATAAAATTCAATACACCAAACCCAAAACCAATTGTCTCTTCTCATGTACATTGCATCAGTAACCGAGTTCCCTCACCAACCATTGAAAACTAGCCACCGTCATATAACTCAGGGACTGAAAATTCCTTCAGTCTGAGGTACGGGACCTACATATTTTACTTTTGGACCTTGTCATTTTCCTGCTATGTGGGTCCAAGGACCTAACAAGTCTAAATCAGTGAATGACTATTCTGTCAATTTCTTTATTTCTAAATTTTATTTGTTTCCTTTGTAAAGTTAAATTGTCATTTTCTAATATGATTTTGTGGCAGTTTTTGGTTTACACATTTTGTGTTCCCATCTTTGATAATTATTGTTTGTATTGACTGACTATATCAAACTCTGACTTACACTTATTGTTATTGGACCCATATATTAGAAGACTGGACCCAGACAAAATTTTACAAAAAAGTCCTGGACCCAAGCAGCTGAGAAAAAATGTTCAGCCCCTGTAACTGGTTTTTTTTTTTTGTAGTTGGCATAAAAAGACATTCAAGCAAACAAAACAAAAGCCAGGATCCTCCTAATAAAATCAGTAGCTGGACATTTATTAATGATAGAACACAGCACTTTGTAAAGTAACCATGTTATTCCTATCTGCAGTTCAGGAAAAAAGTAATCAATATAGTCCAATGAATTCACACTACACAAGAACTGTACAGAAAACTAAAGAGATCATGGTAACCAACAGAGGTCATCACTATGGCACACAAATTACTTTTGACATTCAAGTTTGAGGTCACTTGGACTGACCTTGACATTAATGTGTACAAGTCACATATTTAACCCTGAGCCTTTAATTATAAGCATACAGAAGAACAAATCTGACTGACAAATTAATGGTTAATTATAACTACACAGCGACCTTCAATACAGGAAAGTCTCAATGAACAGCAATATGTGCATAATTAACAAAGTGTCAATTTAGTTTTTTTATAATTTTAAATCATAAACATTTTCAGAAATATAAAAAGATACTTGACATTTTTATCTTACTATTAATCAACTTGGCTCTATGTAGTTGATATCATTAACCAAATATGGCTATCAAACAATACTTTTTTACATGTCATGCTGTAGTATATGTCCACACACACAGATTGACAGAATAAAATACAAACACAGACAGATGTTGTTATTATCATTTATTTAACACTTATAATAATGAAATGTATGTATATGGTATAATCAGTTTCTTTCTTTCAACATGACAAACTTCCAGCAACATACATGTGAAATGTTTTATTACATTTTGGGGCGGTTTCATTTTTATTTTAATCCAAACAGTCACAAAAATCCAATCTGACATTGGATATAATATTTGGAAACAATCACAGCAGAAGGTCATTCCTCAGACAGAGCTTGTTCCAGTACTTCAGAATATCAGTTGAATTTACTAGTGCTATACAACATTACACAATATATAACATGCCTGTCAACCAGTGCATTGCCATATGCTGAAATCCAAAAATAATAATCACATTATCGTGTGATGAACAACTCTATATGAACATCAAGCTCTTTCCATTTCTTGTCGATTTTTCCAGTATTCTACACTTTCTCTGGTTCAATCCTATGTGTATAAAATGTTTGCCGGTGATTTACAAGATTAAGGAGTCTACATATAACATGCAACTAATGACACTTTGTTAACTGCACACATGGCTGTTCGTGTTGTTATGTTAATTCCATGGCTTTTGAACTCTCACCTTGTGACCTTTTCAACATGTAGGCACTATACTGCTGGGGTATACTTTTGAACAGTCTAATTTTTTGTCTTATCTGTTTAGGAGTATCCTGATAATAATTTTTTCTATCTCTGGCCATTGCCTGTAATCAAAAAGATGTTTAAGCATATATAAAAAGTTTCTTATTTTCAACAATAATGTCTGCTTCTATGATAGCAAATAATTTCAATGACAGTCAATTCTTTCTGTTTAAAGGTCAACAAAACATCTATATTTTCTTAACAATGCACTGTAGTTCATTTAACGACCTTAAAAAGGTAATTCAACATCTTTTATTACACTCAATAGTTAGTACTAGCAGAAGGCCAGTGGTCTATTCTTGGGTTCATTATAACCAGGTTCTATCCTCCATCATTAAAAACTGGCTGCCACCATATAACTGAAAAATTGTTGAGTGGGGCATAAAACAAAAAAAATATATCAAATTGAATCACTAAATAATTTCTGCATATATGAAGTCATTTGGAATAACAAGTGTCAAAAAGTTTCCTTCAGTTTTGACTTGCTATTCAAAAGTATTGAGATAGACTCTCCTACAGTTTGAATTTTTAGTACTTACTTTACTAAACCTCTAGAACATGTACTTACTTTGCTTCCTTTAAGTACATGTACTTACTTTGCTTCCTTTAAGTACATGTACTTACTTTACTAAACCTTTAGTACATGTACTTACTTTGCTTCCTTTAAGTACATGTACTTACTTTACTAAACCTCTAGTACATGTACTTACTTTGCTTCCTTTTAGTACATGTGCTTATCTTGCTGAACTTTTTATACTTACTTTGAATTTAAAGTACTTACTTTCCTGAACTTTGAGTTCTTACCTTGTAATCTTCTCCATGTTTGTCCATCATATAAGTACAGTATTTTACTTCCTCCTCAGACAGTTTTAAAGTCTTGGCTAGAGGTACATTTGCTTCCTTTTCCATATCTGAAAGAATTGATATAAGATTAACAATATGCTGACTTTATCAAACATTTGAGGATTCATACTAAAACTGACCATGGGATCAGGAAATTGGCCATTCAAGCCTCAGGCAACAGTTTGAGTCCTCTAGTTCAACATAACAAATGTTGACCTAACACCCAGTCAACAAATGTATAAAATGTATAATGACGTTGGCTCTGGTGACTTCACAATGGTGGACTGAACAAGAGAGATAACTCCACATTGATGTTTGAAAATAATATGCTTAGTGACCTAAATGGTTAAAAACATGTGAAAATGTGAAAATATAATGTTCTGCAGAAATTTTTTATAACATAAACAATAGCAAAATGGTGTAAGTTTTACTATACCTTCAATGACCTGTTTTTTATTTACTATTCTTGATGTTGAAGCATTCTCACTTTTCTTGGACTTTCCTCCAGGAATAAGTTCCTAAAAGAAAAGAATGATCATTTTAATAAATTGGACATTACTTGTAATCATGAAAGTTATGTGTAATAAAAGACCGCACAAATTAAAATAGGTTTGTCTACTGTGTCTTGGCTAAGCAACTTTAAGATCCCTGATCACAATGATTTTTTTCAACAATGTTTCTGTCTAAAGTGAGGAATCAAGTAATGGAATATTAACTGTGTTTATCAAAACAAATATTTCAAATTTTTTTTTCTACATTTACTACTTGTACCTGATGTACAGCTCCGGTACCTAAAAAGGCACATCTAGGGTACATAGGGATCAATTGCTTGAAGTACATTTCCAATCCACTCAGTAGTTTAGGAGTCCTGCTCCAGAAACAATTTTTCAGTGATCATGACATAGTTTCCAGAAATTAGGTCAAACCAGCTCTGGTCCCCAAAAGGCACATCTAAGGTATATCGGGATCATTTTTGTGAAGTACAGTTCCAATCTATCCAGTAATTTAGGAGTTCTGCTCCAGAAATGATTTTCAGTATCATGATCTGGTTTCCAGAAAGTAGGTCAGGCTGACCTTAGAACCCCAAAAGGCACATCTAGGGTACATAAGGATCATTTGTGTGACTGAGGAATGGTTCCAACCCAAGCAATGGTTTAGGAGTTCAATTTTTAGTGATCACGACAGAGTTTTCAGAAAAAGGTCAGACTGACTTTAGTACCCCAAAAGGCACATCTAGGGAATATGAGGATCATTTGTGTGAGGTATGGTTCCAATCCACTCAATAGTTTAGAAGTTCGGAAAATAATTTTTCAGTCATGTGTCATATCTTGATGATGGAATGAAGTTGATTGCACCCTTTATTTGTATTTCATGAATGCTTTTATGATATACAAAGAAACTCAAGGACATCTCTTACTTTTGTTCCAGGAATCTTGATAGATTTGTTAGGGTCCATTGATATCCCCATTTCTTTCATGTTCCACTGAATGGACCTCTTGGAATCCCATGCCTTCTTTATCTGTGTACTATATTAATACAAAAAACAAATACACTTAAAATAACATTCTCATAACTTTCAAAATGATAATGTGGCCCGATAACTAGATAAAATTATAGGTACTTTTATTTCTGTATTCCAGACATTTAAGATTAATTAGGCTAAATCAGGACCCATTAAAGCGATAAGAGCTGGCATAGGTGAACAATTTTACATGCCCATTTTATGTAATATTTTATCTCATATATATACCAAAGAGACCATCTAGTGGTTAGAATTATAAAGGTATGCATATACATTTACATGTAATAGACTTTTTCCAAATGGTTCCGTTCCGATATGGTTCATAATAATATTATGCACTTTCAACAGAAAATGTGTCCTACACAACTTCTGGTTAATGAGTTTATCGCATCGGTGACCAGAAATATGTATTTAGTATAATGTTGTTTTAAAAGATTCGTTTCCGAAATTGTCCACATGGAGCCGGCCTGGCTCAGTCGGTAGCGTGCTCGACTCTGGATCGTGAGGTCGTAAGTTCGAGTCCAGCCTGCAGCAGGTCGGTTTCCTGTCCTTCGGATGAGACAGTAAAAACCAAGGTCCTGTGTCACAGAAGGTGTCAGCACGTCAAAGAACCCTCACTACTCAATGGCCATAAGAGCCAAGCATAGGCCAAAATTTGAAGGCCTTCGTCAGGATTTGGTGACGTCTCCATATGAGTGAAAGATTCTTGAGTGGGACGTTGAACAACAATAAATAAACAAACAAATAATTGTCCGCATGTTGCGTATATCGGGTGATCTCATCCCATTTTTAACTCGTTTCATCGCATTCTCGGCTGTGTCATTGTTGACACTTATGAACTGCCCAACTCCACCAGATATGGATGCAGGGTTGTAAAGCATGAGATGCGCAGTTTTAATAGTTATTTTGTTTTGAATTGGCAATGTCAGCAATCATTTCAGGATAACATTAAAGATTGGAAAAAATTCTTTTAGTGACCTGGTATTTTTTTCATATATTCATCTGATTTGATTCAGGTATTTAAAATAGCATTGAAAAGCAAGTGAATATTAAAAAATAACATACAAATAGGCCGACTTTAACATACACTGATTGTGTAAAGGGCTGAGATTGCTGACAGACCGAGCGTGTAAAGGACCGAGATCCCCTTGACCCAATTACAAAGAACATTTGATATGGTGGAATAGTTTATCTGAAAGGTGATTGCTTACGGAAATACAGTCAGATTTTTTAAGGTACAGGAAAACCTAAATTCAAAAAAACAAATAATTTCGAAAAGTTTCACATGTTTGATAATGTATTTGAACACCCATTTTATCATATTCTAGATTATATGTCATGGGACAAAAATCATCATTGTGACAGCTTATATCACTTTAACTTTTAAGTTCTATAATATTCAAAGTTTCAAAGTTTTTGCATTTTCAAGATTTAAAAGCTTTTGAGTAAACTGGTGTTTACTTTGACCTACACTTAGTCCATCACACTGACAATGCATGAAAAGAATTTAATGAGAGTTATTATCTTCTGAGCATCAAAAATACTTTACATATCATTTCACTGCAATATTACAGCGATGTCAGTAACATTGCACACCTAAGCTCTATAGTTAAAACATATTTATTTGTCACATATTTTTACAAATAATAATTATAAATATTTTTTTTAAATGGGTTGGATTGGAAAACAAGCTTATTAGCTATTACAAATTTCTCTCCTAAGCTTTCTTTCATAATTGCATAAAAACATCAACAATATACTTGATTTTCCATCATATTGTAAGCTTCATGCTCTTACATTTAGATACTTTTTATACAAATAACGAAAAGAAAAGATTTCATGTTGAGGCTCTCTCACGAATTTATGTGATGTGATTTACAGTATTGGATTAAATAGTGTTATTATAAAAATTCATTGGATATCAAACTTATAGTGGCAAAAGTGTTTATTTATGCTGATGTGCCTCACTGCTTTTCACCATTTGGCAAAATGGAAATAGCATAATTTGTTAATATGGTGCACAGTGTTACCGACTGCCCAATGTACCTGGCCTGCTGAATGTTACCAGACTGGACGGTATGATTATTGGTATGTCCACAGCAACCTGAAATTCTGTCCGTATATTGGAGAGTCCTCCCTATTTTCAAAAGTAGTAGGAGAATCTCAAAAAGTAGGAGGCGAAATACCTTTTAAGCACCATAGGCATGAGCTTGGTAGGGGGTCTGGTGGCATGCCCCACCCCAGGAATTTTTTTTTAAAATGGAGCAAGAAGTGATTTCCTTGATTCTAGACACTTATTTTCTTTTATTGAATGATATTTTTTCAGAGGTTTGGAAATGAAGAATAATTTACTGGTCAACCTGATCAGTGAATTACTAAATTTCACTGGTTGTAGCAAAATTTTTCTGGTCCTTATACATATTGCTGAAAAAACCAATAGATAAAAAAACTGTTGTATACAAGTATGTTCATTTATTTATTCATTTTCCAGTTCAGTCTCACTCACTATATCATTCATCAAACTTTCAGTCTATGGCTGGCCCAAAAAATTCTTTTTAGGCGGTTGAAATTTCAGAACTACTGGTCCAAATGATAAAGTGGTGGGCCAAATATTTTGGACAAATATCATATAAAAAAGTAAAGAAAAAACACAAAGGTGAACCAGTAATTTATTATTCCTATATCTACTGCTGAATCAGTCTTTCCCTGCACGTTGTGGAAAACTTGTATACATGTATTATACATTACATGTTTATTTCATATGTTTGTTTGTTTGTTTATTGTTGTTTAACGTCCCACTCAAGAATATTTCACTCATATGGAGACGTCACCGAATGACAGTGAAGGGCTTCAAATTTTGGCCTATGCTCGGCACTTACGACCATTGAGCAGTGAGGGTTCTTTAATGTGCCAACACCTACTGGGACACAGGACCTCCAGTTTTTACTGTTTCATCCGAAAGACAGGAAACCAACCTGTCGCCGGCAGGACTCAACCTCACAGTTCAGAGTCGAGCGCGCTACCGACTGAGCCAGGCCGGCTCTATTTCATATGTAAAACCATATATTTCTTAAAGTGTTCTGAAGACATTTCGTTATTATGCATTTCAATAAAATTTAATGGTTAAACAAATTCAGTTTCTTTGTGTTTTTGCATTTTTGATTTTCTGAATTAAAAATTAAAGGATTGTTTTTAAATTAGAAAGTTTTTTTTTTGTGATGAAAACTCTGTTTGAATATATACTAATAAAGTTACATGGTAAAAAATACTTTACAGTATCACTGATAATAGTGTACAAAATGTATGAATAGTAGAATACTTTTTCAAAGTCTATAGGCCTTCCGGTATATTAATATTATATTTATAAACATCGTTCTTATTGGGAATCACAGTTCTCGAAAAATACTGGTGAAAAACAAACACAGGATCAGTTATAAATAACTATTTTAATGCACATTAAAAGGATATAACAAATGTATGTCAGTGGGTCAAATGTGAATTTCGTTGAAAATAGAAACTTTGGGTCGAACGATCCCTGACCCTGTTTAAGCTGTTTGTGGTGACAGTTTATAAATGTTGAAGACAAATAAAATATAACTACTTCGCTAGACTTAAATACGTTTTAATTATAGTTTGAGTAAACACATCTTTATAATGCATTCTCATAAAATTTAAACATTAAAAAATTCACTACTCATAGGTGTTTTGCGATACTTTCGTCAGCCATGAATGTCAGTGTATTATCACATGGTTGTCAAATGATCAGACGTAATTTGTGATGAAAACCTGTTTAAGATATTACTTAAAAACTTGACACAAAATACTTTAGATTATGCCGTGATCTTAAAATAAATGATGGCCATAGACATGAATTTTACAAAGTCTATAGGGCCTTCGCCATTTTATTTTGAGTCAATACCTACTTCAGTATGATATTTGTCTTTGATCAACTTCTGGTAGCCCCGACACAAAAGTGGTCGCATCTGGCGGCCGGCTATTTCAGGTGCTGAAAAAATCCTCTGGTTTTACCCAGGATTTCCACAAAAATCAAGATTGGATGGCACAAACATTTTGGCTACAGGTCATTTGGACCGATTATTTGACGAATTTCACCAGACTTTTGTCAAATTTACCGGTTTTGCCAGTAAGATCGACGGATTTCAAAAACTCTGAAATTTTTCCATCTGATTTGGGAAAAGTAGGCGGCGAATAATAACGTGAAAGCAGGCGGCATAAAACACTGGGTGTTGGCTCTCATGGAGAACCCTGATATTGATATACATATCATTTACACACTTTGTTTACCTCCTCATTACAGAGGGCAAGTTATGTAAATGAATTTTTACAGGACGGTAGGGGACAGAATTTCAGGTTCCTGTCAATATACTTCAGATATTTGTCAAGATGTATTTTCTTTGGTGTCCAGTGTTTTACTTCTTCATGTTCTTGTTACTTGGCACATTTCAGTAAATACAAAATAACTAAATAATTAGGAAGGATGTAGACTACACCACTCATCAGTAGTCAGTACATGTACGATGCACATGGTGACTTGATGTTTGTTTGTTTTTGTTTAACGCCACTTTCAACGATATTTCAGTTATATCGTGGCGATTCGTGTAAAATTATTTATTTAAGTAAAAACATAGTAAGTCTATTCTCTTTAAAACTTTTGAAACTAAACATTTGGTAAAAGACAAAAAAGTTTGTAAATTGATAAAATACTAATAAGATATTCAAATTTTGGAATATAAACCAATATCTTTAAGATATTCTAAAATGATGACTTGATGTGGCAATGACGAGTATATAACTATATTTACACTGCAATTTACAATTACATTACAGTTTTCACTTTACCATTCGATGTTCGGTAGCTTCTTCGATTTTAACCAAGCTCTTCTCCTATCTTTATTGTAATCAAACTTTTGTTTTCTATGTCGCTTCGTTGGTTTTCCCATTTTTACATTACAATCTGTGATATTTATGCAAAACTGCACAGTAATATCTTGTTATGAAAACACACGTGTTATGAAGACGCCGGAAGTAAGTATTTAACGGAAGTTTAACAAATAGTGAGAAGTTTCGGAACAGATATTATAATAGATAAATTTACGGATCCGGTTTGTCGTTTGTTTGTTTGTTTTGTTTGTTTTTAAGCATGTAATTTTATCTTATACCATTGCACCAAATGAAAATTTAATACATAGACCATCTGATATGATACCTATCAATCCGACGACTACGGAAGCGTATTAGACTCACCTGCAAAAATATTTTTCTTGAGATTGAAAATATTTTATCTGGCGGCCGCCACTTCATAATTTATCTGATGGCCGCCATATGATTAAATGGCGGTTGCCACATAATGAAGTAGAGAGAGAGGGGGGGGGGGCGTCGCGTCCAGATAAATAAATGACTGCTGCACTGTTTATACACTAAGGTCTAAGGTTACAGTAAATACATCAATGACCTTGCTGCATTGATAAAGGTTCATAGCACATGTCAAAATTTGTCACTTCAGCAATACAAAATGTATGTAGCTTAAAGGTTGGTAGATGGGAAAGGAGGAATGCAGGTGCACACATAGGCTACACGCACTTTAAATCAGAAATTAACTTAATCATTTGAAAAAATCAAGAAAATATCTTTCAATTTTGAGATTTCATATACATTTGTATATGGTACAGATACAATTGTTTGAGAAAATAAAAATACATTGTATAGGAACACATAGGCGTAGGACACCCCCCCCCCCCCACACACACACACACACACACTTTTTTCACATACAAATTTTATTTTATATGTCATCGTAGTGTTTGCACTACATATCGGTAATGATATTTTCGTTTTCGTTTATAAATCATGAAGTCTCTCACTTTCTGTCAGCGCAAGTTCGAGCCCGCTGGAACCTAAGCTTATTTTTGTGAGAAAGTTTCCCAATTCACTTGCGGAAGGCTGGTGATCTCTTCCTGGGTACATTGTAACCGGGTTCTCTCGCTTGTACAGGCTCCAGAATGAGAAACATTTTTTTTTTTTATCAGATGTATAAAACACGATCTCTAATAAATATTGCCTGACAATTAATCCAACAATTAAAATTATGTGAAGTCACCAGGAGGACCGTGTCCCTAAAGTTTTATAAAATAGTTGTGAAACAATTAATTTTCTATAAAAAAGTAGGAAAATCAAAAACAAATTTCCCCAATTTTTTTTTTTTTGCGCCTCGCTCCGTTAGCGAATAAATTTTAAAATTACACCTACTCCAACTTTGAATCCTCAGTCTGCTTTTGATGATATATGCATTGCAAGTAGGTATAATTTTATGTCACCAAACAAATTTCTAAAAATTTGTCACCAAATTAAAAACAAATTTCCACCAAAAATTCATGCTCCGCAAATAACTTTACATTACTCCAACTTTTGCTTTTGATGATGTTTGCATTGCATCACAAATAGGTATAATTTTATGTTATCAATGAAAAAACATCCCAAATTTTTTCGCGCCTCGCTCCACTCGGTGATTAAATTTTATATTTACACTACTCCAACTTTGAATCATCAGTCTGCTTTTGATGGTCCGTAGCATTGCATCACAATTAGGTATAATTTTATGTCACCAGCCTAAAAACACCCACCGTTAATTTTTTTTCTACACCCACCACTGTTGTACGTATTAATTGCACAATCAAAAGGCACATAGCATTTCCCCCCCCGGGAAAACCACTTTCATAAAAAAAATTGGCCCCACTACTTTTGATTTGCTTCCTACGCCACTGCAAGAAGTAAGAATTGTTTCATTGATAATGGTAGTTTGTGATATTCTTATATATTTTATGGTGTTTATAATGACAAAAATGTTCAATTTTTATTCTTTGGAAACACCATAGGCCTACAATTTCCGTATTTTACACATGCCATTGTGGGATCAGATCATTCCGACAGCCCATTTTTCTGACAGCCCATTTTCCGACCAATTTGCAGACTTCCAACGGTTTCTTTCTACCATCTTACAACCCGTTTTTATCGTAACATCGAGAAAGCAAACTTCAAAGTTAATTTGTATAAAGTTTTCATCTTTAATTTGTTGTTTGTAATACTGCGACTTTATATGTTGATTGATGCTATTCGTAATGTGATTCAAAAACGTATTAGATAACCGAGTGTTGCGATTGTCGTGTTGCAAATGTCAGGCTCTACTTTCGGTGAGTTTATGCATATCTTTAATGCTCAATGTTCAGCAAAATCCTTTCATCTTTTAAAGTCTGAGCAATCTCACGAATTTGAATCATAGGTGGCCAAACAACATACTTCAGTCAAATGTGGACCGTTGTTTGGCCACATTTCCTGGTAGGCCCTATATCCCAAAATTACCCTGTTGTAATGAAAATAATGCATAAAATAAACTAAAAACTCGAGAGGTTATGGGCATGGCACACTTACATGATCCTGTCCACAAGAAACTGTAATTTAAATTTGGTGTGAGAAACACGCATTTCATTGTTTTCTCATATGAACGGTACGTAATCTCACATTTTTTTTTTTGAAATTGTAGAATTTCTTACCCATTTTGTTTTATGATAAATATCCAATCAGAAAATACATGTCGGCCTATAGTTGTATCATCAGCAAATTAGGGTACTATGATAAATTCAGTATCAATGAATAATTCTTTTATTTTAATTGATAATATTTCTGCACAGTGTAAGACGATATATGAAATTGGTATAGGCCAGCTAGGTTACAATGTCAATACTGGCATTCTCATTGGAGTATGGGAAACAAATCGTCTGCACGACTAACAGCTGTCACACCGTTTGTCAATCATCTAAACCATGTTATCTTTTACATAGATGGTTCAAACTGATAAAATCTAGTTCACCATTCATAAAATTCAATCTGCAATATCAAATACTTTCTTACAATTCATAAGCAACAGTCCAAAGATATTGTTTTCCTCTGTATATTATATTATATTTTCTCCCATAAAACAGTATGGTAAAATCACATACTTCTCAGAAGGCCTAGAAGTCAATATATGTACAATTTCTAAATATGACACTTGGAAGTGTTGTGGTCTCCAGTTTTTAAGCATGTTTGGGTTTATTGCTTTTGTAAACAACAAGAACTACCATATGTTTTTGAGTAATTGGTAGTTTGCTTATTTTATAATAAAAATTAATAGATATGGCAATAAATTCCCCCCAAGTCCTTCCTGAAAAAAAAGAATTCTGAAGTAAATCCATTGCATGGTTCAGGCTCAGCAAATAACGATGACTTATTGCAATTCAGAATCAGCAATGATCCTTGTCATTAAGACTCGCAAATTGTCATTGACTTTATTTCTTTAAGTCAAGTTCAGCAACTGGCACCAACTTATTGCAAGTCAGGCTCAACAGTCGTCAATTATTTTTTACAACTTGGCTCAGCTGTTTTCATGTCAGTGTGTTTTGTGGGTCAGACTAAGTAACTGTCAATTACTAATTGTAAATCAGGCTCAACTATTTTAAATGACTTTTCATAAGTCAGGTTCAGCAACTATCCATGACGTTTTGCGAGACAATTGTCAATTACTTTTCATGTAGGTAGCCGAGACCTTTTTACAAATTTTGAAAATTTTCAAGAATAACAGTCAAATCCCTTCATAACATAGATTTAGCATATGTCAATAACTTTTTATAATATATTCAGCATGTATAAATGGCATAGACTCAGCAGCTCGGACTCATCTGCCAATAATGACTTTTTTTTTTGTTAATTATTTGAGTAACTGTCAAAGACACCGAATGACAGACTTAGCAACTATATGGAATTGTTTTGTTGTTTTGTGTCCTGTCATGATTTGTTCAGTTATAAAGAGGTGTCATCAGCTATAGGTGAAGTGCTACAATTGTTAACCTCTGCTATGGAATCATATCAATATAGTGACATGGGACCTTGGTATTAAATCTTATCCATTACTTTTACTTCTTCTCAGGAGCATTTGAGGAACAGGTATTAGGTATGACCCAGTACCAGGAACCCTGGGCCTTTAACTTGTAAAGTGACAAATCGAACCAAATGAGTCACAGGTCAGAACTTATGATAAGTGGTGTCGTGCATAATGTAACTTAAGACCTTTCTTTTCAAGTCTTATTCAAAAGAATTGTAACTTCCAGGGTTTATTCCATGTGGTTGGTAAAACAGCAGTGACTGCCTGTTTTTACAATATATTAAGTATCACTAACACCAAAAATGGAATCTGGCATCTTCCCCATGTAAGGTAAATACTCTTACCATATATCCATCCATGCTCTTATCAGAAATGAAGGAAAACAAAAGAAACAACAAACACAATCATTCATACATGAGAAAAATTTATTGCATCAATCACTTAAAAAGTTAGACAGTTAATTTCATGATAAATACACATATTATTCATTTTTTCCCATCCATATTTTTGCTTGTCAGAAGTGATCTCAGGCCACCAGTGGATTCAAATGAGTGTTGTGACTTCATACCTCCTGGAAATAAAATAGACAAAATGAGGACAGAAACAAGGCATAATTGTAATAAGCAGACGTTATAGAAAATATCAAAACAGCTGGCAATATTGGGGACCACTAAAAAATTCTCAAGGAATTATTTTTGACAGAAAATTAATATCTTTTAGAGTCTGTCTCATGAAAAAAACATGCAAATCAGTCCAGAAGCAAGACTCACCAATCTTCATGAAATCTTGTTTGTAGCTTAACCTTACCACATCTATTGTAAATACATAAACATTTTCGGTCTGATTTATATATAGTGGTGATAGGTGGTGCCACCTTAAATTCTCCAATTTTAATATACTAAAGGTCATCAATAATCTTTCATCTTGTCATCAATTTTAGTCTCTGTTACAAAATCATCATTCCTGAAATTTCATTGCTTCAATGATCATTAATTATGAAATTTGACCTTGTCACCAAAACATATGCTCACATGGAAATATTTCCATGCTAAGTTTGGTTTGGTCCCCGAGGGTATACATAAACCTAGTACCTGGTATTTCGGTACCAGCTGTTCATCTTATACTAAAGTCATATTTGGCACTGTTAACACTATTTTAATTTGAAAATTGTCTAAAGCTAAGATAGTCCCTTTTTAAACAGTGGTTACTCTTAGACCGATTTCGACTATACACTTTTAGAGATATTATTTGGCCTTGTATGATACCACATTATCTTTAGAAAATACACATACTTTTCAAATTGGAGCTCAACTGATGAAGTCTCATTGACAGAAACGATATCGTCTTGAGCATTGTAACTTTGGTATTATGGTTATAATATTTAAATTGGCTCACTTGTTCTTGAGCAGAAATAAAAAATGTGTCAAAGTTAAGATTAACAAAGGATGAGGTAAAATGAAAAAATGAAGGACGATTGCAATAGGTCACCTTGAGCCCTTGGGCCAGACGACCTAAAAAGTATCAAACTATAATTCTGTTTGTAAGTCAGAATATTAAAACATTACGATCACCCACACCTAAATACAGATAAATTTTTTATTTCAACATACCTTTTAGTAATGCTATTTTGAAAGCCTCAAAACTGATTGTTGGATCATTAGCAGTGTCTGTTTTAACTGTTTCTGGTGTTTCTGACTTGCTGATCTCAAATCTAACCCATTTATAACCACTGCATCTTTTAGCACCTGGACAGCTTTGTATCAAGTTTTGTACTATTGGATGAGATAGCCCAAAGAAATCTGCACCTTTACCTGTACATTCCAATATCTCCATACCTCTGAAATATAAAGATGTAGTGTTGTCAATAACAACAAACCTCTGAAAGATTAAGATGTAGTGCTGTCAATAGAAACAAGCCTTAAGAATATGAAGATGTAGTGTTGTCAATGGTAACAAACTTCTGAAATATGAAGACATGATTTTGTCAACACTAACAAACCTCCGACATACGAAGACGTAACTTTGTCAATAGTGACGTACCTCTGAAATATAAAGATGTAATTTTTGTCAATAGTGACAAACCTCTAAAATATGAAGATATAATTTTGTCTATAGTGACAAACCTCTGAAATATGAAGATGTAATTTTGTCAATAGTGACAAACCTCTGAAATATGAAGATGTAATTTTGTCAATAGTGACAAACCTCTGAAATATGAAGACGTAATTTTATCAATAGTAAGAAATATGAAGATGTAGTGTTGTCAATAGAAACAAACCTCCAAATATATGAAGACGTAGTGTTGTCAGTAGTAACAAACATATGAGATGTTGTCAATAGTGACAAACCTCTGAAATATGAAGACGTAGTGTTGCGGATAGTAACAAACATCTAAGATGTTGTCAATAGTGAAAAACCTCTTAGATATGAAGATGTAGTGTTGTCAATAGCAACAAACCACCTCTAAAATTATGAAGAGTTAATGTTGTCAATAGTTAAAAACCATGAGATGTTGTCATCAGTGAAAAACATCTGAGATATAAAGATTTAGTGTTGTCAATAGCAACAATATGAAGACGTGATGTCGTCAATAGTGAGAAACCTCTGAAGTATGAAGACGTAGTGTTGTCAAAAGTAACAAACATCTGAGATGATGTCAACAGTGATAAACCTCTGAGATATGAAGATGTAGTGTTGTCAATAGCAACAAACCTCTAAAAATATGAAGACAGTGTTGTCAATAGCAACAAATATCTGCTTTTTTGTGGGGGTGGGGGGGTTGAAGTTTGCTCCATGGTTAAATTTTCATCCATGAGATCCCTGCATGTGCAGATCAAATTTCCAACTTCAACTGGACCTGCTCAAGGATATTAGTGTTTAAAAATACATTGTTAGAACTGCCTTACTTCATGATTTACTGAAATTTTATCTAAGTTTTATTTCCACTCAACAGTCAGTGTCAATTAAGAATACCATGTAATAGTAGTGAAACATTACCTGGATTTGTTGATAGCTTTGATCAACAGGTTGTGACAATCAGACAAGGAATGGCTACTGATTACAAGGTCTGCATTATCATCTGCATCAATCTCAAACTGAAAAAATAAAGTATAGAATGAAGCAGTGATCTTTTGATATGACCAGTTTACATCAAAATACCAATAATACTAGGAATATATCATATCACAGTACATAAATATAAGTCATTCACTCCGAAGGACTAAAACTCAAAACAGAACCACCTAAAATATAATACAAGGAATATATCACATCACAGTACATAAATATAAGTCATTCACTCAGAAGGACTAAAACTCAAAACAGAACCACCTAAAATATAATACAAGGAATATATCACATCACAGTACATAAATATAAGTCATTCACTCAGGTGGACTAAAACTCAAAACAGAACCACCTAAAATATAATACAAGGAATATATCACATCAAGGACATAATATCACATTCACTCAGAAGGACTAAAACTCAAAACAGAACCACCTAAAATATAATACAAGGAATATATCACATCACAGTACATAAATATAAGTCATTCTCTCAGAAGGACTAAAACTCAAGACAGAACCACCTAAAATATATTACAAGGAATATATCACATCACAGTACATAAATATAAGTCATTCTCTCAGAAGGACTAAAACTCAAAACAGAACCACCTAAAATATATTACAAGGAATATATCACATCACAGTACATAAATATAAACTTGTCATTCACTCAGACTAAAACTCAAAACAGAACCACAAGAAAATATCAGGTGTAACAAAAGTACAGTTTTTCACATTATAATCTATCTATTCCAAACTGCAGTGGGGCCAATGGGAAGATTCAGAATTGACAGATTCCAGATTATGAAGATAAGATTTTTGGTTGAACAGAATTAGCATAGAAATATGCTATATTCCATCATGCATATTGTTGGAAGACCCATATTCTTCATAGATCACTACCCGTCTGTAACTGACCCAAGTGAAAAATGAGAAACAATGAGAATAGATTCAATTTTATTTGCAAAGCAGTTCAGCCAACAAAAATCAATACCCTGCTTCTCAGACACATTTCCTCTAGATAAGATGAGGGAGAGTGACTTTTTATTTCATATTCTCCAAAAACTGTGAAATGAGTGGGATTTTTTAATATTTTTCTCTCCATCATGTATGTGGTAATGTGTCACTTTAAATACATGTCTATTTTTATTTCCTTGCATAAAATGACAATACATGATTGGCTGATCTTCTTGTCAAAAGTGTCAGCTTTCTTTTTGTCAATGCTGGTTAACAAATTTGGAAAGACCTAATCACCTGTCCCAAAAACCAGGCCTGGATTTCTAAAAACAAAAACTTAAGTCAAATTTTAGACTTAAGTCTGAGTTTTTACTCAAATATTTGAATTTTTTCTCAAATCTGAGATAACTCAAATCTTTGCAAATCTCAGTCAAATATTTTGCTTAAGTTGAGTAAAAAATTAAGTTAAATACCTAGCAGACTTAAGTAAAATGTTTTACTAAAATATGGCTATAAAACTAAAGGAGAGGATATGTCTCTGATTAAGATTTTTGTGTATACGAACTTGTAGGCAGGTATATACACTCAAACTCGAGTCTGGTGCTTTCAGGAAATTATATTACACAAGTTAAATGACGAAATTACCGGTAGGTCTAAAATTGTCCTTTTCACTTTTAATGTAACTTACATGGATTTAATACAAGTCTATCCTAACTCTATTGTCATTGAAATCTGTGACACAGACCAAGTAAAATGTAGGCTCTGCCACTGTGTTCTATGCATAACTTCTTGGGAAACCATATATAATGGCATAAAGTCAACATAAAATGAGGCAAGGAACAATTGCTTTATAATGGTAATCAAATAAAGATGACAGCCAACACATGTTTGACAGGAGCTGAAGTATGTTTTAACAGGGTATATAAATCATGAGACATACTTGACCACAGTTCACGAATCTTTATCATAATAGGATTTTCAATCGTCTATAAAAAGTATCTTAAAACACGCAGAATACATGTCCTGTCATCAACCTGTGGGGAAACCTAATTTTATGCCCTGTAGTAAATGTGACGCAATTTGGGGCATGCAATGGGTGATATAGTAAATCATATAAAACACATCAATACCGCTACAATTATATCTGATTCTTTTGTTACATACAATGATACGAAAGTAGTTTGTCTATTATAGTAGATTTTAAAATCCCTTTAACTGATAAAGATAGTTATTATCCAAAATTCATTAAATACAAACACCAACATTATGTATCCTTTACTGATCCCCTTGATGAAGATGTTAATGTTTACGTTTTGAATTTATGGTTGCTGACAAAAATTGATAGGCCTAGCTATGATTTTAAGGTCCAAACTTTGTTAAAAGGTGGAATTTAAATTAAAAGGGACAAGGGACATTATGACCAAAATAAACAATATTAAGTTGCTAAGAAAGAAAGGGGGTTTTCAAAGGAAAACTTAGGGCAATTAAATATTGCACTGAGTAAAAAAAATTCACTCAGCTGAGAAATTACTGAGTTTGCTTCGAGAAATGCAACTTGAGAAAAATCTTAGCTGAGTTTGAATTTGAGTTTTGAGATAAAATCAAAGTAAAAACTTAAGATTTTTTTTTCGAGAAATCCAGGCCTGGTCCTAGTGATCCATTTCATAACCCCTTGATTAGTTCCCAAAAGGTGCAGCTCTCACAATGATTGTTTTAGACTGTCGATGGTAATAACACTTCCCACAAACCTTATCTGAGCAGAAATTATGGCAGACCATATGCTGTTCCCCCAAACCTTATCTGAACAGAAATTATGGCAGACCATATGCTGTTCCCCCAAACCTTATCTGAACAGAAATTATAGTAGACTATATGCTGATTTTTGAAGTTTTGGGTCACTGGAAAAAAATATATTGGTCCAATATAAAACAAATTTTTCAATGATCAGGCATGATTTACACTAATGAGTGAAACAACAAAAGATTTTTTTACAGAGTCTGATTTTTTGCACAGCATTTACATTAGACCTAATCCAAAAATAGGGTTACATTTGCACAAAATACCAAAACAATCCTGTATAGTATGTGCTAAGAAACAGACGATGGATATGTCATACAAGTTTATATTTGATGTATAAATGATAAAGGCAAAACAAAGATGTATGGGAGTGAATGATCTGTAACATCTAAGACACTTTGAATTATTTTTACAGTGGAACCTCACCTAAAGATCACCCTGCCTTGGACTCCATTTCAGATGATAACTTTTCAGTCTCTTGATAAATATATAATAAGTACAAAACCTCACTTAAGAGACTACCCAACAAATTAGACCACTTTGAGTCGGACAGATACGTGGTCTTAATAGC
This sequence comes from Atrina japonica, assembly GCA_030159075.1. NCBI lineage: Eukaryota > Metazoa > Mollusca > Bivalvia > Pterioida > Pinnidae > Atrina > Atrina japonica. The sequence goes on from BROG01000122.1 coordinate 86,558, forward strand.
AAGGTTCATTTGTATAAATCCATGTAAAAAAAAAAAAAATTATAGGATTTCAGTTTTTATATCATAAATAGTCATGTTTAACTCACTGAGTAATAACCAAAACAAAAATTTATATGAAAATAAAATTTGGACATTACTGCCTGAGAATCTGTACATCTTGATTTGATTTGATTTTTTGTTTTACGCCATACTCAACAATCTTTCAGTCATATGATGGCGTCCAGTTTTTATTAGTGGAGGAGAAATCCCGGTTACCCGTGTAAAGACCACCGACCTTCCACAAGAAAACTGGCACTTTTTAAAATCAAATACTTAAACCACTGAGATACCAAGAAATACCATGATAGATTCAATGATAGTTCTTTTTGATTATTTTTTTTTTATGTAAAAGTCTTTTAGTATCAATATAATATAAGCTTACCATTGGACCACTTCCAGCATCTGATATTTTACATGTGTACAAACATTTTCTGTCATGTTGCACAGTTGATACAAAAGATCGTGTGCTACAGTATCCTTCTGGGTAAATGTGTTCTGATGAGTGAAAGCCTGGTCGATCAGTCACAATCTAGCAAAAAAATTTATAAATCTAATTACCGATCTAAAACTTAATTCAACAACTCAAAATAGATAAAGTAATGACAAAGATTATGTCAGTGTCTGTTTACTTTGGAGTGGATCTAAAAATATTGCCTGAACTAATCTTCCTTTCGCATAATTTCATCTCAGTTGTAAAATTATTTCAAATTAATAAAACCATAAGGTTTTGTAACACAGTAACATCATTATAATGTGTGTGTATCATACATATATGTATATCAATATTCTATGGCTTAATTTTTTAACCAGAGATATGGAATATCTACATTTATGTTAAAGAGAACCTGGGCATGAATAAATAAATACAGACAGATCTGAAGCCTTGTTAATTTGAGACAGACACATTGAGATGGGGTGACAGACAGCGAGCATTTATAATCTTGTTTTTTAGACTCATCAAATAATCTAGTAATTTAAAAACCTCTCCTATACTGTGAACAGTCAAGTCACCAATGACAAGAGGAAATACTGGTCTTCCTGTGGCATCAAGCTGTAACGGGGGTATGACCTTCTTGGAGACCTGTGATTTACTTTTTTTAGGTTTTGTCTGCATGGACTCTGAAATATAAAGAATTAACAATCTAGATCCCCTACAATTAACTTTTTTACATAAAAGCTTAAGAAACTAAACACAAGTACTAATTGATTAACAAGAGGCCCAAGGGGCCTTAAGTCGCTCACCTGGTAAAAATTGGTCAACATTGCAGAAAACAAAAAAAATGTGTAAAAAATAAAATGGATGATAAAATCTCACTGGGGCTTAATAATCACCTGAGTGAAATGTATTTTACTGAAAATATACTGAAAACCAACCGAAAGCATGAAAAATTCATTGAAAAGGAGAAATAAATTACATAAAGGTAGACTTGCCTTGCCAACTTTTTCATAGATTTTTCGAGATAATGTGCAACAAGGCTCAAATACATGCGAAATCAATTAAAAGGGGAAATAACTTTCACAAGGATCACCCTCACAATTTCTGCACAATAAAATTTTTGAAGATATTTGTGATGATCACTGGACAATAGGGAAAAAAGCCCAAAACATGAAGAAATCCATAAGAGGGGACATAACTCCCATAAGGGTCAACCTTACAAATTGACTTTTTTGTAGGTATTTGTGTGCTTAACATTTTTGCTTCTTTCAATTTCGCTCTATCTATCACTTTTCAAGGTTATAGGACAAAACTGTCAAAAACATAAGAAATCCACTAAAAGCGGAAATAACTCCCAAAAGGGGTGACCTGACAATTTTAGCCCTGTGACTTAATTGTAGATCTTTGCATGCTGAACACTTCTGCTTCTTTCACATTTACTCTACCTATTATACTTTTCAAGATAATGTCAAAAAAACATTCAAAAAATGAAAAATTAACTTTAAAGGGGAAAAAACACCCATAAGGGGCAACCTGACAGTTATTAGATCATTTCTTTTTTATTTTTATAGATTATTTTGTAGATTTTTGGATGCTGAACATTTTGCTTTGTTCACTTTTACTCTACCTATTATACTTTTCAAGATTATGTCAAAAAACATCCAAAAACATGAAAAATCCACAAAAAGGGTAAATAACTCACATAAAGATGGACCAGACTATTTCAACCAAAATGAAATATCTAGATTTTTGCAAGCCATCCATTTTATGATAAGAGTTTTTCTCTAGTTTTCATAATTTTTATGATACATGTATCAAATCAAAACTATCTGCTGACTCATTTGTTCTATATTTAGCCAAGACAGCCATATTTGGTCCTACCCCTTTTCATCCACAAGCTTTATGCAGCTTTACATGGTTATACTTCCTGTCAAGTTTGGTTCAAATTAGTCCAATGGTTCTGGAGAAGTAATAAAAAATGTCGAAAATTTTAGGTGTCTGTTACCTTGACCTTTGACCCTATGACCTTTGTCAAAATGACCCTCAGATAATTCCTAACAACTTTCTCATATATCTTTATATACAAAGCGTCAATCAGTTTTGAGTTATTGAACAATTTGTAATACAAATGTACCGTGTTACTGAAGCGCCCCCTAATGGCTTATTTATGAACATATTTCATTTTCGTCAACAAACTTTGTAGATATTGACCTCACAATCATGCATACAAAATTTGAAACTCATCTAACAATTGGTTCACGAGAGGAAGATTTTAAAAAATGTACCAAGTTTTGGTCCTTTTTGGCCCTATTTAGGACCCCTATGGGTCCTAGCCCCTTTTCATTAGCAAACTCTATGCGGCTTCACATGGGGATGCTATATATCAAATTTGGTTAAAATTGGCCCACTGGTTCTTGAGAAGATGATGTTTAAATGTAAAAGTTAACAGACGGATGACAATGACGGACAGCAGACATTTGGCTATAGCAAAAGCTCACTCGGCCCTTCCGGCCAGGTGAGCTTATCAGTTATAAGTCAGCATAGGGACTGGAAAGATCAGGCATCACACTCCAAAGCATGAAATATTTTATATCTAATTATCTAAGTTATAAAAGCCAGGCTTGCTTCTAAACAGACAATATGAGTTTCAGATGTGAAAATTAACACTAGCACTGTGTTCCAAAGCAAGATACTGGGACATTAATTTCAACTTACTGCAATGACATAATTCAATGCATTGCGATGTATGTAGATCTATGTTAGAAGGGATTGACTTTAAATTATATATCTGCTTGCCCTATGGGCAAGGTGAATATTAATTTAAGGTGCTTCTTGGTCGCCTGAATGTCAGATAATAATAATAAAAAAATGTTTAAAATACCACTGAATGACTTAAAGTAGATCTAGTTAGAAAATGTTTTAAGTATATCTTTGATATTTTTTCTCAAGTATATTATTCATACCATTTACATGTACAAAAATTATTTTTATGTGTTTTGAAATATGGACATAAAATTCACTTGTCTGGTTCGACAACCATATTAGCATTTTCACTCGCCCAAACCCAAGTTTCATGTGTCCCGTTCAATCAGACAACCTTTAATGTCAATCCATTGTTTGTGTCACTTAAATCATTTACTATTTATTTATTTATTTTATCGCTGTTTTACTGCACAATCAACAATTTTTCAGTTATATTGTGTTGGATGAGGGGGAGAGAACCTGAGGTGAGACCACCTGGCAAACTTTCTCACAAAATTAGCTTAGATACCTGTGGGTTCTAAACCTGAACAGAGACAAGAGACTGCATGCTTTAAAGTGCACACTTCTATCCTTACTTGCATGTAAAATATTCTTGTGAAAACAACAAATTTAAGAAAAATTCATGCTGTGTGTGGCTTTCATTTTATCTAATATCACAGTGTACACACACTTGATGGAGCCACATTTTTTTTTCATTTTTACTAAAAATTAAAGATTAATGGTTCTGGTATCAATTGCCAAATATGTACATTCTTTGTGTTACCTAGAATTTCCTTAGCTACAGTTGGAACAACTGGCTTTTTCTTCTCTGGTGGTATTGTTGGTTTCTTTTTTGGTTTGCTTTTTACAACCTTAGTGCTGGGGGAGTCTGATCCTTCTCCTGCTGAGGAGACAGTTTGTTTTGTACTATTGCCCCCTGGTGATAGTTTTCCAGGAAAAGGTAATCTGTCTGTATAGGACTGGTAGTGCAACAGCTTTCGAAGCAAAAATCTGAAATATATACTAGTTATTTATTTACATGTCTTATCATTTTTGTCCAAATTTTAAAGTTCTAACATGCAATTTGCACAAGTTGCAATCTAACAAAAAATATTCAAATTCCTAGTATTCATCATGTATCTGTAACAGGTGAGGAAATGTGCAGAACAAGACTAGGATTCGAACCCAGGGTTTTGTAATCTATAGGGCTACCCAGTGATCTACACATTCCAACATGCCCAGACAACATTTCAGTCCTCCTTCCTTTTTTCTATTTTATCTCTCAATGATATCTCACAATAGGCTAATAATCATACCCTATGTTGTTTATTTGGGTGTCAATTGCAACAGGTGAGGAAAAAGTACACAACCTGACTGAGATTTAAACCCAGAATTCCTGTTTTCTGTGTGCTGTTGTATCAACCGAGATACCTGATCTGACATACACAGTCCCTGTCACTTATCAATGCTTTAAGCCGAGTATTATAATTGAATTTATAAGATAATACTACAATATACTTATATTACTACCTTCTCTCTTCTTTGGCTTTTGCAATTTTCTCTTCAACCCGAACAACCTCATCACAAACTGATGCATTCACCTGGAAACAAATATATATAAATATGAATTTATTTACAACAAGAGTTTTCAGACGACATCAAAGCTTGCCGAAATGGGTGTAAATTTTCAAAATAGATATTTGACCCACAGCTGTCAGGTTTTAAGGACAAAGGACTAGTAAAATTTTCATTCCTTAAGCTCAGGTTAAAAAATTTGAAAAACAGGTCAAAGTCCAAGGTTAAGTTCATTAGGTCAAAAGTCAAGGTACCAAATGATGGCTCTGGTCATAAGAAATATATATGTGAAATATCAAAGCCCTATCCCTCATGATTTAAAAGCTATAGCATCAAGGTACCACATGAAAACTCTCATCATAATGAATCTATATGTGAAATATTTGAGCTCTGTCACTTGTGGTTAAAAAGTTATAGGCCAGGTTAAAATTCTGTCTACTGAAGCTGATGAAAATTACAACAATGACAATGCCGGGGGTATGGCATTAGTTCTCCGAACTTTTGTCCCATCAAGCTAAAAAATGATTATTTACTTTTAAGTTTGGTATCATAAAGTTTATAAAATTGTCATCTTTTGCTTTTCTCAAATCTTTGTTGTCATTCCAAATTGCAAAGAAAGGGATTATTCCCCTTTTCCACAACTGGCAAAAATATTCACAACATGGAGCATTTTAAATGCTTGCCTGGGCTTGAATTAAATGTGTATTCCCAAACGGCCCAGAGGCCCAGCAGCACAAAATATCTACTAGCCCCATCAAATTTTTACTGGTCCACAAATAACTTGAAAAAATAATTTTATGATATATTTGATAAAGAATTGCTAATTATAACATGTGAGAACAAGACAAGATATTTTCAGTTTGTATTAAAGATGAGATAGATATTTTGTAAGATTTCCACACATGTAACAATTATTGAAAAGAGCACTTTTAAAAATGTACACTCTATCTTTATTTCTTTATTCAATTGACAATGGGGCCAGTACAGATGTTATTTACTGGTCATGGGCCAGTGGACCAGTGCTAATTTCGAGCCCTGCTTGGATACATGACTTGGTGTTTAATGGAATAAAGCAAATTTTAACAAAAAATTATGTTCTGACACTTTTATTAATGTTAACACACACATATTTATGAAAACAGTCAACTCCTCCTATAACAAAACACAAGTTATAGCGAGGATATATCTCTTCCCCGTGGATTTCTTACATTGTACTCTATGCATCTGAATAACAAAATGTGACTATAATAAGGTTTAAATTTATTTCCCTATTGTTATAAATAGAACTGACTGTATATAATATACATGTACTGAAAATACAGTAATGAAGTGACAATTGATATAGCTTAGATTATGAAATGTCTCATTGCATACACACAGATCCATGTCTGTGTCAACTGTCGACTAAATGCTTCATTTTCTAACATAACTATAAATTAAAGTCTTACATTACTTCGGTTGGAATTAAGCTGCCAACATTAATAAAAGATAAAACTTCATTGATCAGATGCTGATATCTAAATGACCAGTGAAGTGGTTGCATTACAACACACATACACATGTAGCTCAGTGTGACAAATATTACATATTCTTCTTGTAAAAACCTCAGTTTATGTCAGTCAATACAATTTACAGATGTGTATATGTCAATAAAACTCTTTATCATCATGATTTACGTTGTTATCAGTTCGTACTATTCTGAGATCACAGAAAATTTATCTCTCTAAGAATATTCTTTCCAAGTCATTTTAAATTTTGTCAGTTCACAGATTGCTACTTCACTCAAATATAAAGACTTACAAACATGAGATCTTTCATGACTTTTTTCAGTTTTTTCCACTTGCGGAAGTAGGGACTGATTGTTGCAATTCTTGTTACTTTTGTTGGAGCACCACCAATCCTTAAAGGAAATCATATATACAAGTACAAGTATACATTATGAGGCAAATGGTGAATTTAGGAGGAGTGTATGCTTGGTATCAGTCAATTAACATGTAAAAGTTTTCCTTGTTTTCTTTCATATTACATTGGTTTATAATGCTTTGAAAAATTGTACAGTATATCCATCACTGCTTGTTTGCTTTGTGCTGTTGTTGCATCTGACATCTCTGCCACAATATCTAAAGTCAGCAAAAACAACATTTTTAAAATCTAATAATCTGGTGTTATTACTCCAGACTCATTGTGGGTTTTGTTATCATTAATGCAGGTAAATAATCATCACAACACAGCCACGGTACAAAGTAACTATCATAATTGTATAACATATTTATTCTGTCTTGGGAGTCTATTTTCACCACAACATATGTCTAGCATGGCCTTGACTGTCACTATGTTCTGCCAAGACACAAGCAGCATGTCAGGTAAGACTTTCAATGACAAAACCCTGGAAAATTGAAATTCCATGACACATGTACTGAACCTTGGTGTTTAACAGATTTACACATCTGGAGAATCATACCTTGAAGTTGTGTGGATAATTGATCCATGTGGACCTCTGATTGTTTGTGGTTGTTGTGTTCCTGCATGCCACACAGGTTCTGTTTTTATATTACTGGTCGTGATGTTAACTTGCTGATGGGTTGAACCCTGTAATGAAAAAACACCAGTTGCTAATTAACTAGATATTCATGTGCATTAATCTTAATTTTGCTTGAGTATTACTCAGTATAAATGATTTGTCATTAGTCCCAGTGGTCAGACACCCATGATAAATATACCCTCACTTTCATACACATTCACATTTTAACACTTAACATACCCACTTTATAGAAATGGGTGAAGAATCTTTGTCAGAAATTATATCATATCAGACATGAACAAGACATTAAGGGTATGGATGTACAAAATGTAACAATACATCCAAATACTGATGCATCACAATAGTAATAGTACTAACAGTATAATGTAAAACTGTAATAGCAAACTGACAATGTAATAGTACTAATACACAAAAACAATCACAATAGCGCACCTTCCAACAGTATAATGTAAAACTGTAATAGTAAACTGACTATGTAATAGTACTAATACAAGAAGACAATCATAATAGGGCACCTTCCAACAGTACAATGTAAAACTCATATAGTAAACTGACAATGTAATAGTACTACAAGATAATAGGGCACCTTCCAACAGTACAATGTAAAACTCATATAGTAAACTGACAATGTAATAGTACTAATACACAAAGACAATCATAATAGGGCACCTTCCAACAGTATAATGTAAAACTCATATAGTAAACTGACAATGTAATAGTACTAATACACAAAGACAATCATAATAGGGCACCTTCCAACAGTATAATGTAAAACTCATATAGTAAACTGACAATGTAATAGTACTAATACAAGAAGACAATCATAATAGGGCACCTTCCAACAGTACAATGTAAAACTCATATAGTAAACTGACAATGTAATAGTACTAATACAATACATCATAATAACCTTCCAACAGTATAATGTAAAACTGTAATAGTAAACTGACAATGTAATAAATAATACACAAAGACAATCATAATAGTGCACCTTCCAACAGTATAATGTAAAACTGTAATAGTAAACTGACAATGTAATAATACTAATACACAAAGAGAATCATAATAGTGCACCTTCCAACAGTACAATGCGAAATTGTAATAGTAAACTGACTATGTAATAATACTAATACAAGAAGACAATCATAATAGGGCACCTTCCAACAGTACAATGTAAAACTCATATAGTAAACTGACAATGTAATAATACTAATACAAGAAGACAATCATAATAGGGCACCTTCCAACAGTACAATGTAGTACTAATACAAGAAGACAATCATAATAGGGCACCTTCCAACAGTACAATGTAAAATTGTAATAGTAAACTGACTATGTAATAATACTAATACAAGAAGACAATCATAATAGGGAATGTAAAATTGTAATAGTAAACTGACTATGTAATAATACTAATACAAGAAGACAATCATAATAGGGCACCTTCCAACAGTACAATGTAAAATTGTAATAGTAAACTGACATAAATACAAGAAGGCACCTTCCAACAGTACAATGTAAAATTGTAATAGTAAACTGACTATGTAAAATAATGACAATCATAATAGGGCACCTTCCAACAGTAGTAAAAAATAGTAAACTGAATGTAATAATACTAATATCATAATACTTCCAATACAAGACTATGTAATAATACTAATACAAGAGACAATCAATAGGGCACCTTCCAACATACAATGTAAAACTGTAATAGCTGACTATGTAATAGTACTAATACACAACAATCACAATGCAATGTAAAATTGTAATAGTAAACTGACTATGTAATAATACTAATACAAGAAGACAATCATAATAGGGCACCTTCCAACAGTACAATGCGAAATTGTAATAGTAAACTGACTATGTAATAATACTATGCCTGTTTCTCATGAAGTCGTGGATTCTCGATGACTTGTGGGGTCATACATTGTAAATACTATGTACAAGTTTTAGTCTGCACACTTGTCAGCGCTTGTTTATGATTCAATTCTGATAAAAGAAGCCTCCTGACTTTAGAGGATGTAGTTTGTCGATATATGTAAAAAATGGGGTAAAACATGTAAAAGTGTCCAAATTCTGTGTAATTTATACCAAATATTACTAATGGTACCATTACAACATTTTGTATGCTTTAACAACAGTTTACTATACCATAAACTTTGAAAGATGTTCTATGTAGCATTTAGACTGCTCCTGTTACTATTTTTAAAACAGAACCCTTTTGATTGGTCAATCCAATTGCAAACCTTGCAAACATTGTAAGTAAGAAGTTGCCTGTCATGTTGCATCATTTTGCACTAAGGTGTTGCCCTTGTGACATCAGACAGACTCAATATTATAAATGATTTTTAATGTAAGTTCCAGTATTTGTAAAATTAACAACTTGTACATTTTCAATGCATTGCAACTGTAAAAAACTTTCAAAATAGAACATGAACTATATGCCACTGCCATTTAGTAGATGCCACAATTATTTGGTGGCCAACACATAATTATCTGGTCGTTGCCATCTGCAAGGTTCATTATACATTTAGTCAAAAACTCTGGTTTATAAATAGAAAAGATCTTTAAATCTAATCTACCAAATGCAAGTGAACCACTGGTATGAAACAGCTTTTTTCAGATAGCTTGAATGAAGATATTTCTAAATAAATAAGGGTTATTCTTCTAATTTTTAATGCTGCTATCACGAGACATCAAATTTTAACTCTTACCTTTTCTGTTGTTTACATACACAGACATTTTGAAATAATAAAAAAAAAATACTGGTCAACCGGACCAGTGAATAAAGGAATTCAACTGGTCAAAGAAAATGTTTTACTGGCCTGTATATATACACAATTTAAAAGAAATGGAAAATTACTGGTCATTTGGACCAGTTATCAGATAGATGTCACTAAACTTTTGTAAAAGTAACAGTTTTTTTCTGGTAAGACCGGTGAATTTAAAAAACTCTGCATACATGTAGGTCACCAAAGCAGATGCTTGATTTCATACAATAAATCAAAATGTCATAATATTTCATGTCTGGTATAGCAGGACCCAGTGTTCAGAAATTAATGTTAATTTTTATTTTTTATTTTTTTTGACATAAAAGGACTAGTGACAATAATCTGGCCTTCAGTTGTAGCTGCATTTTATTTCTTGATCAACACAAAGACACATGTACCGGTGCATGAAAAATCCAGACCCAAAAACTGATTGCATAAGAACTAAAAAATGGTCTGCTGCTGGGTCCTGTGTGAATACAAGTATTACCTTGTAGGTCCTTCTAAGAAAGAAGGAAAATAAAAACGGTCCATGGAAATACCAAAAACAATAACGATTGGTTGAAAGCACCAGAAAAAGCACTGAAAACACAAATATAAATCAGACAAACAATTGAATTATTAAATATATTTATATTTGACTCCCTAATGTCAAGTTTAACATAATTTTGATGCATTTCAAAGAATTTATTACGATATTATTTCCAATACACAAGTCACGGGCATGAGGTTTACATCCTAGACCCAACTGACATCTAGATATGTATTCAACTCGAATTATGTAAATCCTTTTAATTTTTTGCATTTTTATTCAGAAATACAACAAGACTTTGTGTTAATATAACAGTATGCATCTAACACAAGTTGAATATAAAATGTATGAAGTTATGTTTATTGTGTCAAACCAGAGTTCATCGGCATTACTTGTGTATTAAATTATCATAATAACTTTGTAATAACGTACTACATCCAGGACCTGTACTACTAATGGTAAAACATATGCTCACATTGGGACTTTGTGCAAGGCATAAACAAAATGTTGGAATTGCAAAGTCATTACTTAAATCGCATCGCAAAGGAGGTAATAAACTATCTTACTAGCAAACGTTTTCGAGACTGAGACTAAGCCATTATTCAGGTAATGTGAACTGCATGAAATGATAGATATGCTGGGATAGAGTAAAACATATAGCATAAAAACATAATGTTGCATTTAGTTCATGATCAATAAATAACACTTACCAGTAGCACATAGATTCTATTTAAGGTTTAACACAAAGAAAACAGTCAGCCACTCTATATTTTATTTGAAACAATTAGTGAATGACGAGGACATTTATGTGATAAAAACACTGAACATTAATCCGGGGGCAAAGGGATTAACTGAACATGTAGAACTGTTGATGACTGCTTTTGCCCTCTCCATAGGTTTACCTATGTATTATTATTTTATTTAAATTATTTAAGTTGTTTGTCTAATTTATATTGGTATTTTCAGTGCTTTCTCTGGTGTTTTCTGTAAGTAATACCTAGTAGTTTTCTGTGTTTTCGGTATTTCCATAGACCCTAAAAAACTGCTTAATATTACTTTTTATTTCGCAAAGCGAGCTCATAGATAACAAGTGTACATAACTTTAAGGAGCTGTACACTGTAGAGTCTAAAACAAATTTCAAGACCGGACCATTTCATTTTTACCTGTATGTGTGGTTGTCCTGCTGCCATTCCAGCGGCTGGTTTACCTGTCAGCAAACTTATTTGTTGTGAATGAGGTTTACCAGTAGTATTACTTTTATTTGGCGCTTGTTTACTGAGATCTGCTTGATACTGTTGCAAAAATGCAGAATCTTGACTAAAAATTCTTCTGGACGAATCCATCACGGGCAGATTTAGTTTATTTTAGCCTGCTTACTGTTTCAGCTTTTATCACTCCCTTACTTTTAGCGGAAGCCAGTGGTGTAATCTGATTCTTCAAAAAGTTTATCATAATGAGGACACAAACCCGATTCAAGCGCATAAGCTACACTGATCAATTTGTTTCAAAATGGCTTCCAGCATGAAGCATAATCAGAATAGTCTGAGAAAAATAACTAAACCTGTCATAAGTACAGATGTTATGGGCAACAGAAATGTTGAAATTAGAGCAGTCGGTGCTTGGGTTCAACCTTCGTACTCAATGGCATCAGAGGGCGTTGTAAGTAATAAACAATTTGTTAAATCATGTTTTGAAACATGTTCGGTCCTGTTTCATGATCTGTCATCTATGTTTACATTTTCTCTCTTGTGAAAATAAAGTACTCATCGTCACCGCAACCGCTAAGATACTGCATAAATTTGTTTTCACCGATAAAATGTCAATGATTTCTTTCAGTACTATTAAGAAATTCAGTCCTTTTCTATCAATGCAACATAGTTTTAACTGAAGTGCAAAAGCCAATGTCAAGAAGCACATCAAATAAGAAAAATTAGATAAGATAATAAAAAAAACTTACAAACTGAAATAAATAATGATATGAACCAAGACAATGCCTTGAAAGAGAGTGCAGCTCCATGTTTTGTAATTGTTGGAGTTTGCATTCATCAAGAGTCTACATGTATCTGGTCTCACAACACCCGACTACAAAACCACATCACAGTTTAATTGTGACGTCAGACATTTAGACTTCCTTGACCAGAGTTAAAAAACCCACAATTTTTCGTAATTTAGATCTCAGATGGTGCAGTGATGAAAGTAAAAAACATTTAAATTTTATGTTATGACAGACTCAAGTTCAGTATGGTGTATTTTCAGTAATTTGTGAATCATGTGACTTTTCAAATGTATTTTTGGAAGCCGATCATATGACACCACTGTTATGGCGGAAATCGGCATCAGACACCGCAAAAAATGAATTGTAGATGTAAATTTTGGTCATATTTCAGTTGATACATGATATTAAAACTTCTTTCTGTTTCAAGATGCAGTAATATCTATCTTCAGGTACTAAAAATTCGAGCACTAGAACTGCGTATTGATTGAAATTTTTCTATACAATACATATTGAATATTTGTTTTTTCAATACACAATACATATTGATGTATAAGTCAAGTCTCAAAAGACAACAACTTAAGTCTAATTTACATCTTCTGTGCTTTTTTTTCTGTTATCAATACCAAGCATAATGTACTGTACATAATGTTTTTACGACAGAATAAATCATCATTATACAAACAGTGAGTGACCTGTTGCCGACTACTAAAACTAGGTCAAATAACCAAGTGTATTTTTTTTTTTAAATCATTACAAATCTCAAGTTAACAACTAAGATAATATACAAGATAAAAATAAATACATCAGTCACTAAATTTCTTGAGTATGAGTTTAATCTGGTGTTGCCATTTGCTGAACTCGGTGAACTGTCAATGTTTAGTTTCATCAGTTGGTGTGAATCAACACTCCTATGGTACAAAACACTGATTTTAGACATTTCAGGTGCATTGCCATGTTGCTGCTGCCTCTTGATGTGGCAACATCACAATAACATGCTGTGCATATCGTCATTTACTTTCTTAAAGTAATTTTGTGGTCTTCTACCCCAGAGCTGACATGGCCGCGAAATTCCACATGGTCTCTATTTTGATCCATTTCATACAGATGCTTGACAAATTCAATGCAATTTACAAATGTTTTGAAGACCTAAATAAGTCTTGTGTACCAATATGAACAATTTCTTGTAGCCTATGGGCATATTAATTATATTGTGTGTTAATGATTATATAACGTTGCCTCATCCACTGATTGGCAGTTAATTGGTAATAAGACTAGGGTAAGTCTAAGAGACTGTGTGTGTGTATGTCATGTGACATACGCTTGGATCATCAATGATAAGAAGCTTGATACCAGCCATCAGAAATAGTTATTATGACATATTACAGTCTCAAAAAATATTTGTAACATACTTCAACAACAACAACAAAAACTAAAAATTTATTATTTTATTTATAATCAAACATGCAAGGCATTTACCTTAAGGTCTAAATAGTCACAAAGCACATGTAATGGCAGATGTACTTCCAGAAGTAGTACAAATGGAACCAGACCAGACTGGTATTTAAATTATGGAAACTTAAATTATTTTTAACCATAAACAAAGTTATTATGTATTATTCAACTGGTATATGTATAAATTTGCAAAATTCATACAATATATAGTACGAAGGCATGCAGTTGGCTAAGTAATTAAACAAAAGAAGGAAAACATTGAGAAGTTAGTGCAGCTCCGTCATTGTTCATTTGTTGCATCATATTGTAACATTGCATGCTTGGGTTAGGAAAACCACATGCAATCTTAATACATTCATGTTATTATAATGTGAATCATAGGAAGAAAAATGGCATCTGCTCCAAATTGTGAGAAAGACAGTTTTAAAGCCACATTCTGACGAGTAATGTTCATAAATAAACTTTTCTGTACGCTCTTAATATGTATTTGTATGAACTTTCATTATATTTTCAAAGTCCTATTCCAACAGAATTAATAAGCTAATTAATCATGGAAAACACTTAACATATTGATCTATTTATAAATGGTAAGGTGTTGACGGTTACATGGTGACGCTCTACTGAGCATGTTAGTTTCACTGTCCAGGACAATCCAGACAAGTAGAACACTAATCAAATGCTCTTGAACACTGTCCTGGTGAAGCAATTTAATCATAAAGTTACATGAATTATGTAAGTTTTATGGACATCTTTGAAATAACACTTCCTGCCCTGGTACATTCGATTGTAACATGTTCTGAGACTGTCGGAGCAGTACTCTGACGGTGAATCGAGCACACCCTTTATATCACTCATTCACCAGGGTAAATTTAAGAATTCCTATGGAATCCCCCTAAAAACTCCATTAATACATGAATCTTTTTGCATTTTCATCAGTTAGGACTGGTTTTCTAATGAAAATGTCAAAAATTACAATTACATCCAGAAAATTACAAAAACGTCACCGGAATGTGACTTTTAGAATCTAGTTTTTAATGAATTTGGGATACATAGATTTTGTTCTTGTTTTATGTTTTATACATTTTTTCATGTGAGAAGTGATAGATTTTAGTTTTGATTTGTTATAACAAGCTTGCTACACTCGTTCCCCACAACTCTGTCAGGAGAGGAATCGTTTAATAAATATGTCATGTTCCGTGGGGACAGTAATGAATACAGGAAACCAGATTGATAATGTATGTCCGCTTTAATGAAGCTTTTTGAACTGTACTTATGTACAACTAATTTTCTAGCTCCTTAGCAGTTTTACATGTTGTTTTTAACATGTAAATGTTTCATTTCTTTAATTAGAATAATGATATGAACTATGACAATGCTATGAAAGCAAACACAGTTCCTGTATTGAAAATAAGGTGTAAAGCTATCTTTGGCAATCTTTCCATCTCACAAGGGCAACACCTTTCTCGAAAAATTATGTCAGATTAGTTAAGACATAAAATATTTAGAGCACTAGTACTTTCCCTCTATGATTTTCAGGTTTCAAAAATCTTAACACATTTCACTTGATTTTTTTTCTGATTTTCTTGAGTGGGTATCAAAATACATTGTATAACACTTGTGTTTCTTTCTGTATAACATCTAATTTTTTAATTTCTAATCACAACTTCAGAAAACCATGTAAATGACATGAGATGATGAGTTTTATTTATAATAAGTAAATCAAAATTATATACATGTATGTATATAAAAATAAATAAAGAGCTGTCAACAATGAACAAATATAGTCAAACAGTAAATGCCCTGAGAAAATTTGTGAAACATCCAGCATGTTGTAATGAATGTAAATGACATTGCGAAATGACTACTCTCAGTAAATGAAATGGCCTGATACATGTACCATGAAAATTAAATTATTTTCTTGTAAACACATTTTATTCGTGATAGAAATTTTCTTACGTTTTGCATTTACTGTCATTTACATTGTTCAGTGGAACTTATCTTGAGAGACCTCCCCATCTGCCACTAAAATGGGGTCTCTGAAGGCATGTACAGTGTAGTCCCTTAAAAGAGGTTTTGTCTCATTTAACTGAGTGGTTCTCACAAAATATGGTCTTACAAGACAGATAAATGTAGTCTCACACGACTATGGTCTGTCCAGACAGGTTTCACTGTAGCATTGATAGAAATTAAACTCTGGAACCATGGAGTCATCTGGGCTCGTATGTCAGGATTTATAGGAGCCCAATTGCATGTCTGGAACCCCAGAAACTTGCTCTTCCTATAACATGCTACATGTATTTAAATATTCTTACTACAAAAACATATTTTACAGTATTTTATACACTAGCTACATGTAGCAAGGTAATACTCAGTTTACAAGAATATGAGTTGAAATTTGTGAAAGTGCAAGATATACCCCCAAATTTTCAGTAGCCACCTGTGCTAACACACTGAAATCTACTAGCCCAGCTCAGTTTTTACTTGCTGGCAGTTGGGCAACTGGACCCCTGCTAATATCTACATCTACATTTCTTCAATTTTTTATTTTCTGGTTTCAATTTACATAATTACTTTGAGTCTGATCATTGTTGTAGGTTGCAGCTCAAGAGGAAGAAGCGAGAATGAAGCAAATGCAAGCTGAAAAAGAAGCAAAACTGAGAAAATTCAGGGAAGAAGTGAAGCAACGTGTGAAAGTAATGGAAAAGGCCAGAAAAGAACAACAGTTAGTGAAATCCTATACAGCAGTAAGTAGCTATAAAATGACAATTTCCACCAACAAGCTATTATTATATATAGTTAAATTTGTTTATAAAGGTCACTCAAGGGAACAGGCAAAAGTAGGAATTATAGACAGAGTTAATAAAGGTTATATTTGAATGGTTTTTATAGGCAGGTGCCCTTTATACATAGGTGGTCATTAATGCAAGTTTGACTGTATATGGTATCTTATCATATTTGTATAGTCAATTTAAGAACATAAGTTTATTTTCTGAATTTCTGTAATATACATGTACATGTTTTTTGAAAATATATTCTGCCAAATGTAAAAAAACACACTTAATGGTAACTGTCACTGTTTTTATTATGACTAAAACTGTTGAATGGCATAAAACAAGATCTAAAATCAAAATTCCAAATCATTCTTATTATTTTCATTATATCTAGGTTTGAGTCAACAAACAATTATATTAACTATATATGCACACATAGAACCAGTAAGACAGTGTCTTAGTTACATGATTTTTTAGAATTTCTATCTAGATTTGCAGTCTGAATCCCTTTCAAAAGTATGAGAAGATTCTCATTCCCAAATCACCTCATTTACCAACTTTCCTTTTTGATTGGACAAGACTATTAACATTACCTGACACTTAAAAATTTAGAAATCTTTAATGACCTATTAGCACCTAGAAAGTTAGATGTCATACATATATTTGTAATAGATGTAAATAATTGTACATGTCTTATTATGCTTCCTGAAAAAAAATATTTGTAAAATGATAAATGTGTTTACAGACTGAACATGAGAACAAAGTTGTGAGACAAAGTGCATTTTCTGAGAATCTAATGCCAAGAAAGGACAGCTGCCTTATGAGGAAACAGAGTGCATTAGCTATAAAGAGACCATCACCTCCCTTTGCAAAAGGTAATTATTTCTAAGTAAAACTTCATTTCCATTTGCAAAAGGTTATCAGCTATAAGAAACCTTAACTTCTTCTTGTAAAAAAGTAAATATTGGTCGCTGCAAAGAAACTTTCATCTTATGTACAATAAGCTACATGTATATAAAAAACCTTCATGTGCATTTACAGTAATCATATTTTGGAGAATTATTTAAGAAAATAATTATCTTGTGCATTTGGTATGGCATTGACCAAGATCGTTTTCTTGTTACTCTTTAAACTGTATGTGATATCTGGTTAAAAAACAATTATTTTACAGTATAATCTTTAAAATTATTGAAGTCTTTTTGAAATGCTGAAAACTTCAAGATAATTGGTTTTATATTACCATATACAAATATTAAAACAGAAAATGTGAAATTTACATTCTAAATTAGCAGTAGTCTGCTAGTCAGAGACTAGTAACATTTACACTGGACTAGTCAAGGTTGCACTTCATCTAGTCCAATTGACTAGTAGGAAATCTGTATAAACAGGAGCAATGATTAATGAAACTATGTATAGTCAAACCTGATTTAGTGACCACCGTGTACAAAGACCACCTGGTCACAAAGACCATATTTTGCTGTCCCAATAGTACCATTTGTGTACAGATCAACCTCTATATAAAGCCCTCCTCCCTATAAAGGCCAGTTTGCCTGTATCCCTAAGGAGGTCAGTGTATACAAGTTTCACTGTACATTGAATACAAGGATTACCTAATAAGTCACTTGAATTTTTTTCTGTACTCAAACTACATGTAAGATAATCAATCATAAGGATATAAAAACAAAATTAGATAACTTACTAAAACTACCAATTGGTAATTCTGGTATCAGTTTGGTAATTCTGGTACCAATTTGGCAATTCTGGTATCAGTTTGGTATTTCTGGTACAAATTTGGTAATTCTGGTACCAGTTTGGTAATTCTGGTATCAGTTTGGTAATTGTGGTACCAATTTGGTAATTCTGGTATCAGTTTGGTAATTCTGGTACCAATTTGGTAATTCTGGTACCAGTTTGGTAATTTTGGTAATTCTGGTACCAGTTTGGTGATTCTGGTACCAATTTGGTAATTCTGGTACCAATTTGATAAATATGTGCCAGTTTGTTAATATATGACTATTAAGATTTGTTTCAAACTAGTCCAACTGACTAGTGACAGAACTGCTTAATTTAACCCCTTGTTACAATGTCTGTTCTGTTGAGTTATTTTTTATGTTTTACTGTAGGTGGGTATACCAATGATGCTGATGATACAGACATCAAATCTTTTCATGCACAAACAAATGAAGTAAGTTATGATTTTATATAGATACTTTATTTTTCATTTTTGTCTTAAATATTTTTACATGATAATGTTTTTGTTAATTCATTAAATTGTACTTTTATGATTGATAATGAATGACTTCATTTAAACAGGAAATGCACAAAAACTTTTATCTTGTGTTCTTATCATTACCGTGTGTCACAACAAAACCAGATTGAGTGAATTGTGGTTATCTGTGAGATTTACTGTAAGTTGGAAAATAATCCATGGGAATAAAAGTTATTTGTTATAACTATGGCTAATATTTGTTGTCTACATGGATAATGGTCCACTGCAACAAATTTTAAACAAAATATTTATGAATAAACATTTTTCCTTTTTTCTTGGACACACTGTAGCTACCTAAATATAGATTTTTTTTAAACTGGTATGCTTTTTACTGTATTTTATAAATTATTTCAGATTCACAGATTTACCAGTCAAGCCAGGAAAAAACTTGTATCAAAGCAACTGATAACTGATGACTTTGAAGCTGATGATTTACCTGGAGGTGTTTGGAGGATATCAAAGTGTAGAGATGTAAGTTATCATGCTGACAAGGAGAAACCTATTTTTATTTATCTATAAGAAAATTGTCACTTATATGAAGATTTCAGCAGCTTTTAAAGAGATGCCACAAATTTGGACCCATGCTTTGGACTGATGGCACAGCAGTTAGGATTCATTTAATATTCCGTGCATACTATAACATGGGTAAAGTGTCATTCAATAGATGGTTATCAAACCTTTTAGTTCTTGTTTCTAATCATTAAAAGTTGGATATTTTATGAATTTTGTTGTTGAATCCACCATTTTCACATATGAAATAATAGATGACCATTTTATAGCTGTATGTCTAGATATAATCGAAATATATGTTTATATAAATAATTTTCTTATGGATACATATCTTAACAAAGGATTTCATACTGTATTAAATGACTTGTATGTTTTTGTTCAGAATAATCCAACATTGGATGATGTCCAGGTAATTGTGTGTATGTAGATATGTAGCAATAACACTGGTGTTGAGGTCAGGACAGTATTGCACAGATATTGAGACAGTGGCTTTTTTTTCAAAAAATTTGTCTTATCAATTTAAGTGTGACAAATAAATTCTATTGAAATGTTTTATTTTTTTGTTTGTTTGTAAATTTCAGAGATTTTTTTTTTAGATGTATTTGTTTTATGATTTTTTGATGTTTTATGTCCCTGTAATAATTGATGGCAAATATGGAGTTGTCATGAAGAAGAAGGATCAAAAATTTTGACCTATGTTATGGTTTACACCAGAGTAATGAGGGCCTTTATTATGCTATGTTACAGCCATGGGATCACTGTTTTAAGATAAAAAATACAATAATACATGCAGTAATAACTTTTGACAATTAAAAATTTACATTCATAGATAAAAAAAACCACTGCTGAGAATCTGTGCAAAACTATTACAATGCCTCTGGTTTTAGTATTGGCCACCCATGCATGTTTGATATTACTATTAATATATTCTCTTGTAGTACTGCTAAGCTTTACAAATGATTGGAATTTTCTAAATTTCTACATCTACATGTATATATACCATAGGTCATTCCTTATACCACATTTACCCAAATGTCTACCTTTATACATGTATATACCGGTATATAATTTCATATGTCATATTAACACACGTCTACCTGAGTACCTCTATATATAGACCATTCCTTATGTCACATTAACACATGTCTACCTCTTTATATAGATCATTCCATATATCACGTAGATGTTAAACAACAATTAACAAGCAAAAAACAAACCATATATCACTTATGTCACATTAACATACATGTCTACCTTTATATATAGATCATTCCTTATGTCACATTAACACGTCTATTGTCTACCTCTATATATAGATCATTCCTTATGTCACATTAACACACATGTCTATTGTCTACCTCTATATATAGATCATTCCCTATGTCACATTAACACACATGTCTATTGTCTACCTCTATATATAGATCATTCCTTATGTCACATTAACACATGTCTATTGTCTACCTCTATATATAGATCATTCCTTATGTCACATTAACACACACGTCTATTGTCTACTTCTATATATAGATCATTCCTTATGTCACATTAACATACATGTCTACCTGTATATAGGGATATTCCTTGTGTCACATTAACATACATGTTTACCTATATATATATATATATATATATATATATATATATATATATATATATATATATATATATATATATATATATATATATGTAGATAAATAGATAGATAGATAGATGGATAGATAATTCTTTATGTCACATTAACACACATGTCTACCTCTATTTATAGGTCATTCCTTTAGTCACATTAACACCCATGTCAACCTTTATATTCTCATATCAACATTTGTGCCTATGTATTTTGTATAAGTATTTGTCATCTATGTAATGTTTTTATGATGTCAGTAACATTATATATTAGAGTGTCTAGCTTGCACATTTTGTTTACAACACATTGACATATACGTTGGGGGTAAGTATTCTATGTTTAATGTATATATATGTGAAAATATTGATATAATCCATACTTCCTGGCCGATTGTTACAACTGTTATTTAAACTCCTTGTTATATCTGTGGTAGAAATTTTGTTTCTGGCAAAATTTAGATTTGTTTGAGTAATTTTATGCTTCTTTATTGAATCAAATTATAGATAGTGATTTTACAAAATATAAGTGACAAAAAGAGTTTGAGGAAAAACTTGTAAAGTCTTATGAATAAACTCTTCTTTAAATGAAAATGTAAGATATTGGTTTTTTTTTTAGATTTTCCCCATATTTGGTACACATATACATCTTAAAGAGACAGAGTGTCACATACAAAATGTGTTCCTATCACCCTATTTTTTGAGTTACTCCACTTTGTTCAGTTTATTCATGCTTGCCATATCTACATATTTCTTCACCTAGGCTTTCCATATTTAATACAGGTATGGTATTTGACCCATTTAGCACCCATGTCCCTATAAGCGCCCCTCCCCCTTTTTTACATATGATCAAAAATCTTTTCTAGCTGGTTGTCAAGGAGATATGGCCCTTAAAAACCGTAACTACATCAATTTTACCACTGTAAAATTAACTGTTTTATGTCAATTCGACTATTAATTGGTCCCATTACACGCCCACTCCTTTTTTCTGATTTTTGTAGTGCCCTGGCGCTTAATGGTGGAATACAGTATATATCTTTATTTACATGTACAGTGATACAAACATAATATATTTTGTTTTGAATCCATTACAAGCCTAAGCGTCTACTCACTGTTTTTGTTTATTTACAGCATCCAGTATCAAGATTCACAGCTGAGTCACATATAATAGATTTGGAAAATGACGATGAAGCAGATTTGGAGAAAGAATATAATGTTGTTAGAGAGTGTGAAGGTTTGTATCTTTCACTGTTTTTAGAACACTTGTCAAGAAGTGTAAACAATACTTTATTTCTGTTAAATGACTGGTTCTGCCAGATATCTGTTAAATGACTGGTTCTGCCAGATATCTGTTAAATGACTGGTTCTGCCAGATATCTGTTAAATGACTGGTTCTGCCAGATATCTGTTAAATGACTGGTTCTGCCAGATATCTGTTAAATGACTGGTTCTGCCAGATATCTGTTAAATGACTGGTTCTGCCAGTTATCTGTTAAATCACTGGTTCTGCCAGATATCTGTTAAATCACTGGTTCTGCCAGATATCTGTTAAATCACTGGTTCTGCCAGATATCTGTTAAATCACTGGTTCTGCCAGATATCTGTTAAATGACTGGTTCTGCCAGATATCTGTTAAATGACTGGTTCTGCCAGATATCTGTTAAATGACTGGTTCTGCCATATATCTGTTAAATGACTGGTTCTGCCAGATATCTGTTAAATGACTGGTTCTGCCAGATATCTGTTAAATCACTGGTTCTGCCAGATTTCTGTTAACTATATGATACAACCAAATCACTTGTCCAGAGATGTGAACATATTTTATGTTCAAAAAAAGTGAAAATATACAAAAGAAATTGATACTACTTCACAATTTCAGATTGATCTGGATTATTGCATGCCAGGACTTTTTGCCTCTGATTATTTTCACCTTTTTGGACAGAAAACATATTAATCTCCTAAAAAATTGGCCATAAAAACCATATATTTATGGATATCATGTATGGCCATGCTTGTATTACTCAACTTAAAATTTTGCTTCCATTTTAAATTCGCCCTCCCATCTAAGGGCAAAAATAAAACAAGAGTGAAAAATTCATTTCCAGGTGTACTGTCACATATTTCTATTCATGTCCCCAGATCTTACAACATATTGTTTGGGATCTGTCTTTATCCATAACTTAACTCATCCACAACTTTTGAACCAAACAATTCAGGAAGTAGTTAACTTCATCAAAGAGAACAAGTAGATTCATATATTTTCAGAAAGCTAAAGCATGTCTACCTCACTAAATATCCAAAGCAAATTCAAAAATGAGAACAAAAATCAAATGCACTATGAGGATGAGGAGTTTGTACAGAATTTTCCTCTGCAGAGAAATGAGTTTGAAACTACTTATCATTATGTGGATATCAGTGTGTCAGAATGGAACCATGCTTTGGGGTATTTGTTCATTAGATATATCTTGTTCATTCCAGATAGTGAAGATAAAGAAAACAACATCAATACATCAAAGGTGAAAATGGTTCATTTTGACCTTGAACCAAGTCATGATGAAACTAGAAGTGAAAGAATAAAGAGAATGAGTGGTAAGTTTCTATGTACAGTACTGTATTATGATTGTGGTTTCTGTTTATCATACTGATTGTAAAGCTTATTTATACCCCCAGGTACAGCACTGAAGTAGTGGTTCCTGTGTAAAGTACTGGTTTTATAGTTTTCTGTACAGTACTGTAGCAATGTTTTCTGTGTACAGTACTGGTTTTATAGTTTTACATACAGTACTGTAGCAGTATTTTCTGTGTACATTCCTGGTTTTATAGTTTTCTGTACAGTACTGTAGCAGTGTTTTCTGTGTACATCGCTGGTTTTATAGTTTTCTGTACAGTACTGTAGCAGTGTTTTCTGTGTACAGTGCTGGTTTTATAGTTTTTTTCTGTACAGCACTGTAGCAGTGTTTTCTGTGTACAGTGTTGGTTTTATAGTTTTCTGCACAGTACTGTAGCAGTGTTTTCTGTGTTTTGTTTATTTTTTTAGGGACTGATTTGGATGTTTAGATTATGAGTTGGCAATTGAGGAGGTCTGGATATACTTTATTTCCTGTGTTCCCACTGCTTTTTCATAATAGGGGTTTTTGGGTGGCAAAAATAGGGTACAGTGATATAAATTAGTGGTACACATACATTAAATTAAATCAAAAGCATAAAAAAGTATTACATGTATTTTCATCTGATCTCGACTCCTGTTAATACATGTAGACACCAGTTCCTGTGGATCTGATGTTGATATATGAATTGTGATGTATAATTGTGACATGGTTTGTGAATGATACACCGTGTTCAACATCTACATGTATTGTCAATTAACGGACATTTGTGTTATAATAGCATTGGGATTCAAGAGTACTTAGATACCATGTAAAAATTGCATAATTAAAATCTGTAAAGATCTTAAATCATTTCTTTTTCTTGGCACCCTACCGTAAAATTGGAGTGTTCAGTTAGGACACTGCAAGCTGTGTTCATTAGAACTGACCTTGGCTTAAACTGATAAGAATCATGCAATAGTAATGGCAGTTGGGAAGGTCTTGGAAAAGGTGTTAAATTCACATATACACTAAATTTTTAAGATAAATTGTTTTATAATCACTGACACTGTTTACAAAGTAAGGATACAACACAGGGAAAGGACATCACTGTAGTGTTACCATCATATTGACAATATAAATGATAACGTGATGGGCATCCTCTATGCCTGATTACATGTATCATGTAATGCTTATGTGCGTGTTCCATAATGAAACTACATGATTCATGCAGATTTTTGCCTGCCTGGGAACACAGATTTCCATCTAAATTTTGTTAATCTTTCTGATATAACTTTCCTACCTTCTTTGTTTTAGCACCAACTTTGTCAGGAACACAAGTACACAGAAATGTTACTGTACCAAATATTTATGCAGGAGTCCACCGCGAACTGGAGAAAAAGCAGCAAAAATTACAGCAAGCCACATACAGGAGATTGTTCATGGATATTGAACGAGAACAAGTGAAAGAAAATCTACGCAGACAGGAACATCGTAAAAAAATCCAAAAGTGTGTTTATTATCTTACATACTACGGTGGACCCTCTTTACATCGACCATGTTTGTTCCCATTTAGGAATGACGTTTTATCGAATTTGTCACTGTAACAAATTTGATATGGTTGGCATTTCATAGTTACCTCCCCTGAGTATCATTTGCGATCATATGTTCATGTAAATAAATATACATTTACATAACGATTCACAATTATTTTATTGGTCGTATATCGTTAATCGGTGATGTCATAAAATGTACGGATCATGTACAAAATGCCTGAAATGTTCGAATGTAGTAGTATATCTCCTAAAATGCATTTCATAAATGAAGTATTACTAAAATGTCTACGGCTATTGCAAGTATTGAAATTCACTATTGTAACCACATCAGCATGGACATGTAGACTAGTGGAAGTGTCAGCTATATGTATTTTTTATTATTTATTTATATATATATTTTATTTTTAATTTGTACACTTAGTCATTTTAATTTGTATTTCTCTTCCTGTTGGTTTAGTTCTTACAAAACCTACTGACGGTTTATAAACATTAGTAATTTTGCAGTACAGTTAAGGGTGATTCAAGCGCTAATTGTTGACACTTAGACCTTCACCTATCAGTGCAGATTAGAGAACAATTATCGCGTAATTGTTTAATTGACACAATTATTCTACCTATATTCTCAACTGTGAAGAAAATCAAGATTGATAACCAAAGCCAGATCAGCCAGTGGGTTCTATGTTATTTACATGAGTTTTGTACTTATCTTATGTCAGATTCAGATACCGAATATTCTGTTGTAGCGAGTACTTTTTATGGACATGTACGTTTGTTCCCGGGCAATCTTTATCGGGGACATGAATGTTGTTGTAAAGCGGGTTCAATGTATTTCTATATGAATGTATGAAAAACAAGAAAAAATCTACAATCAGAGTATTTCTATTTAGATGTATGAATATAAGAACATGTCAGACATTAAATTATTAATTTTTAAAATTTTGGGGGGAAGCAGACACCGAAGGTCCAGGTGAGCTATTGTAATCACTCAGCATCCGTCATTGTTGTCATTAGGTTTTAAAAAAAAATCTTCTCAGTAAATAATTGGTGAATTTCAATCAAACTTTGTCAGAATCTATTGGATCACTTTGAACTTTGACCTTATTTGTCATAGATTAGACTTCTTTGAAAACAGTCTAGCAGTCCCACCCTACTTCTTTCAAAATTGTGTCCAGCAGTCCCACCCTTCTTATAAGAATGCCACCATTTCTTTGAATAGAAGTTTCTTAAATTGACCAAAATAGTATTATATATTATAGGTATTAATAGGTATGATTCAAAGAGTCATAGAAACAATTTTACAAGCTTTTTAACATTTATTACAAGCTTTTTCATACAGTATGAACTTTTTGCACTTTTGACTAAATATGCAAATTAGGCATAAATAATTTTTAAATCTTTTTATTTTTTGGAAGTATGTTTGCAGAATTGTGTGCATAAGCTCTACTGTTCTTCTAAGATGTAAGCTGTGACTATAAAAAGAATTTTCTTAAATTGATCAAAGCAACTTTATGTATTCTTTCAAAGTTTTGTTGGACAGTCCTGCCCTTCAGTGAAGGTAGCCACTGTTACTATAAATAAACATTTCTTTAATTGATCAGAATTACTTAAGTTTTGAACAGGCAATCCTCTTCCAGAAACATGTTTTACATTCCAGATGGCTGTATATAACTGAAACTGCATTAGCATACACCTGTAGAATGGGTTTATATTTTGGCATTTTTATTATAGCTAGTATTTGTTCTATAGAGGTTCTTCTCTGAAATGAATTGATATAAGAACAAAACAAATATATTCAGCTGCCAAAATTACAATGAACATAAACTTGGAAGTCATACTGAAAATGTCTACCATCTTTGAGCATTTTCACACTCTTATTGATAATTTGTTTCAATTTGATGATAATATACAGTTAACTCCACTTATAATGAAGTTGAAGAGATATAGATTTAAACCTCGTTATAGCTGGATTTCGTTACTTACATTCATATATATGTAGGCAATGAAAGAAATGCACAGAGCAGAGATATATCCTTTCTATAACCAGTATTTCACTATATATGTGGTCTCCTTATAAGTGGAGTTGACCGTATATATATAAACAATTAGCAAAGACTATTATTGTTGTATTTAGGAAGTTCTCCATTGATTTATTATACATGTGTACCTGCAATTAAACTGATACTTTGGGAATATCTTTTAGACTGAAAAAAGAGAAGGAAGAGCAACGAAGACATGAGGAAGATCTGTCATATAGACTCATTGAGCCCCGGGATCCAATTACTGGGGAGTCTTCAATGGAAGCTTTACAAAGAGAAATAGAAGAGCATGAACACATCAAAGAAGTTATCAGAGAGAATGAGGAGAGAATTCGAAAAATTAAAGAAATGGAAAGGTTTGCATCAAATAGTTTGATCTGTTAGTTCTTTAATCTGTTAAATAGTATGGGTGGCTAGAAAATCTCAAGATCCTGTGAGCCGTAAATCATCAAAGTTATGTAAAAGCTTAATCATATTTTACAGATTCTAGTTTGTTTACACCAGAGAGGTATCCAATGGCACCTTGACTTTTGACCTAATGACCTTTGACTTTTGAGTTTTACCTACTTTTTAAAAACTTTAACCTTGTCTATGTCTTGAAATATACTAAAAGTTCAGTTTGGGAATTAAAGATATGCAGTCTGCTCTTTCAGATAGTACCATAACCTTTGACCTCATGCCATTTGACTTTGTTTTTAAAAACTTTAACCTTGGTTACAACTTTTGTTATGATCAGCCTTTTCAGATGGTACCATGACCTTTGACCTCATTACCTAATTAATGTCATTTAACCTACTTTCTAACAGGTTATAACTTAAATAATACTCGGAGCTGCACATTGATATTCAATATGTGCATTTGTTATGATAAGCCCTTTCGGATGGTACCATGACCTTTGAACATGTGACTGAGATAATACCATATGGCCTACTTTTTAAAAATATTATCCTTGACTAAAACGTTTGAAACATAAGGTGTAGAGCTTTGATATTTGAAGTGTGTTATAGTTATGGGCAGCCCTTTCCAGAAGGTATAAAGAAACTTTGACCCTGTGACCTAGATAATGTCATTTTTCTTATTTTGAAAAAAATTGATATGGCAATAACTTTTAAAGTATAAAGAGCACTTATATTTATTCACTTGTGGTATCCTCATGATAAGCCTTTGAGATGGTACTATGAACTTTGCCCTTGTGACCTATATAATGCTTTATGCCATATTGACAAATGTTATTTTCTATCAATCTAGGCTATTACGTTTGTCAATATGGAAATAGCATATCTTACATGTACAATTCTAATAATTAGCCTTTCCAGATGGTACTTTGACTATTTAGCTCATCTGGCTAAAGCCAGGGTGAGCTTTTAACATCACTTTGTGTCCGTCGTCCGTCCGGCATCCATCAGGCGTAAATTTTCATTCAAACATCGTCTCCTCTGAAAATATTGAGCCTATTGGAACCAAACTTGGTCACAATAGTCTTTGGGTGGTCCTCTTTTAAATAGGTGTTTTTTTAGGTTTGCACCTCATCCAAGATGGCCGCAAGCAGGGAATATAGATTAACACTGGACCATATGGGAACACATTCAAAGATCTCCTCTAAAACTACTGAGCCAGTTGGAACCAAACTTGGTCACAATAGTCTTTGGGTGGTCCCCTGTAAGAAAGGTGTTTTTCAGGCTCGCACCTCATCCAAGATGGCCACCAGAAAGGAACTTAATTTAACATTGGGCCCTATGGGAAAACTCATTTACAGATCTTTTTCTCTGGAACTACTATCCCAATTGAAACCAAACTTGGGCATAATGGTCCTTGGATGGACCCATTTAAGGAATGTGTCTGGCAGGTCCAGGTCCTATCCAAGATGGCCACTAGCATTAAACATATATTAACACTTGACCATATGGGGACACTTTCAAGATCTTCTTCTCTGAAACTACTGAGCCTATTGGAACCAAACGTGGTCACAATAGTCCTTAGGTGGTCCACTGTAAAAAAGCTGTTTTTCAGGTTCACACCTCATCCAAGATGGCTGCCAACAGGGAATATAATTTAACATTGGATCCTATGGGAAAACACATTTTCATTTTTTTTCTCTGGAACTACTATCCCAATAAGAAGCAAACTTTGTCACAGTGGTTGTTTGGATGGACCTGTTTAAAACATGTTTCTGGTAGGTCCAGGTCCTATTCTAGATGACTGCCAGGTGAGCAATACAGGCTCTTGTGAGCCTCTTGTTACTTTGTGACATAGATAATGCCGCTTGACCTACTTTAATTAAACTTTTATGTTGGCTATAATATTTGAAATGTGCTTCGTAGAGTTTTGATATTTTAGATGAGCAAATCTACAGATGGTACCATGACCTAGGTATTGTCATTTGACCCACTTTTTAAAATCATAATTGCATAAAAGCATGAAAAAGCTGTGTATTTGAGATACAGTGCTGCCACCAACAAACTGCATTGTCCTTTGACAACACTTGTTTAAATATCCATCATTTAGGCAACCTTTGCAGCTTGCTTTTAAAATTCAGATATTGTTAGTTTCAACACCATTTCCATAAGATGTAAGGGTATTTACAAGCTACACACAATGTGATGTTATGATACAATTTGTGACGTAGAATGTCTGTGGCTCCTAGTATGCAGTACATAGTTATGTCAGACTTGACATAGATCTACGTAGATCTACATAGACATGTACATTACATGTAGATCTACATAGACAAATATTTAAGACATTGGAGAAAATTTATCAACCCCTACCTCAAGGTATGACATGGGAATCTGAATCGTCGGGATAAGATTCTTGAATGACAAACCCCAGACAAGCCTCCGGTTTTTCATTCAAGAATCATACCCTCAGATTGAGATTCCTTTATCATAATCTCAAATTAGGGGTTCATTCTATTATTTAATCATTTTTTGCTCTGTTTTTGCAGATTTGTTGAGGCATTAAAACAGCAACTGAAAGAGAAAATGTATAAAAGAAGGATAGATCTACCACCCCTCTGTTGTTGTGGTGATACAGTGTGGGACACAAACCCTGAAACTTGTGCAAATAATTGTGTGTTTTATAAAAATCATAAAGGTAAGGAGATTTGAAAATGAAAAATAAAACCAAACATTTTATATCTAGAGAGCTTCAAATAATTAATGAATTTTTATCTTTATAATGAGTCATGCAGTTTTAAGTTTTATTAAAACAAATAATGAATTATGAATTATTATTTTTGTAGTTACATATTTAATCTTTGAAAATTCAATTTTTTGGGTTTTTAGTAAATAATAGTATGACAATTATTATCACATTTGAAATATTGTAAAATTCTTTTAAATTTTCATTATAATATTGACTGTTATTTAACATGTTATGTGTTTCTTTTGGTGTATTTGATTTATTAAATTTTCTTTATTTCAGGTTACGCCAAAGCACTGCAGTCTCTTCTGATATCCAGTGAGATTTCTTGAAGTTCATTTAGTGTAAACGACTTTCTCTATTGTGATACACACTGAAAGAAAATTGACTTTCCATAAACTAACAAAAATGTTGTTAATGAGATTTGAATAAGGGGCCATTTACATCTTCCCTAGCATTATCTGTAGGAGTAGCAATTGTCAAATTTACTGCTGTACATGGAGTGGTCAAATAGCAAAAGGAAACAGAAAAAATTGGACTTGGTCCTGATATGTTAAAAATATTGAGGAATACAAAGACATGATTTGTATCTGTGCCCTGCCATTGAAACTGAATAAACATGTCTAATATTTATTGTTTTAGCTCACCTGGCCCTTCTTTCAGGTGAGCTGTTCCCATCACTTTGCATCTATCATTGGGTGTCAGCCAACACATTGCCATTGGCAATTTAAAACTACTTGACCCTTTTCAGGTTCCTAGGACCTCTAGTTTAAGTTTCAAAACTACAAATCTAAAAGAAATAAAAATGCATCACATATATCTGTAGCTGTACAAAAAACTAGAGACAATATAAAATCACTAGGCTAATTTGAGTTTGCTATTTCTGATACTTTGGTTTAAAATCATCAACAAGGATTCATCTGACATTAACAAAGATTCAGATGACATACACAAGAATTCATTATTGTATCTGTGGTGGTGTGTTTATATGGCAGAGATTGGGTTCTGTTTACAATCCAAAATGAACTATGTATCAGCTGACTTGTCAAAATCAGTTTGTGTGGATACATTGTGACCTTGTATGTAAGGTTTGTGAGTATACATTGTGACCTTGTATGTAAGGTTTGTGTGTATACATTGTGACCTTGTATGTAAGGTTTGTGTGTATACATTGTGACCTTGTATGTAAGGTTTGTGTGTATATATTGTGACCTTGTATATAAGGTTTGTGTATATACATTGTGACCTTGTATGTAAGGTTTGTGTGTATACATTGTGACCTTGCATGTAAGGTTTGTGTGTATACATTGTGACCTTGTATGTAAGGTTTGTGTGTATACATTGTGACCTTGCATGTAAGGTTTGTGTGTATACATTGTGACCTTGTATGTAAGGTTTGTGTGTATACATTGTGACCTTGCATGTAAGGTTTGTGTGTATACATTGTGACCTTGTATGTAAGGTTTGTGTGTATATATTGTGACCTTGTATGTAAGGTTTGTGTGTATACATTGTGACCTTGTATATAAGGTTTGTGTATATACATTGTGACCTTGTATGTAAGGTTTGTGTGTATACATTGTGACCTTGCATGTAAGGTTTGTGTGTATACATTGTGACCTTGTATGTAAGGTTTGTGTGTATACATTGTGACCTTGCATGTAAGGTTTGTGTGTATACATTGTGACCTTGTATGTAAGGTTTGTGTGTATACATTGTGACCTTGCATGTAAGGTTTGTGTGTATACATTGTGACCTTGCATGTAAGGTTTGTGTGTATACATTGTGACCTTGTATGTAAGGTTTGTGTGTATACATTTTGACCTTTTATATATCGACAATCACTTTGAACGTGAAAGGTTTGATTTCAGGTCCAGTTCACACTTCAAATTTGGACTTCAGATGATGTTCTTTTTGTAAGATATATATATATATATATATATATATATATATATATATATATATATATATATATATATATATATACACACAGTGGAATCTCGTTATTTCAAAATCGGATGAGTTGAAATTTTGGTTATGTCAAAGAAGAACGGCCAATATCAATTACTTTTACTATATATTTATACTACTTTTATTCTGGATATCTTGGAAGTTTTTTCTCGAAGTTTTCGCTTATCTCAACATTTTTTTCTGCTCTGAAGTATTGAAATATTACAGAATTGTCACTTGTTATCTCAAAGTTACCACCTCTGATTGATGTTATACATTTTGTACACAAAAATCATTCTTAAAATTACTTGTTTACCTGCAAAACACGTGACAATCAACTTCAGTTAATGAGCCAAGATGAAAGTGTAATTAATAATTGTTTGAGTCCAATTTGAATTTAGCAGTACCCTGAGTAGGTCTATTCGTTGTCCAGTAAGAATGGAAAATATGTGAATTGAAAATTTGGTTATCTTGAATTTCAAATATCTCAAATTAAACGGGTGGTCCCGTGAATTTCAAGATAGCGAGATTCCACTATATCTATATTGTATATGTTCTTTTAAGCAATGCCAAGCCTATCTGTGGGTCTTATGTTGTAGTGGGAGTAGAATGTAAAAAGACATCTCATTTCTTTGATATTGGCCTATAGCGTAAGTGTTATTTTGTAGAGATTATCCTTCAGCTGAAGAAGTAATGTATGAAGAAGTAATGTATGTAAATGTTCTTTAAATGACCTTATACAACAATAAAATAAAATATCTATTGATCAACAACTTTTATTTTGTCATCTGTTTATTATCTTGCTCATCTGTTTGTCATCTGTTTATTATCTTGCTAATCTGTTTGTCATCTGTTTTTATCTCATTCATCTGTTTGTTGTCTGTTTAATACCTAATCTGTTTATTAACTTATGTTTGTTATCTATTTAACATCTTATCTGTCTGTTATCTGTTTACCATCTTATCTGTTTGTCATCTGTTTATCATCTTATTTGTTTGTCATCTGTTTACCATCTTATCTGTTTGTCATCTGTTTATCATCTTATCTGTTTGTCATCTGTTTATCATCTTATCTGTTTGTCATCTGTTTACCATCTTATCTGTTTGTCATCTGTTTACCATCTTATATATTTGTCATCTATCTGTCATCTTCTGTTTGTCATCTGTTTACCATCTTATCTGTTTGTCATCTGTTTATCATCTTATCTGTTTGTCATCTGTTTACCATCTTATCTGTTTGTCATCTGATTATCATCCTATCTTTTGTCATCTCTTTGTCATTTGTTTATCATCTTATCTGTTTGTCATCTGTTTACCATCTTATCTGTTTGTCAACTGTTTATCATCTTATCTGTTTGTCAACTGTTTATCAGCTTATCTGTTTGTCATCTGTTTATCATCTTATCTGTTTGTCATCTGTTTACCATCTTATCTGTTTGTCATCTGTTTACCATCTTATCTGTTTGTCAACTGTTTCTCAGCTTATCTGTTTGTCATCTGTTTACCATCTTATCTGTTTGTCATCTGATTATCATCCTATCTTTTGTCATCTCTTTGTCATCTGTTTATCATCTTATCTGTTTGCCAACTGTTTATCATCTTATCTGTTTGTCATCTGTTTATCATCTTATATTTGTCTTCTGTTTACCATTTTATCTGTTTGCCAACTGTTTATCATCTTATCTGTTTATCTGTTTACCATCGTATCTGTTTGCCATCTGTTTATCATCTTATCTGTTTGTCATCTGTTTATCATCTTATCTGTTTGTTATCTTTTTACCATCTTATCTGTTTGTCATCTGTTTATCATCTTATCTGTTTGTCTTCTGTTTATCATCTTATCTGTTTGGTATCTGTTTATCATCTTATCTTTTGTCATCTGTTTACCATTTTATCTGTTTGTCATATGTTTATCATCTATGTTTGTCATCTGTTTACCATCTTATCTGTTTGTCATCTGTTTATCATTTTATCTGTTTATCATCTTATCTGTTTGTCTTCTGTTTATCATCTTATCTGTTTGTCACCTGTTTACCATCTTATCTGTTTGCCATCTGTTTATCATCTTATCTGTTTGTCATCTTATCTGTTTGTTATCTGTTTACCATCTTATCTGTTTGTCATCTTATCTGTTTGTCTTCTGTTTATCATCTTATGTTTGTCTTCTGTTTATCATCTTATCTGTTTGTCATCTGTTTATTACATTTTCTGTTTGTTATATCTTTATTTCTTCTTATCTGTTAGTAAGTGCTTTTTCTGTATTTGTAAAGTCATTTTGAATCATCAAGAAGTTTATGTATAGGAGTGACAATTACCAAGTATACAGTATCTGATGATCAGTCAAATGTCAAGGTCAGAAGGTCACAGTTACAGAGTAAGCAGGTTATTGGTTTTGAAAACAAACTTTAAATTTGCACATTGTCATCTGTTTATCATCTTATGTTTCTCCTCTGTTTATCATCTTATGTGTTTGTCATCTATTTATTATCTGTTCTGTTTGTCATCTGTTTATCATTTGTTCTGTTTGTCATCTGTTTATCATCTTATCTGTTTGTCATCTGTCATTTTATCTGTTTGTCATCTGTTTACCATCTTATCTGTTAGTCATCTGTTTATCATCTTATCTGTTTGTCATCTGTTTACCATCTTATCAGTTTGTCATCTGTCTGTCATTTTATCTGTTTGTCATCTGTTTACCATCTTATCTGTTTGTCATCTGTTTACCATCTTATCTGTTTGTCATCTGTCATCTTATCTGTTTGCCAACTGTTTATCATCATCATATTACATATTCTGTTTCTGTTTCTTCTTATCTGGTAGTAGTTGCCTTTTCTGTATTTGTAAAGTCATTTTGAATTATTAAAAAGTTTTTGTAACAGTATATATATATATATACACACACATGTATAGGAGTGTCATTTACCAAGTGTACAGTATCTGATGATCAGTCAAGGTCAGAATGTCACAGGGACAGTAAACAGTTTATCAGTTTTGAAAACAAACTTTAAATTTGCACATTTTCTAATTCTTTTCAAAAACCAAATTTTTACTAAACATGGTTGTAAGTTTCCCCGTGTGAAGCTGTACAATGTTTGAGAATGTAAAGGGGCTAGTCTTGAAAGGGGTTCCAAAATGACCCCAAACTTTTTATCTTAATATGAGAATGTTGTAAGGAAATATATATGAGGATTATTTTGACAAAGTGTCAATGTCATTTGGATAAAGATCAATATCCTTAGTTAACAAAAAAGGTTATTCTTCTAAAAATTGATGATTTTTTGTATACTTAAGTCTAGTTTTATTGAAAATTTGTAATGGTGTCGACATTTTGGGTACAAAGTTTCAATGTCATGACGTCATATATCACAGGCATATAGAAGTTTACATTACACGGGAAAATATTATTCTGTCAAAATTGATGACATTTTAGATAGGTATATATTGGAAGTTGTAAGGAATTAAATGATGATCATAGTGACAAATTTTCAAATAATTTTTCCTTTAAAGTTTTTTTGTATTTTTTGTATGATGAATGTATTAAAAAGTTATTTTTAAAAATGTTGCAAAGAATATTATGACAAACTTTCAAGGTCAAGTGTCATGCAGAATTAATGTAAACCCTGTTATTACTATTTCATTTGGTTTATCAGTTTTAATCAATCGAAAATACAGTTTACGTCTGCGTTTTGTTATATGATTGTAAAAGCCATGGTTACCAACACAATTGAGGTGAATCTATGGAATTATTGTGAGATTTTAGACCATATGTTATTTCGATATACTCTTATACATGTTCATAAGTGGAATATTAAGTTCCGATAGTTTATTATTTTGTTAACGTATCCCCAGCTACAACAAGCCATGTAGCGACTGATTAAAGCGATGACGCTGTATGACTTATCCGCCATCACAGATAGATGGTAAAAATGTCGTAAATTTACCGAATTCATTACCGTACAACATTTTGGAGAAAATTAGTGGCATTTCCATGGAATATCCGTTATTCCAAATATTTCTATAATGATTAATTCAAACTTCATTCTCCACAAAACACCTTTAATAACACTTTCTTGGCTTACAGTAAACCAGACGTGAAAATTGTTTAATTAAGCAGTAAATACATTGCTTGAAGAAACAACTTCTAGTGGTCTATTTTAGAATTTTATGCCTCGTCAAACCGAGATGATTTCCAAGAAAATTGATCGAGTGAAAAAAATGTTTGGAAAGAAAACGAAAATGTAAATGAAATGAATAAGACAATGTCTGTTATCACTTTTCGATCAGTATCGGGAGTAATAATCCCGGAACGTTGTCAATTATCCGGGTAAAAATGACACGAAATGATGGTAGAAACCGACTTTGATACCGTCAATTAAATTGCCCACACTCTCATTCAGAACTGACTTTTATATTATTGAGTATCTATCATGTTAATTTAAATACTAGATTTCTTTTTCGCCGCCACGCTAGACAAGTTATTTACATAAAATCGTGAAAAATTGTGGCTTTATTGTTTTAAGTAAATGTTTAAGATCGCCTTATTTGATTAAATGAATAATAAAGGGACATGTGTTTGGAGTATTTTGCGAGTAATTTATATCTGTTTATGTCCCGTGTTATTTGAGAGGTGATTTGCACTAGACATTTTTCTTGATTTTACTACTGTTTTACTTTTTGCTGTGGTATTTGCTTTAAAATTAAAGTGATTTTGAATGTCATGGCTGTGGATCAAGTACCAACGAGAACATATTAACACATATACATTACCAAACATGTATGTTGTAAGCAGTTACAATTGATACACGTACATTGTTTAAAGAATTTTTTCTTTTTATTTTAGCGTCAGTGATTCGTGATGATGATGTTCCGAAACTGGCCAATGTTATTCTATATTGTATTATGAAAAATAATTTTTATTTTGACATTCTAATTGTTTCATTAGGAAACTCTTCTTAGACATTCTTGACCACCCAGAAATCACAACTTATTGATAACTATTTCAAGTGAAAGTCTGTTACGTTTCCCGTTGATGCACTCAACGTAAACTCAATCCTTTGAAATTAAAAGCTCTCTTGTTTAAATGTTAAATTTTATCCCGAAAACAAGCGTCGAGTTAAAATTCCAATCGAATGAACTTTAACATATGATTAAACTTTCTTTACTTCATTGTAAAACTCCTGATTACGGAGGATTTATAGGACATCGCGGTTATGGATGCCAAAAGACAAAGGTATGTGAGTAATTGATTGAAGACTAAAAGAAATTGAAATACAAAGTATAGATGTCTGTAGGATCGGAAAGTGGTGTATGGCTGAAAAAAGGTATCAGAAACCACACACCTCGCACATGTGTGTATGTGTGTAAGTATTTTCATTTCGTTGTTTTCTGTTTAAATTCAGATGCAAAAATGAGCTATTATTTGATCATAAGAGGGAAATCACGCTTCCTTTTCTCTGCAGTAAACCGTTATTTTTCAGATACATAAACTTTAATTCATTTTAAATTCAAATATTCAATTATTCGGTATATATTTCCTTTTTATGGATACTGTATGTTTTAATAATACATTTTATTGATTTAGTTTTCAGAATTAAATGGACAAAATAATCATAAAAAGACACGTTTAAGCAATATACAAACATATTGTGCACAGGAAATGTGATTCCTTCAGGTAAATAAAATTGATTGTTAAAGTATCATTTTGATGGACACTCCATTAATTAAAAGAAAATGAATCTCTTTCTAAAAATTTTATTTCACATTGAATTCAATATGATATATAATGTAAATATATTTAAAAAATAAAAGCCTCTTAAATATTTAGTCAGTCTTTAATGTCAAATGTTTAGAGACAGCCAAACGCCAAACATTCCTGGCAGCAATATACTTATAACTTAAAATCAAGTGAAATGGACATAGTGCAAACGTGACATTAGGGGGAAATCTTCACGACCACTTCCAAGATCTTTGCGACCACTGTAGATAACTAATCTTGTTATAATGAGATAGCTTTTAAGAGTCATGGGAACCGAAAAAACCATCTCGTTATAACGAAGTAATTCTAAATATTGGATTCCCACGACTAATTTACCTCGTCACTGCTGCTGAATTATCACGATATAACGAAATACAGTAAAATTATACCCATGTCCTTAACCAGGCACCGTATATGATAAACAGTTAAATCTGGCTACAATTTGAGTTACAAGACAAAACAATAAAATCATGTTTATCTTTTTATTGTTTCCACAGTAGGTAATGTGTATTGAAAAGTTAATTAAATAATATGACAAAATAATCATCACATATATTGACTCTACAACGTCTATGTGACACAATATTTGCATACAGAACATTAAATTTATATACATTTGGTCAGAATAAATAATAATAGAATTATATATAACATGAATATAAACGAATATGACATCATCATTATTATGACGTCATCGTCATATCAAGCACTATTTGATTGTCCTTGCAATTCTACAACGCACCTTGCACGTCAAAACGGAAGCTAAATTGCTTAAAATATTTTTGAATGACACCGACAATAAAATGACTTCCTTAGCAGATCCAGATTGCAAAGTACATAACACGCACTAAGTTGAGACGACCTCCTCCCTATGATCAAATCCGTCATAGATCTTACAAAAACATTGTTCTATGTTTTAAATAGAATATACACGAATCACAGAACAAAAGTATTAACTATGAATAATCTCGAATGAAATGTCTTGTTAATTTACATACGATAACAGTGTAAAGAAGATTATTAATTTCCAATGTTTGATCAGTATAACGTATCTTGTCAAGTTTCAACAAATGATGTTAAAAGTACCGGCAGGCTGTTTTCTCTTCATAAAGTGGATCAAACGTCATACGTCACGGATAACGCCAGACCGAAACTTTTCTTCTGGATCCGACTCGAATTCAGTTGTCTTGGGGTCCGACTGAGATTCAAAATTAGTAAAACTACCCATTTCAAGACACAGAGGTATCTAGTATGGTGAGTATGCAGAAGATGGAATTTCAGCCGTCACGCATCGCTGATCGGGTGATGTTGGATATTTTTGAAGTTTTTCCTCTTTTTCTTCTTCATCATCGCTGTAACCAGATTCAGATCCAGTTGCGTCTTTAAACAAATCGAATCTTGCTAATTTTGCCTGTTGTTGTTCGAGTGTCTGTTTTCGCCATTTGATTCTTCTGTTTTGAAACCACACTTTCACTTGTGCTTCAGTGAGATTTAGAGAACACGCCAAGTAATATCTGATTATTTAAAAGAAAGAAAAATACTTGATTAAAATCTGACCAACAAAAATAACATCATTTCACTTAGGCCGAATTTTCTGCCCCGATTTTAAGCGATTTTTTTACCTAAAAAATCGCTTAAAATCGGGGCAGAAAGTTCGGCCTACATTTCATGTAGTATGACAAAGCGTTATCTAATATTTCAGTGTACATGTATATTCGAGGAAAACAAAATTACCAGTCGGACATAAAATTGAAATGAATTGCGGTATATTATAAAAACATTTTTGTTTTGTTTTTGTTTTCAAATGATAAACTTACCTTTCAGTACCAACCATGTACTGTTGCTTTTCAAACTCTGTCTCTAATCTTTCTAATTGTTCCGGTGTAAATATAGTGCGGACACGCTTTCCTTTTCCCTGTTTCCAATTCTGTTTTATATCCGAATTTTTTCCGTGATCTTTTTCTGTTCCTGTAAGATATAATTTTTTTAATGTTCAGCGATATAAACGATACATGGTCAACGATAATACAATGATATCTTAATTAATTTGAGCTACGAAATGAAAACGAAACTAATTACAGTTTATTCCAAATATTTATATTTGCAAGAAAAAAAATCTAAATTTAGAAAGAAAATACGTTAGCTAATAAAAACAATTTCGGCTAAAACATGCATTATTTCAAACTGGGCAATTAAATTACCGATAAAGACATAAACAAAAAAATCAACAAAATAATTTAAACTATAAGCCTAATAATGTTTTATTAAACAATGTACATGCATTTCAGATATTGAATTTGTGGAATATACATGTAGAATTTTATACTGTAGTACTCAGAATCTATTGGTTTAGAGTTAAATATATCTTTTGGTGAGATAATGTTTACTAGTCGTGGGAAATGTTCACATCACCATACACCTGGACACTTTTTTCTCCACCCAATCCATTTGATTATATGTTGAATTCTTTCGTTTTGTTCTAATTACTTACTGTCTATTTTATTGTATTCAAACTCTGTGGAAAATTGATCAGTTTGTTCATACCTACCTGTTTAGCGACCTAAGTAACTTGCATAATGTACAATATTTAATATCTCAAAATAAAAGTGTTGCGGTCTATATTTACACTGATATAACGTATCATTAAGTCTGATAAAACTTTGTATTGACTCGCTTCATAAACTCATCCTACATATAAAAGATCATTATAAAATACCAGTATAATAGAATCAACAGAGGAATTTTAAGCGTATTGAAATTTTTATTGGCCCATTGTATTTTTTACCGAAAATTGTAATTACGACATCTATTTGCATTACTTCTGGTAAAATGTGTATTTTAAATTTTGTTTGCAAGGTACGTTTTAAAACATATGATTATGCATCCATAAGTCTTCATTTTTCTATATTTCAAACAAACGCACATCATTTAATTTGTTTACTTTTCATGATCGATTTTCGTTCATTGTTCCTATTATCAGTTTGAATTAAAAGAGAAAAATGAGCATTGATGAAATCTTGAAATGAATTTCAAACATTCAAATTTAATTGCTTTATTAAACTTTTATAGGAAAAAACGACACTTTTGCCGTCTGTTTATAAAAACATAAAAGTTGTAGTATTGTCGCAAATAAACTTCTCGTCATAATAAAGGAAGAAAGACCGGTCATTGTTAGAGAACAGCAGGAATTAAATAAAAACATCAAAAGCAGAGAAAAAGACTACACTGAAAATTGTTTAAATTGGGCGGATCGCCCCTTGAAGGGCTACGCAGTCTAAATTATGGGTTGGTACTTATGAATGAAAAATAGGGATATTAAAATGATAAACCATAAATTAAATTAACTTTAATAATGCAAGAATGAGTTTATTTGGTCTATTTTTGTGCAGTTTTCACATGTGAAAAATTCTTAAAATCAGCTTTACATTTACTTAGTTTTCAGTTGCATTATAATGCAGCCAGTCAAAACTTGTCTTAAAGTTATGACAGAATACTACTACTACTACTAATAATAATAATAATTATTATAATGCATTTAAAGTAGCACTTTATTAAATGTTTTAAAATTTTATTAAAATATTCAAGCTTTTCAAGTGTATGCTTTCAAATCCCCACTCATTGTAATTATATATTTTATATGATGTGATGCATTTTCTGAAAATAAAATGGTTTAAACTAAGTGTGTGCTTTAATTACAATTATTTCAGTTCAATTTTCAGGATGAATTTTGAGATTGAGACCAAATTAACTTGTAATGCCAATGAATGATTATGTCAACTATGTCTGACTCATGTATTCACTTGATACATGTATATTTGATTAAAATTCACCTCTGATTTGTATATCCAACACAAAAATCTTTTATAACTGCATATGGACTCAGAAATCTTTCATAAAATTTGTATATCTAGCCCAGAAATTCACTTGATATTTGTATGTCTGGTCCAGAAATTCACAATGTACTTGTATTTCTTACTGAGAAATTCACTATATATTTATGAATATATGACTCAGAAATTCACTATATATTTATGAATATCTGACTCAGAAATTCACTATATATCTATGAATATCTGACTCAGAAATTCTCTATATATCAATGAATATCTTACCGTGAAATTCACTGTTCCTACATGTATTTATATCTAACTGAGAAATTCACATATTTTTGTATATTGATTCATAATAAATGAATGCCTTACTCCATCATTTACTTTGTTTGTGTTTAGGTGACTCGG
Source organism: Atrina japonica (assembly GCA_030159075.1). NCBI lineage: Eukaryota > Metazoa > Mollusca > Bivalvia > Pterioida > Pinnidae > Atrina > Atrina japonica. The sequence goes on from BROG01000122.1 coordinate 129,077, forward strand.
AAATTTACAACATGACATGTTTATTTCTGAAGCAGAAATTCGGCACATTATAAACATATGATTCAGTAAGTTCATATTCTGGCTGTTTGTCTGTGTCTCTGGTATTCAGTCATTTATTTTTTGTGTAGATTTAATCCCATAAATCAGACTCGACCACCGTGTGTTAAGTAGCTGTAGAAATATATCTAAACGCCATTACTTTGTATAAGCAATGAGATGTAAACTCATTGCAGTGTCTAAATTATCCATCATATATCGCAGGCTAGGTTGAAATTTCTGTTTCGTGTGGCTGTCCTAATTAAGCCACCATCACACCTGGGATTGCAAACCTCATTTCATTCTTGAGAGCATACTCATGTAAATTATACAGTTAAATAATTGAAATTGGATTAGTCCTACCCCCAACTTAAAATGACACTTAATTTCATTTCAAGTGGGATAAATAGTAGGAGAAAAACTTGAATTAAAAGGTACACACATTTACTACTCAATGCAAATGTAAGTAAATTTTTGTGTGTGGCCCCAGGAAACAAGAATATTAACTTTATTGAAAAGTGTCAAAGTTCTTAAGATTCTGTAGCACCATAATATTCCCTGGCATATATGCCCAAAGTCAAAATGAAAGAAAAAATTACAATTACTTTTATTATATAAAAAGTAAACAAAAACAATGTTTATAAACAATTTTCTCAGCCTATAATGTTACCATAATTGTGACATCACAATACAAATTTTAAATTAAAATACAATTAATTTGATAAGATTTATGTTAAGTTAAACTTGTTTCTTTTAAGGTGTAGAAACTTATAACTGTAGTAAAAAAAACATGCTGTTGGTGTTATTATAATTTTATTGTTGTTTTTGTCATTGTTGCTATTGTTGTTTAATTGTAAATTATGTGTAACAAAAATATATGTTCAAAAATTTAAATGAGGAGAATTCTGAAGAATATTTGAATAAATAGAGTAAGACCAATAAAAATATATTGTTAAATAAATCAGTTATGTTGTATTTTGAAGTGTGACTATACCAAATAAAAAGGTGTAATACTGTTTTGGATTTCCTAAATAAAATATGGTGACATTAAAATGTAATATCATCTGATGTCAAAAAGATATTCTTCCTTGAGCCATTTTTGAAAAAAAACTGCATTTAGACAAGAAACATCTGTTTATTACATTTTAAAAGTACGTCCTGTTTGTAAGATAGATTACCGAGTTATGTATACTACAAGCAGACGGTTTTAATCGTTAATCGAATATCGAACTGAGAATGATTGAGCGAATATTTGTAATGATATAATAAATGCAGGTGATCGGTGTGTAGGCTTAGTGTTGTTTTAATTAGCACCTGATTACAATCAATCATTTTGTGTTGATATTTAAAGAAGTTGAACTCAAATTTGTAAGTATTATACCTGAAAATTTTAATGTTACCACAATTAAATCGAATAACTATTATTTATATACATTTGTATTTCATTATCGCAATGATAGTTTTTACCTTATATAAAATGTTTAACACCGTAGAATCTATTTCTAAATATTAAGTCTGAGATAAATGTGAAATATACATCCCCTTTATGTCGTGGTAAATCAAAGTTTTATATTAAAACCTGGAAGTTAAGGATAAATAATTTGTAAACAAAATGTTGATTTCCGAGTCTCCAGCTGTAAGTTATATACATATACAGGTAATATTAAATCAATTTCATAAAAAGGATGTACATAAAATTAACATCAGTCGATAATTTAAATATACCTATATAACTACCTGGGTAGATATGCTGGTATGTGTACACATGAATGACCAGTGTATAATGCATCGACACCTGGGAAAATTCAGGTAGAAAATTAATCCACCTAAATGTACATTTATAAGCAGAAAGATGAAAAAATTACCTTTAACTGTTAAGTCTGTTGCTTTTTTGGTCCCCGATGAAATGAGGGAGCATTTCTTCTCTGTTGGTGATAAGTACGGATGTGAACTTTCGTAAAGTCTGTGGTGTCTTCGCAATGTTATTTCAGTGTCTTTCTTGTTCTGCTCATGTCCTTGGTAATTTGATTTTAAATTTTGTGGGACACTTTCTTTTTTGTCACGATTTAAAATAGCGTCAATTGTAAAAGATTCCGATTTCGTTCTTACCCCTGAGTGTAGTGGAGACACCGGCGCCGTATTACATTGTGGAAGGCCATATGTCGGATATGGAGTATGTAGAAAAGCTGGATGGATGGATAAATCCATAGACTTCATCCCAGTACATGAAGCAAAAGGCCAAAATCCGTGTCCAAAAGGATAACTGGTTTGCGGTACAACATTCATTTTCAAGTTTTGATTTATACTCGACAAAATATTCTCACAGTTAATAAAATTTTAAGAAAACTTTCCGAATATGAAATAAAGTTAACACATATATACTTCAAATGTTCCGCTCGTCAAATGATTCTAAGAATTATAAGGCGATGGTACTATTGTACTTCATTAAATCAAATCAAATGGAAAGATTGATTGAGATAAGCGAACAGAAACTTTTATAATCATTCCTTACAATTAGTTCGGGAATGTTGAAGTGCCTGCAGTTCAAGCAATGCAGTTTTCTCGATCACTCATTGGATAATATGTTTACGGTTTTGAACAGGATGGGCCAATGAGTGAAGCGGAATATAAATAATACATTTCATTTCTATTGTGCATCTAAACGCTTCAGGGTTTTTAATAATCGTTGAAAAAAAAGATTGAAAGAAATACTAAATTAAACGTTGGTGGTGTGAAAACCTATGCTATCAAGCGATTTTCACGTTACAAAGGTGTAAAGTTTACAGGAGTGACATTGTTTTGACGACAGTGTGAAGATTACACGTGTTTTGAGATAACATCTTTAAATTTAAATTAACACCAGTTAACATATTTGATCTAATTATATCATATAATTATCCCTCTCCTCTCTGTCTAAAAGACATATAACATAAATCGGTGATGTCAAATCAACCCTATTGACTCTTTCTCTTGATTTTTTTTCATCACTTTGGTGATGATACATTTAAAAATAGTTCAATTAAAATTAATAAAATAAATATTCTGCTGTATTAAATATTTGTTGTTATTTTATTATCCCAGATTAAAGATAAATGTCCAATTATTCATTTTCTGACACAGAAGTTTATTTAGCAGTCGTTGTATATACAGTTTTTATTTCTCAGAAACTTGTCAGACACAATTCATGAAATATTATAAATATTTAATAGCGCAAAACAAAAAGTGTTGTCTTTAATCAAACTGACCCTATGATATTTAGAAGTTCATTGGCTCCTTATTGAACAATGTACTGAGATATTGCAATTTCTTAATCTTTTTATCATTTTTCTGGTTTTTTTTTTGTTTTGTTTTGTTTTATTTTTTTGTTTTGTTTTGGGGTTTTTTTTTGGGGGGGTTGTATTATTTTGTTGTTGTTGTTTCATTATATTATTATCATTGTTATTATTATTATTATTATTATTATTATTATTATTATTATTATTACTATTATTATTATTATTATTATTATTATTATTATTGTTATTATTATTATTATTATATAATCATCATATTTCCATGTTGGAGTTATTGATTTGAATGACATAATGTTGTTTTCCTCTTTTTACTGCCCAATACAAGAGAAAACAAAAGTGTCCCATGCTTATATACAATTTTTATGTTAAAATTCACTACACTGCCATGTTGTAAATTTAGAATTTACTGGGATATTTACATCCAAAATTTACACATGGCAACATGCTTAATGACTAAAATTCTACATAAGCATGTTTTACATAATCTGTGGTATATAGCAAACATATTGACAATGTATCCGTTGTAAATCTGCACCACAAAAGGAAATTTCAAAGTAGGAAAGAAAACTGGGGATTTAATTGGACAATCATATATTTTTTTCAGGAAAAAATGACACCTGATCATTGAAATCGCAACTTACTCTCATTAGAACATGTTTTCAGTACTGGATATTGTTGAAACTTTGTTTTTATTTGTTCATTATTCCAAAAATAATTTTTTTCATAAATTTACATTCATCGCGTTTCTGACATAAACGGTCTTTGCATCCACGTAATGCATAAGACATATGCATAACGCGAACGTATGGATATACAGAATGTATTTTGTAAGTGTATTTGGGATATTTCTAATGTGATCTGTGAACGTTTCTAAAGGGCGTGTACGTCATAATACCAAAGTATAATACAAGACGCGTTTCTGTCAACAGGGAAGTTGAGCTACAATATGAACATATGTGTATTTTCTAAAGAAAGTGGTACCATACAAGCCAAATGTATCTCATAACAGCATAGCCAAAATCTGTCTAAGAGTAACCACTGTAAAAAAAATGGGAGCTCTGCTTTTGACAGTTTACGTCATTTATAATAGTGTTAAAAGTGAAAATATTACTTTACATTGTATGAACAGCCTGATACCGAAAAAGTACTGGGGAGCCGCAGGTCATATTATACATAAAACATCGCGTAAGACGCAGGGGAAGTGTCCTATATGTATCAGTTTAAGGCGTGACGGTGTTCATAACAGTATACGTCAACGTAAAGTGGAGGGGAGCTCTGTTTTGTATTGTATACGTCAATATAAGGCTTAAGAAAGCTGATACATACGGTATACGCCAATGTAAAGCGTGGGGAGCCGTAACCTACACTGTATACGCCAATGTAAAGCGTGGGGAGCCGTACCCTACACTGTATACGCCAATGTAAAACGTATGATCTGTATACTACTGTATACACTTCAATGTAAAGCGTGGGGAGCGGTATACTACACTGTACACTTCAATGTAAACCATGGGGAGCTGTATTCTATACTGTACACTTTAATGTAATGCGTGGGGAGCTGTATCCCACACTGTACACTTCAATGTAAAGCGTGGGGAGCTGTATTCTACACTGTACACTTCAATGTAAAGCGTGGGGAGATGTATCCTACACTGTACAAATCAATGTAAAGCGTGGGGAGCTGTATACTACACTGTACACTTCAATGTAAAGCGTGGGGAGCTGTATTCTACACTGTACAAATCAATGTAAAGCGTGGGGAGCTGTATCCTACACTATACACTTCAATGCTGTATCCTACACTGTACACTTCAATGTAAAGCGTGGGGAAGATGTATTCTACACTGTACAAATCAATGTAAAGCGTGGGGAGATATATACTACACTGTACAAATCAATGTAAATGGGCTGTATATCCTACTACACTGTACAAATCAATGTAAAGCGTGGGGAGCTGTATACTACACTTTACACTTCAATGTAAAGCGTGGGGAGATGTATACTACACTGTACACTTCAATGTTAAGCGTGGGGAGCGGTATACTACACTATACACTTCAATGTAAACCTTGGGGAGCTGTATACTACACTGTACACTTCAATGTTAAGCGTGGGGAGCTGTATACTACACTGTACAAATCAATGTAAAGCGTGGGAAGCTGTATTCTACACTTTACACTTCAATGTAAAGCGTGGGGAGATGTATACTACAATGACACTTCAATGTTAAGCGTGGGGAGATGTATTCTACACTGTACAAATCAATGTAAAGCGTGGGGAGATGTATACTACACTGTACAAATCAATGTAAAGCGTGGGGAGATGTATTCTACACTGTACACTTCAATGTAAAGCGTGGGGAGCTGTATACTACACTTTACACTTCAATGTAAAGCGTGGGGAGATGTATACTACAATGACACTTCAATGTAAAGCGTGGGGAGATGTATTCTACACTGTACAAATCAATGTAAAGCGTGGGGAGCTGTATACTACACTGTACACTTCAATGTAAACCGTGGGAAGCTGTATTCTACACTGTACACTTCAATGTAATGCGTGGGGAGCTGTATTCTACACTGTACACTTCAATGTAATGCGTGGGGAGCTGTATATTACACTACACTTCAACGTAAAGCGTGGGGAGTTGTATTCTATACTGTACACTTCAATATAAAGCGTGGAAAGCTGTATACTACACTGTACACTTCAATGTAAAGTGTGGGGAGATGTATCTACACTGTACAAATCAATGTAAAGCGTGGGGAGATGTATACTACACTTTATACTTCAATTTAGAGCGTAAGGGAACTGTCATACACTGTAAACAGTGTATAAGACATAAGGGAGTTGTCTACACTGTACACTTCAATGTAAAGCGTTTATGTATATTACACTTTACACTTCAGTGTTAAGCGTGGGTCTACACTGCATACACTTAACAAATAATGTGAACGTGGGGAGATGTATATACACGTACACTTCAATGTAAAACCGTAAAGATACTGTACACTTCAATGTAATGCGTGGGAGCTGTATTCACATATCAAAATGCGTGGGGAGCTGTATATTACATTAAACTTCAACGTAAAGCGAAATGCCCACACCGTACTGTACACTTCAATGTAAAGCGTGGGAAGAAGTGGTCTACACTGTACAATTCAATTAAAGCATAAGGAATACGTCACTTAACAAATCAAAGAAAAGCGTGGGGAGCTGTATACGTCACTGTACAATTCAATGTAAGGCGATGGGAGCGTCACATTGTAAAGCGTAGTAAAGCGTGGGAAGCTCTATTCTATACTGTACAATTCAATGTAAAGCGTGGGGAGCTGTATACTACACTGTACAAATGCTGTAAAGCGTGGGGAGCTGTATACGTCAATACAAGGTCAATGTATTGCGGGGAGATGTATACACTCATTTCAATGTAAAGCGTAACTGTATCCTACGCTGTATAAATCTGTTGTAAAGCATGGGGAGATGTATACTTCACTTTATACTTCAATTTAGAGCGTAAGGGAACTGTCATACACTGTAAACAGTGTATAAGACATAAGGGAGTTGTCTACACTGTATATGTCATGTTTATGATATTTTAAAGTGTAAGAAACTGTCTACACTGCATAGGTTAATATAAGACGCATGGAGACGTCACCAAATGCCATTTGAAGGGCTTTAAAGAACTGTCTATACTGTATAAGTCAATATAAGGCGTAAGGAGCAGTATACTTCATTTTAAAACGTAAGAAATGTCCACACCGTATGCGTCAATGTAAGCTGTACACGTCATATTAAAGCATAAGGAACTGTCTACACTATATACGTCTGAAAAACGCAAGGAAACCACACACTGTCGCCGTTTATATAGGGTGTAAGGAAACTCACGACGTCATATTTTAAAGCGTAGGGTAATGTCTATCTACGACTGAGCCAGGCCGGCAAAAAAGCTGTAAGGAACTGCTCTCTACGCTGTATACGTCAATATAAGGTGTAAGGGAGATGTATACGTCATTTAAAAGAATACGTAACTACCTACGCAATATACGTCTGTTTAAAGCTTAAGGAGCTGACTACACTGTATAAGCCAGTATAGGGCGTATGGAAGATGTATACGTCATTTTAAAGCGTAAGGTACTGTCTACACTGTATACGTCTGTTTAAAACGCAAGGATCTGTCACCACTGTAAACGTCAGTATAGGGTGTAAGGAAGATGTATACGTCATTTTAAAGCGTACGGTACTGTCTACACTGCGTAAGGTGCTGTCTATACATCTATGTAAGGCGCGAGGGATCTGTGTTCTGCACCCTATTAGTCAATGTAAGGCTTAATTTAACTATGCCTTATACCGTATGCGTCAATATAAGACAGTATACGTAAGGAGTTTGTTTTATACACTGTATACGTCAATATAAGGCGTAGGAGATTTGTTTTCAACACTGTATAAGTCAAGGTAAGACGTAAGGGAGCACTATCTGTCTTATTATTTATACATCAATGTAAAACGAGGGAACACTATCTGTCATTTACTGTTTACGTCAATGTAAGGCGTAATGGAACACTGTTTACGTTTATGTAAGGCATAAGAGAGCATCTGTTTTACATTATATACGTCAATGTATCTCTGTTTTACATTGTAACCATTAATGTAAGACGTAAGGGGGCACGATCAGTTTTACATTGTATACATCAATGTATGGCGTATGCGAGTACTCTCTGTTTTACATTGTATACGTCAATGTAAGACGTAAGGGAACACTATCTGTTTTACATTGTAACCGTTAATGCAAGACGTAAGGGAACACGGTCAGTTTTACATTGTAACCGTTATCGTAAGGCGTAAGGGAGCACTATCTATTTTACATTGTAACCGTTAATGTAAGGCGTAAGGGAACACGGTCAGTTTAACATTGTAACCGTTAATGTAAGACGTAAGGGAACACGGTCAGTTTAACATTGTAACCGTTAATGTAAGACGTAAGGGAACACGGTCAGTTTAACCGTTAATGTTGTAACACTCTGTTTTACATTGTAACCGTTAATGTAAGGCGTAAGGGAACACGGTCAGTTTTACATTGTAACCGTTAATGTAAGACGTAAGGGAACACTATCAGTTTTACATTGTAACCGTTAATGTAAGATGTAAGGGAACACTCTGTTTTACATTGTAACCGTTAATGTAAGTCGTAAGGGAACACGGTCAGTTTTACATAGTAACCGTTAATGTAAGATGTAAGGGAACACTCTGTTTTACATTGTAACCGTTAATGTAAGACGCAAGGGAACACGGTGTTTTACATTGTAACCGTTAATGTAAGATGTAAGGGAACACTCTGTTTTACATTGTAACCGTTAATGTAAGTCGTAAGGGAACACGGTCAGTTTTACATTGTAACCGTTAATGTAAGGTGTAAGAGAGCGCTATTTTTTCTTTACTATATACGTCTATGTAAGGCGTAAGGGAGCACTATCTGTCCTATAATATATATGTCAATGTAAGTCGTAGGGTTGCTGTGTCCTAAACTCAATTTGTCAATATAAGAAGTAAGAGATATGTGTCTTACACAATATACGCTCACGTAAGGCGTGATATAGTTGTGTCCTTCGTGTAAGTTTAATGTAAGGAAACTGTCATTCACTGTTTAGGTCTATGAAAAGCGTAAGAGAGTTGTGTCGTTCAAATACGTTTACATAGGACATAAGGGAGCTGTGCCGAAGATATGCGTTAATATGGGGTGTAAGGGAGCTTCGTCTTACATATACGTTTATATGAAACGCACGGGAATATGTTGATATGAGACGTAAGGGAGTTATGTCATGCATATACGATACCGCATGGCGTAAGTGAGATCCGTCCTTCACTGTAAATCATAAAGGAGTTCTGTCGTACATAAACGTTAAAGTAAGGGAGCTATGTGCAACATTATTTATGTTCATGTGAAACGTAAGGGAACTGTGTCGTTCACATACGTTTTAAAATGTAAGGCGTAAGCGAGTTGTGTACTTAACTGTTTACGTCCATATGAAGCGTTACAAGAGAACTGTGTCGTTCACATATGATTATATAAGGCGTAAGGGAGCTGAGCCGCGCACGGGATAAATGAATGTAAGGCTTAAAACAGTTGTCATACATATACATGTGTGTCTGTGTTAGGCGTATGTCCTTCTTATACGGTAATGTATCCTGTTATAGCATTCAGAGCTACAGTCACACTGAACGGTTTGACGGAAAAGTGATGTCCACTGTAATACATCACAGCACGTGCAGTTATAGTATAGGTAGTTAGATATTAGTATACACCGTGATACACTGTGATCAGCAAACTGTGATTATACAGGGACTAACTAAATTATACTCCCAACTAGTTATACAATTTGTCTACTTTATATCAAGACTTCTACATTATAGCAGGCTAGGTAATTTTCACGATTTCGCAATCTTCATTAGACAGTGGTCTTACTTTCTTAAAGGTAATTTTGTGTTAGAGGGAGGCAATAAATGTCATTTTGACAGGAATTTTCAGCCAGTTTTTGTAATTATCTCCGTATAATTAAGAGAAAATATTTCCATTCAGATCAATCACATCCAGTGGACCACATGCGGGTGAATTCAATTAGATGAATTTTATTTCGGTACTTTTATTTTCAATCACGTCCCACCAACATTCGTGACAGTTTTATGTTCTTAAAACAAACAAATAAATAAATCTAAAAATCACAAAAACAAGAATTAAGTTAGAATAAATCCACAGAAAAGTTTATTGTACTATATTTGAAATGTAGAAAATATTTAAAAGAGTTTTAATTATCACCTACAGGGTGTGTTTACGGTCAATTTCACTGCACAAATAAAGGATCAGTGATCAGTTTCACGGTAGAAATTGGATCAAGTGATATTAGCCGACGTAATACCTTTACAACGGGTTATTACTGAAAGGTCTAAACAGATTACAATATTGTTATATTCTTACACTTATACAGTAAATGTAAACAAGATTACTTTTGAAGATACTAATGCCATAGGCGTACACTATCTTCCTGAGAAAATCGTTCCTACTGCGATAAATTGACACACGTTTCTTTTTAAATATACTTAGGTCTATATATTATTGTCGCGGAAATGGTAGAATGTAAAATTACAACGGCGTTGTTGTTACTGTTGTTGTTGTTGTTGTTGTTGTTGATGATGATGATGATGATGATGATGGTGATGATTGTGGTGGTGGTGAAACGCTGATAGCAGAAATCGACCCAAGAACTGGTTAATGAGAACTAATTTTAAACATATTTTAAACATAATATAATAATTTATTAAATATTTCAGCAGCAATATACAAAGTATCGCTGAGTTCAGTAATCATTTACTACATTATCGGACAGAACACACAATCTGGGTTTGTCTGGCTGGCTTATCTATCATAATACACGTTTCTGTCGCTGTATCCGACAGCTTCTGAGTTATACGACAGTGGGGTTTTTTTCAAACAGACAAAGTAATTCTTTTATTTACTACTTAGAATGTTTGATGACAAAAAGAAATATACTCAGGCATAAAAATTCTTAAATTTGATTGCAGTATATAAATTTTGTGAACATCGCTTGAGAAACTCAGTTTGGTAATTATTTGTAATTGATTAATTCAGCCTTACCATTTGTATAAGCATACAGCGCTAGACCCGACCCCATTTTCACAAACTATAGAGGTATAAAGAATTTTATGTCTGTGTATATCTATTATTTGTTCTTGTTCTTTGAGGTAAAAATCTAGATTCTATATTTTTTGCAGACACAGCTAATGTCCCTTAAATACACCAGTAATTCACAGCAGAGAAGTGTGTGCTATTGTACACATCTCTGTTTATAGTTCTTTTGCTCTCAAAACGTGTAGACTCGTCATTGTCTAGATATATAACATGACTGCGGTAATTAAAACACACACACACCAAAACTCTTTGACAAATTTAACACCTATGTGATTATTAAATGTGGTCGCATTCGGACAAAATCGACTTTTAGCACCATTTCTCTTTAACTTTATAAATAATTACGCGACGTGTGGGTTTTCGTTTACTGTTTTGCTCTCAAAACGTGAGACTCGAAAGATAAGAGTCTGTCTTTGATAGATAATATAGTATATATTTACAGTGTTAAAATCCATCCAGTCGGTACTTGATTTGATTGTACTATAACTACCAAGAGAGTGGGTTTTCGTTTACTGTTTATCAAAAGGGAAAGATAAGAGTCTGTCTTTGATAGATAATATAGTATATATATACAGTGTTAAAATCCATCCAGTCGGTACTTGATTTGATTGTACTGTAACTACCAAGAGATGAACTTTCCAAAAGTACGTCTCTTGTTGCCAGTACAAAACGAGAGATAATGAGATTCAACCGGGAAAATATAACAATTTGTTGTGTACCGAGCCCGGGAGGTGACATGGTGGTGAAAAAAAATTATTCCGTGCGAACAAAAAAATTTTATTCCATGCGAATAAAAAAATTATTGAGAGAAGAAAATTATTCTGTGCGAACAGAAATAAAATTATAATTTTAAAAAAATCTTGCGCAGTAACTATTCCGTTCGCTCGGAATACTTTTATTTTGTTCGCACGAAATATTTTTTTCTCTCAACAATTACATGTATTCCGGTATTCGCACGGATTTTTTCATCACTATATCATCTCCCAGACTCCGAAGAAATGAATTGAAACTAAAATATAGAAATGATATATTCTGTTTTTGTTACTTACAACCATACTATTTTAAGATATGAAATATGTCAGCATAGATTTCTTCATTTATTTACTTTCAAAATAACAAAAGTTTCTTTTTGTATTTGATTTTGTCTTGATTACGATGTCGTTTTTACGTATCCCTTCATTTGATTGGTGATGATGAGGAGGAGGAGGATGAAGATCAACACTATGACGCACGTACTGAAGTAAGCCCATTTCAACTACAATGGTGAGCTTATTTGTACTCGTATTACGATCCTTATGGTGTACCAAGTTTCACAAGGTGTAGCCTTATTATAAAATATTGGGGACAAATGAGAGAGAGGTCAGATGTACCAAAATACTTGTAATAATGTCACGCTGTATATATTCTGTAATGAATACATACCGTAATCCTTACACAAGACTCAATATGTTCGTCGTGTTTGTATCTCAAAGTCTCCGGGTGTAAGATAAATTACATATTGTTGAAAACAATTATTTTGATCTCTGCCGCCAGAAGTACCCCCTCTAATGTGTCATTATTGAATTTCTCAAATTCCCTTATCCAACAGTGGAAATTAAGATACAAATTCCCACAAAAAGAACAAATTACATCAAAAATTACAATTTGTTTACTCTGAAAACAGTTAATTTGAATATTAGGCAGATGAAAGAGATTCCGTGTGCAAACAGTCGCGATGATTTTGAAGATTTCATGTGCAGGTGATACGCGAGAGATAAAAGATTGTCGAAAACGAAAATAAAAGTATATAAACATATTCTTCGATTAGGTAAAATTTAAAAACATGAAAGATAAGGGCCCACCATGATGGTTATAGAGAATTAATGTACTAGTAAGCATGCTAAATAACTATTCTGATTTGTAAACGGTATTTCAACACGATTGTGAACATGAATTTTCACACGGTCTGCTATTTATCACATTAGCCTACAGATATTTGTCTTTCATCTGCGAAAATATCATTTACCCTTCTCTGTCTCATCCGTGGTTCAGCTTTTCAATTACATATACAATTATCTGCTAGATGATATATTTATTTCCTAATCTTGGCTTCGGGTGTTGAGTTTTGCGCTATATCGTCGTCGATTGTATGTACTGAAATGTTTTCTATTTTATCTGGGCATCATACTGGAAATTGGGATTAAAAGATTGTCCTTTAATACACTCTAATGAAGTGACCTGACAAAGTCCTTTCATCTCTCATTTTCTGGACAAATTCATTTTGAACTGTATATATATACGTATATCATCGACAAGACAAATGCCCAATGTTGATAAATCTCCTTCCCGTTTGTTACAAGCTTTTCTATTTTTATCAATTTATCACAAAGAAATGATATAAACACTCCAAATGACCTCTCAATTATTATATTACATGAACATTGGACAGGTTTGAACATAAACTCTGTATATTTAGATTACCCCCCCCAAAAAAAAAATTTCACCGATATTAACATTTCTGAAGAAAAACAGAAATGTCAAAAACTTAAATCAGTAGATGTTGAATCGTATTTTCGTATTTACAAACGACCACTTCGTACTATAATTTGGTAAGTTTCTGTAAACATAGAGGTGTTTTCACAAATTACTAAATTAAATCTTAATTATTACGTGTTTCCAAATATACCCAATTCCAACATTTTAGTAGTTTTAATACGTGTCAGTGAAATATCCCTAGGCAAAAACTGACTTTTTATTTAACATATTTTAACCTAATAAAGTTTATTGCCAAAACAAACTAATTAAATCACTTTTGGCGTAAAAAGACTTGCGGACAAGAGGCTCATCCCTACTTTAGTCCATTAGCGGCCAGTTGATATCGATACGTCCAGTGACAAAGCCGGCAAAGATTAATTTGAAGATAATAGAGATAGTTCCACTTTATTCTGAAATGATTCTCCTCTGGTTTCGAACATCAAATTGTTTGAATTCAATAAGCTGAAATTAACACCTTTTATATGTATAAGTAATTTGCTCACAGCATCTTATCAGCACGCGAGATATAACTTGTATTGAATTAGCACCGTGTGTCTTACATTGTCAACGGATTGAAAACCTGCGTTCCATATTATGTCCATTCAATTTAAATGTATTTTATTTCGTTTTTATCTCTACTGTAAATTCAAAGTGTTACGTCCAGCTATTGAGATAAAGGAAATAAAATGTTCGTTTTGAGAAATATCTGAAAATCAACCATAATACGTAGTCAAAGCTAGACCGATTGGAGACATATCTAGTCTTAAAGTGTTTTTGTTCTGCCATTAATTGAAATAATACGATAAAAGCCAAATAAACGTACAGATAAAATATAGGTTAAGGGTGAAAGAGCGAAGTAGATACGCATATACTACAAATAAGTCAAAGAACAAAGTAGATAAGTATATACTACAAAAAGGTGAAAGAGCGAAGTATATGAGTATATACTACAACTAAGTCAAAGGGCGAAGTAGATAAATATATACTACAAATAAGTCAAAGGGCGAAGTAGATAAGTGTATACTACAAATAAGTCAAAGGGCGTAGTAAATAAGTATATAATACAAAAAGGTGAAAGAGCGAAGTAGATGAGTATATACTACAAAAAGGTGAAAGAGCGAAGTAGATAAGTATTTTCTTCAAATAAGTCAAACAGCGAAGTAGATAAGTATATACTACAAATCCGTCAAAGAATGAAGTAAATAAGTATAGACTACAAAAAGGTGAAAGGGCGATGTAGATAAGTATTTACTACAAATTAGTCAAAGACGAAATAGATATATACTATACTAGTATATACTAAAAATAAGTCAAAGGGCGAAGTAGATAAGTATATACTACAGAAAAGTGAAAGACCGGTATAGATAAGTATATACTACAAAAAGGTGAAAGAGCGAAGAAGATAAATATATACTACAGATAAATCAAAGAGCGAAGTAGATGAGTATATATATACTACAAAAATGTGAAAGATCAAAGTAGATAAGTATTTTCTACAAATAAGTCAAATAGCGAAGTAGATAAGTATATACTACAAAAAGGTGAAAGAGCGAAGTAGATAAGTATATACTTGAAATAAGTCAAAGAACGAAGTAGATAAGTATATACTACAGATAAGTCAAAGAGCGAAGTATATAAGCATATACTACAAAAAGGTGAAAGATCGAAGTAGATAAGTATATACTACAAAAAGAAAAGAGCGAAGTAGATAAGTATAAACTAGAAATAAGTCAAAAAACGAAGAAGGTAAGTATATACTACAAAAATGTGAAAGAACGAAAATATATACAATGTGTTACAAATAAGTACAAGTTTATCTTATAACAGCAGTTAACTGTAACTGTGGTCTCAAATGGAATATATATATATATATATATATATATATATATTATATATATATATATATATATATATATATATATATATATATATATATATATATATATATATATATATATATAAGTTTATTTAGTGACATTTTAAAAATATCTAAAACTATTCATCAGCTATTATAGTATTGGAAATTGATCACAGTATTTCTTTAGATAGAGCAAATCAGATAACAACATGATGTGAAAAATGATATTTTAGAATGTATAATGTGGTAAAGTCAGCACGATTTTGTATTATAGTAAATAGGTAAAATTTTTGTGAGCAAACTAAACATTTGGATATATTTGCAAAACTAAAAACAATGCCCTAAAATTCAAATACGATGATTAATTGTAATTAAGAAATTAACAAAACCCCACTCTCAATGGATAGCAAACGGAATATATACAGTAAAAACAGTTGTAGCGGCCACCTCTATTTAAGAATTACGTGTTTATAAAGAACAATTTTTTCAAGTCCATTTACCCCATACATCCACTGAATTAAACCTGTGTATAAGGGTCACCTGAACATAAAGGCCAATATTTTCTGGTCTCTTGAGTGGCCCCTATATACAGGTTTCAACGTATATATATATATATATATATATTATATATATATATATATATATATATATATATATATATATATATATATATATATATATATATATATATATATATCTGTGTGTGTGTGTATGTGTGTGTGTGTGTGTGTGTGTGTGTGTGTGCTCATAAATGATAATGGGTCTAATATGTTTTTACAACAAAGGAACAGCGTACAGTGATATCTACTACGTGCTTATATTTTGTTAACATCCTACTTAACCAATCTGTCTGTAATAATACTATAATTCAATAAATGTCGGGCTCATGTAATAAATAGTGGAATCTAACATATATTGAGTGTGTTAGTTTATTTGATATTCCTTAACCGTATTTACAAAAGGTTACGTTGTTGAACGTTTGAAATCGTCGTTTAAGAAGTTTTATGGTCGATACGGGGATCTTGTTAAACATTATAAAGTCTCCCTCTCAATAATATTAGAATGTATTCTGGAGCACGGCCACAGACAGTGACTCCCTTTCATCATTTGTGCTTTTCACCGAACTTGACCTCTTCACCAAACTTGACCTTTTCACCGAATTTGACCCGTTCATCGTACTAGAGAGGTTTCCATGGGGCATTTGTGACGGCTGTGGCATGGCAGCAGAGGATGCTGACTCCTTCCGGACACCTGGTCCTATCCCTTTTGGGATGCGCAATTGTTCTTCATGTTGAGACCATGACACATCTAATTCGTCGTGTTCTAATGGACCTGAGCTTCGATTATTAATTGATTCTTCTTCATTTTTATTGAGACAGTCATTCCTACTTTTTACAAATTTCTACCGCTTTGTCTTTATAACTGTGGTTTAAGTTTAAAATATGTTTCTAATGTAAAGCATTTTGAATTATCTAAAAGATGAAACGTCGAATTATCTTCTATATCTTTATATATTCTTTTATAATTTTTTTTTATTTTTTACAAAAGTGTCGTGTGTACGGTCAAAATAAATTTTCGTGTAAAATTGCATTTTCAATAATTACATTCATTTGACTTAATTACAAATTCAACTAAGCGATTCCATTCAATTCATATATACGGTTTATTGGTAACAGACATGTCAATACAATATATACAGTATGTACAATTACGTATATGGGTGCTTTTGCTGAACACACTACTTGTACGCCGAGGAAAATTTTAAATGCTGTTCCTCAGTATGTATTAACAATATAATATACAATTATGGACTTTTGATTAGGTTGACACCTTTATTTATCAACTCCAGGGAAGTGATATTCGCCGCGGTCATGATATATCGATGATATAAGAATATCAGTGGAAACGTCACATTTGAAATAATTTCAAGGATATTTGCGATTCTGAATAAAATCAAAGTTTCGAAACATTGAGGGTCGGTATAAATGTCTTGCTTGCATTTACAATGATACTAACTGAAAATATTTAGACGCCTGTTCGATACTGGTTGTTAAATCGTGTACATCTGTTGTAAGAATTGTACCTGATCACATTCCAAATTTCCCTGTTTGCCTGATGTTCACCATATCTGTATAGTGTCTTCTGAATCTGAATATTTTGGTATCTGAAACTAAAAACAAAAATCAAATGTACATCCGTCATAACCAATCACAGAAAACCCAGTAGCAATAAATATATGAATCAGAATTCTAACCAATCACAGAACACCCTGTTACAACAAAATATGTAAACATTATTTATAACAAAGCACAGGAAAACCAGTAACAACAAAATACATAAACATAATTTGTAACCAATCACAGAACGCCCAGTAACAACAAAAAATACAAATATTGGTTATAACAAACACAAGACACCCAGTAACAACAAAATATATCAACATTTTTTTATCACTAATCACAGGAAAACCAGTAACAACAAAATATATCAACATTAGTTATAACCAATCACAGGAAAACCAGTAACAACAAAATATATCAACATTAATTATCACCAATAACAGAAAACCAGTAACAACAAAATATATCAACATTATTTATCACCAATCACAGGAAAACCAATAACAACAAAATATATCAACATTAGTTATAACCAATAGTAGGCAAACCAGTAACAACAAAATATATCAACATTAGTTATAACCAATGACAGGAAAACCAGTAACAACAAAATATATCAACATTAGTTATAACCAATGGCAGGAAAACCAGTAACAACAAAATATATCAACATTGGTTATAACCAATGACAGGAAAACCAGTAACAACAAAATATATCAACATTAGTTATAACCAATCACAGGAAAACCAGTAACATCAAAATATATCAACATTAGTTATAACCTATGACAGGAAAACCAATAACATCAAAATATATCAACATTAGTTATAACCAATGATAGGGAAATCAGTAACAGCAAAATATATCAACATAACCCATCACGAATGACAGGAAAACCAGTAACATCAAAATATATCAACATTAGTTATAACCAATGACAGGGAAATCAGTAACAGCAAAATATATCAACATTGGTTTAACCAATGACAGGAAAATCAGAAACAACAAAATATATCAACATTAGTTATAACCAATCGCAGGAAAACCAGTAACATCAAAATATATCAACATTAGTTATAACCAATGACAGGGAAATCAGTAAATTCAAAATATATCAACATTAGTTATAACCAATGACAGGAAAACCAGTAACAGCAGTTCACATCGATATTAGTTATAATGAATCACTGCAAATACAATGTAACATAAAAACAAAACACTGCTGTTACCACTTCTACAATATTTTCCAATATATTTTCATTGTTTTGTATCACTTTGATGTATGGTTATTCCTACTTTTCTGCTGATGTTTTCTTGTTCCCATTTACTGAACATTATGAGATCTTGAAAAAAGACAGTACATGTAATGTATATCATTTATGTAGCTTTCTCTTTCTAAATATAATTTTTTTTCTCGGATTTCTGTTGAAACGTAACGTGTTACAACGTGTAAATGTTACATGAAAATGCGCCATATTTAAAACTTTACAAAGAAGAGAAGTAACAGAAATATAACAAAAACCTGAATTACATGATAAAAAGATTTTTAAAAGTCGGAACACTCAAAATATCATAAGAGATATCGGAATCACATTATAAAAACGTTAAAACGGAACACTTAAAATATCAAAAGATATATCTGAATCACATGATAAAAACGTGAAAACGGAACACTCAAAATATCATAAGCGATATCTGAGTCATATGATAAAAACGTAAAAACGGAGCACTAAATATCTGAATCATGTAATAAAAGACGTAAAAACGGAGCCCTCAAAATATCATAAGAGATATCTGAATTACAAGATAAAAGCAAGATAAAAAGGAATTGATAAAACTCTGTGGACAAGCTTCTTTAAATCTGTTTTTATCATTTGAATTTGAAAGTAGGACATCGGAGTGGATGCCCTATCTTCTATGCTAACGCTAATGATCCTTTCTACTAATATTAGTAATACTGTTACCACCTTCATCAACACTATTACCACCAGCGCCACTCATATAAAAAAACCCAAAATGTCTTAACCTATCAAGCAAAGTCAAATCCAATTATTGATTTATCTCGATTGTTACAGACTGATCAGAGAATCGAAAATCAATCTTAAACATTGGATGATAAATTGAATATTTTACTTGATAAATAGCACATGAAATGTTTTGTTGTTATTATTTGGCAGCTGTTTACAATATAATGTCTTGTTATTAACAACGGATCATTTATCAATACAAAGAAAGTAAATGCACAAAACATAGTCTTGATCACCATCAACAGTATAATTGTGGTATTAACGAATTTTGTGATTAATAGTCATAAATCTGAAGCTTATAAAAGTGAGGCAGAAGGTTAAGAGGTTAACGCACTTTGTTTTTCATTACATAATTATTATTCATCCATTAAAGTTTCAATCATACATCATTCTATGCTTGCTCCTAAAAATGGTACTTACACATTTCTTCTTAATATTGTACTTTACATATTGTAGATATTTAGATTACTTCTACTAACTTAAGGTAATGTGCATGATTTTCTCAAAGTAACATTCTTTACCTTTTTTCATGTTCCAGGTCAGAAAACAGATTTCTTAAATCTCTCTCTAAATCTCTCTCTCTCTCTCTCTCTCTCTCTCTCTCTCTCTCTCCTCTCTCTCTCTCTCTCTCTCTCTCTCTCTCTCTCTCTCTCTCTCTCTCTCTCTCTCTCACACACACACACACACACACACACTTTCATTACTTACATGTTATATATACATTCATATATTCTTTTTTAAGGTGATGTCTTGCATAAATGTGGCTAACAACAGGCTATTAACGCATATTCGATCAGTGAAATACAACCCACTGTTTTGTTATAATTTCTTCTGTCTGCTAGATGTTGTACTTCCCTATGCAGTGTTGGTAATTCTGAGAAAAATATATCACACGATCTACTTTAGATTATTGTAATATTTCACAATACCATCAGTTACTGAAAAAAAAATTATGGGTTCTTTTTTAACAAAGGGTGATATTATAAATCCCCAAGAAGTTGGGTTGTATAAAGGGGAAATGGTTATGAATTGTATTGTCTTGAATTAATTTTTCATAATAACGGCAAAGTTCATAAAACGCAAAAACAATTCAACTTGCATAGTAAAAAAGCCATTTCCGCACATAATTTATAAATACTTTGGATACATATGTATCCAGTATTTCTTATATTAAGGAAGTGAAGTATGGGGATTGTTTACTGCTCCAGAATTTAACAATGTGCAGTTCAAGTATTTTAGGAGCAAAAGTATCAACCACATATGCAGTGGTGTTTTAAAATTATGTAGATACTTTTATTTGTTTCAGAAAGTTATGGGTAGTCAAATCCTAGTTAAAACTTATCAGATCTGATACATGTGTATTTTGTATTTCACTACTATTAACTATTGCTATGGCGAGTTATAACATGATGCTTTTTGTCAAAAAATGGTTATCTAATGCTCTACAAAGTTGATCAGAAATTACTTTCAGTACAGCCTAGACAAAAAACATTTTATATCAAAGTAAGGCAACGAGATCTTGGCATTCATAAACAAATAATTTTTACAAACTAAAACGAGTCGTTTTAAAAGGACATTAGCTGTTTCTCTTCTTCAAAAATATGTTTCCTTTTTTGACTTTTTATAATTATATATGATATATATATAATATAATATATTTTATATACATATAAAACAGAGATATACACAGGCATAAAAATTCTAAAATGCCTATATATTTTGTGATAATTGCTTGAGAAACTAAGTTTGTCAATTAATCACTTGCCATTGATTAATTCAACCTTAATATTTTATATGCATATCACACAAGACCTGACCTTGTAATAACAAAATATATAGAAATATAAGATTTATTTAATATGAGTAGTAAAAGAAAAAATGGAAATAATTTTGAGGGGTATACACAGCTAGTCCCCCTTTTTATTCTTCAATGTCCCACATATGCCGTTTTGAGATTTAAATATCCAAAGTATCTTTACTACAGAAGACACGTTTTCAAATTTGATCAGTTACTAAGTTCCACAACACTAACAGCTTTGCAATCTTGGGAAACATTTGTAACTTGCTTTTAAATGTAGCCTAGGAATAATTTCTACTCATGAAATAAAATATTTTATGGTTTAAAATACCTTTGTAATATTTATATCGTAAGATGTGTAATCCAGGTCAATCATATGAAATTTATTTGATAAACATTTTTGTATTTGACTTTGTTACTATAGTGGTTATTTTACTATATTTCTATAACCTTTACAGCTTATGGTTAATCACCGATAGAGTACTGCCTCGAAAATTGCTACACAATAAATATAAATTGTTTCAAAAATATTAAGTAACTTAAAACTTAGCCTGAAGAGAGTATGATAGAGCTATTGTTGACAGCAAAAACAAAAACAAAAACAAAAACAAAAGCAAAACAAAAAAAATAAAAAACCAAACAAACAAAAACTCGCCGGTATCTACGAAACTAAACAGTATTTCGAGAATTTGGTAAATAGTTAAGATATAATGTTACTGCTAATCTTTTTTATGCTATGATGTTTTAATAGCACTAGGAGGGTTTTTAAAATATATCAATTTATAAAATACATGTATCAGTATTGATATATACATATAATGTTTTGTACTAATGAATGGGTGTTAAGGTTTCGGTGTTCCGTTTCATTACCAAGGAAATGAAACAAACCACTGATAGATTAATTTCATCTTGTGAACTGTTTTAAATCAGAATCACAGATTCCGACTCCAAATTATTGACATTATAAGCATAATAACAAATTTATAGTTTTGTAAAACAGAGGCAAAAACAAATGCTTAAGATGATCGTTTCTGTCAATAAGACTTCATCATTTGAGCTTGCACTGTCAAGGGGTTCAGGAGACAATTTTGGTGAGCATTATACAAACACCGACCTCTGACTATCCAGGTGGGATCAGGTGCCATACTGGAGTAACCATTCCTTGGCCGGTCACATGTTGTCAAATGAAACATGTAAAGAATTAATCCTTGTCATAATTGGTACAGACGATGCATTAACCACCATTCAACAGGTAACTTAACATTTCAATTAGTTAATCATAGTAATTGCAAACAACCCTCTTTTGATAACTATGACAATTTGCTAAAATTAAATGTATTTTCTCGGAAATACAAAACTCGGTACGTATTTCAATGGTTTATAGATATGATTGTAGAAGAATAATTTGATTGTATGAAATATGAAATTATAAAAATTAATAATCATTTATTTTTTAACTAATCTAACAAATACCAGGTGCAGATTAATTCACAATATTTAGTTTTACTTTTTTGAATAATGTTTAGAAAAATATAAGATACATCTTCAAATTTGCAAAATGTCACAGAAAACAGCTCACCATGACCTTGTCTACAACATTTTACTTACCATGACCTTGTCTACAACAGTATTACTCACCATGACCTTGTCTACAACAGTATCACCCACCATGACCTTGTCTACAAAATTTTACTTACCATGACCTTGTCTACAACAGTATCACTCACCATGACCTTGTCTACAACATTTTACTTACCATGACCTTGTCTACAACAGTATCACTCACCATGACCTTGTCTACAACATTTTACTCACCATGACCTTGTCTACAACAGTATCACTCACCATGACCTTGTCTACAACAGTATCACTCACCATGACCTTGTCTACAACATTTTTACTTACCATGACCTTGTCTACATTCAGTATCACTCACCATGACCTCTTGTCTACAACAGTATCACTCACCATGACCTTGTCTACAACAGTATCACTCACCATGACCTTGTCTACAACAGTATCACTCACCATGACCTTGTCTACAACATTTTACTTACCATGACCTTGTCTACAACAGTATCACTCACCATGACCTTGTCTACAACATTTTACTTACCATGACCTTGTCTACAACAGTATCACTCACCATGACCTTGTCTACAACAGTATCACTCACCATGACCTTGTCTACAACATTTTACTTACCATGACCTTGTCTACAACAGTATCACTCACCATGACCTTGTCTACAACATTTTACTTACCATGACCTGTCTACAACAGTATCACTCACCATGACCTTGTCTACAACAGTATCACTCACCATGACCTTGTCTACAGCATTTTACTTACCATGACCTTGTCTACAACAGTATCACTCACCATGACCTTGTCTACAACATTTTACTTACCATGAGTTTGTCTACAACAGTATCACTCACCATGACCTTGTCTACATCAGTATCATTCACCATGACCTTTTTACAGCATTTTACTTACCATGACCTTATCTACAACATATTACTTACCATGACCTTGTCTACAACAGTATCACTCACCATGACCTTGTCTACAACATTTTACTTACCATGACCTTGTCTACAACATTTTACTTACCATGAGTTTGTCTACAATAGTATCACTCACCATGACCTTGTCTACAACAGTATCACTCACCATGACCTTTTTACAACATTTTACTTACCATGACCTTATCTACAACATATTACTTACCATGACCTTATCTACATCATTTTACTTACCATGACCTTGTCTACAACAGTGTCACTCACCATGACCTTGTCTACAACATTTTCACTTACCACGACTTTCTCTACATTAGTGTCACTTACCATGACCTTGTATACAACAACAGTGTCAGTTACCATGACTTTGTATACAACAGTGTCACTTACCATGACCTTGTCTACAACATTATCACTTACCATGACACTGCGTAAAAGGGCAGCTTTTGTATATATATATATATATATATATATATTGTATATTATATATATAATATATATTATATATATATATATATA
This sequence comes from Atrina japonica, assembly GCA_030159075.1. Lineage (NCBI taxonomy): Eukaryota > Metazoa > Mollusca > Bivalvia > Pterioida > Pinnidae > Atrina > Atrina japonica. Next base: position 153,473 of record BROG01000122.1, read on the forward strand.
TATATATATAAAATATATAATATATATATATAATATACATATGTTGCAAACAGATAACTGGACAAACAAAGGAACGAACCGACCAATATACCTCTATTTTTTGGCTGTTCATGTGGTGGGGTGAGGTGATATAATGCTTAAAAAATGTATTGGGATGGAAGTCTTCAAATTTCCGGTAACTCTATTTCATACAGAACACTGCAATCCTGAAATGATATGAGAGAGAATAAGAGTTTTGCGGTGATGCCTAATCAATGATTTATTTAGAATTTTAAATTGAAAACAATAATTCAATATTTCTTCTATTAAAATCTCCATGTGATATAAATACTGTGTTTACACTCATGAAAACCGTATAAATCTATTTGTAGTACAAGTGTCAACATAAACCACTTGATACAATTAAGAACTAAGCTAATTTGTGAGTATCAGTCATTCGGTGCACATACTAACGTGTATTGATTAAATACTTGTTAAGTGAATATACTAGAATGGTTAACGTTTGTTCAAATATCAGATATTACATGTGAAACAAAATCATTAGATCAATAGAATCTCCAGAAAATCATTTATTGTGCATAGGCATCGGAACCGGGGGGGGGGGCTAGGGAGGCTTAGCCCCCCCCCCTCACTTTTTTTGCAAAGATAGACATCGGTGTTGAAAATTGAGGCTTAGCCCCCAGACGTTTCTGGCGTGTGTGTTTTTTAAGTTGGTTTAGGCCCACCCGCTCACTTTCAATTTGCTTCCAACGCCTATGTTGTGTTTTGAAATTTATTGAATCAAAAAGATAATCATTTATCATTTTGTCTCTTGTAGTATACATTTATATATATTATGCATATGATAAAATATAGAATTGTAAATAACTTAATAACTTATTTGTCTGTGGTAACGTGGCAAACAGGTTAACGGGAGACAACTCGTACATGTCAGTTGATATTCAGTAACGCCAACGTATCGAAACTACACACTTTTTACATACTTTATTCATACAAAAGGATAGAGAATAATTGTTATGAAATGCAAAAATAAAATACATAACAATTTCCGTGTATTTTAAATAACAAATGCCCTTAGTGCAAGAAGACTGATATTTATTGCATAATAATGTGAGTGTTTGTCATGATGTAGGTCTATATTTTTAATTTATCGGGTGTGTGTTAAAACAAAATTATAACTTCTACCTGGTAAACTAAAACAATACAAAATAACAGTTGTATGATATCAAAAAATTACCAATGTATCTAGACAATATATAAAATATTTTACTTTGGTTGGGTAGAAAAAGAGACAAATTTGTATAATTTTGTGTTGACTCAACATAATTAACAGTTATAATATACCGTGTGTCTCTTTCTGTTGATTTTCTTCAAAATCTATCATGTTAAGGTTATCATTATTATATATCTTTCATGCATTAAACATATAACAATGAAATCAAGGGAGTCATAAAATCATTATTCATCACAGTAAAACGCTAGGACTTTCTATAGAATTCAATCCTCTGTATTATACCTATAATAAGTACTTACTTTTACTTCCATCATGTCCTCAGTTCTTGATTTACCAGCGATTTTACCAAACCTGATAACATAATAACTTTTTTGTAAAACCTGATAACATAATAACTTTTTGTAAAACCCTGGTTAATCAAAAAGTGGGAACCACTCGCTCCATTGAATCGGATGTACAAGTATTTAGTATGCTAAACGTACACTCCAGTATGCGTTCCGGGTGAAATGTAGAAATAGAAACGCCAATAGACAAGAAATGCCCGGAGTCATTTTTCTACATAGAAATCAAACCCGGACTTATGTAAAAATTGATCCATACATTAGAAAAATGGCCCGGGTCCCGAGTAATTTTCTACGGATTTAGAAACTGTGTACAAGGGGAACATATAGACCCCACACAAAATTTCAGGGTAGGGGATTTTGACCATGACATTTGATTCAATGGCCTTTAAATTTGTCAGAATGGTCATTAGATCATTTCTAACAACGTTTTCATATATCTTTTTATACAAAAAGTAATATCAGTTTTTGGTTTATAAATCAGTTATTTAAAATGCGCCCTATGTAATTCAAATATCCCACCCAAGGCTCGTTTAAGAAAGAATTTCAATTTCATTCGCAAATTTGTAGATATTGACTAATATCAATTATGCATACAACATTTGAAAGATATCTGTTAACTACGAATGTTATCAGCTAAAGATCTGAAAATTAAATCATCGATGAAATCCAATTCTTTACACATTTTCACGTGTACGGCGTCTTGTCAGCCCTCCCCTCTTTGAAATTTATAGACCTGCCCCTGATTAGTCTCGCAATGTGATAATCAACTCTCTGGAATTTTAAAATTAAACATTTCTGGGAGGCATACCCGGCTGGGTTATGGGGAAACGATGATTTTGTGTCTGGGAGCTAGAGAATATCTCATCGAGCTTCCGAATTAATCTATCAACGAATTATTTTAACGATAAAGAGGTCATAATTCAATGTTTGGAGGATAATAGGTCGAAATTCATTTTTGCTGATCCAACCTTCTTTTGAGATGGACATTGTGATTTACCAGCGGAGTTAACAGGCGTATTTTCGAGTCTGGACGCAGAAAAATACTTCTACGTTCCAAATTTCAAAAATCATTGTTTAAATTATTGTTTTAATTAGATGCGTAAACACGACCACCGAATGAAATATTGCCTCACAAATAGTGTAAATCCTTTAAATTTTCTAAAAAAAAAAGAAGAAGGAAAATTAAAAACAAATTTCCCAAGATTTTCTCCCCGAGCGGAGCGAGGAAAAGAATTTAAATTTTACACCCACTCAACTTTGAATCCTTAGTCTGCTTTTGATGATATATGCATTGCATCACAATAAGTTTAATTTTATGTCACCAACCTCAACACACAAAAACACCCACCTTTTAAGATTTTTCTGGATCGGCTACTGTTGTATGTATTTATTGCATAATTAAAAGGTATATGAAAACATTTTTTTACTGGAAAAAAACTCTTTCATAAAAAGAAATGCCTCCCCCACTTTTGAATTGCTTCCTATGCCAGTGTACTGACATATATGTATTTAGTTGATCAGCGTTTTCATGTCAGTAGCTTGTTTTGGGCAATCTTAACGCACTTTGACTTTAATTTTTATTTTTAAAAAAAAGTTGAATTATATTCTGGACAGTCTCAAAGTGATTTATATATTATATATATATATATATATATATATATTATATATTATATATATTATATATATACATATATATATATATTATATATATAGTATATAATATATATATATATATGTATGTATATATATATATATCTATAATATATATATATATATATATATATATATATATATATATTAAAACCGTGTTACACAGACTTATTCTGTCATAATCTCAGTTCTTTTTTTTTTTATTCACCTGGGGTTTTACTAAAATGAATTACCATGTTCTCAAAATTAAGTTTAATTCCCATTCCAGACCTATAGGAAGTAGATCAGAATGGATGTTATTTGGGACACATTTTTTCCGAGAAAACTGACGAACAAGTTATTGTTATTGTTTTGTTTTACGAGTAGTATTCCCCGTGGTTTTAAGTGAAGGCTGATGCAGTAGGATTTGCACGCTCTGAAGTTGGCAAAAATGAGTAAAACTGTATTCATGAACATTTATAAAAAAAAATTATTTAAAAATTTTCTACTTTTCCTGCCATCTAATCCACCCAGGCTTGGTATGTATGTTTTGAATTTTATGACTTTTGATTACTAATTGGTGTTTTCAATTTCTGTTCGCCCTAAATATTGTAAAGACATTTTTGTTCAGCAGGTATATGCATATGAATATTAATTTTATTTGTAAACAAAACTTGTCTTGGATAAAAATTCGTTCCTTGAATATCAATTATATACTTAGAATGTATGCACCATTGTCATCTTGCCCCCCCCCCCCCCCAACACACACACCAAAAAATACTTAGAAAAATCCTAGATCCGCCCTTGATGTATCAAGCCTAATACCATAATTATTAAAAGCTACATATAGAGTCTGTAGATCTAATAAACGAAAGTTTTTCGTGTTTAAAAAATGAATTTTTATGTCACATTTATAAACTATATACTTATTTACCAACATTTGGATCTAGATCTACTAACTGACAGTGATTTGCGAAAATTTCCATCTTCGAATTTAGATTAGAGTAATCTCCCCTAGTTTGTTGTGGATTTCCTGTACGCCTGAACGTGCACAATATCTCGCTAAAATGGCTAGCATCACAAATGACGACTTAAAAAAGGCGTTAAAGGGTAAGTGTGTTAGCCCTATCCTTGCATATTGTGAGATATATGATAATGTTTCCAAGGAAACAACATTTGTTAATTAACAGGCGTTGAAACTGTAAAATTGTCCAATGTTTTTGTTTCATTTTCAGACATTTTAAAAGGCGCCGATTTATCGAGCCTGTCATCAAAGAAAGTCCGAAAGAAATTAGAAGAAAGATTTGGCGCAGACTTCACGGATAGGTAAATTTGTCAATCAAAGTCGTTGAAATACCACGATTGTTTCTTATTTTCCAATTATGGACGTTTAGAACCAGTCACCATGTCGTCAGCAAAACAGCTGATGTTTGATTACCACGTGGTCAACAAACAATTACCAACTGCACACACCAGCAGGTGCGCTATGCAGATTCTTTTTATGAGAAATCCTAGAAATAAAAGCTAGATACCAAGGTAAAATGACGAGGTAACACATGGATATTTGGTTCTGGTATATGCAGTTGTCACTGTATGTGCATACAATTCACATTCAGTTGTGGCTTTTAAATCAATGTACAAATGTAAAGTAAACACACAGGCACAGACTGGTTAATGACCAGTAATTGACAGATAAGCCTTTCACACATATCTATGCTGCACACTTTATCTTTATGTAAACTGGGGCCTCGATGACCAAGTGGTTAGAGCATTACTCTTTGAACCTTGAAGTACTTTCTGATTTCTGGTCAGCACAGGTTTGAACCCAACTGTAAGCATCTAAGCTGATTTTTTGATAAAGTTTGCCAGTTTACTTACAGAAGACCAGTGGTCTCATCCCAGGTACATTATAACCAGGCCCTTTCCACCGTTAAAAATTGGACACCACCATATAACTGAAAAATTGTTGAGTGTGGCGTAAAAGGCCATTCAAAACATACAAAAAACAAAAACTCTATAAACTTTATTTCTGCATTTATTAAGTCGTTGGTGTAGGGTGACCTCTTAATTGCCATTGTCTTTTGCCAGTTGTTTTGCATTGTTGGTAGGTTGTTATTAACTTAAATTGCATATTTTTTACTTCTTCTAAAGGGCCAATGAGCCAAAATCAATTAAAATTGGTGGGAAGTATTCCTATGTGAAGCTGTTTTAGGTTTGTTAATGAAAGGGGGCTAGGACCCTTAGGGGTTTCAAAAAGGACAAAAACTTTGTACATCTTTAAAAATCTTCTCACGAACCAATGATCAGATTACTTTCATTAGTTTAAAACTTTCCTTGCATGACTATTAAAGGCACTTTGCAGCTCAGTGTATCAAAATTTTGATTTGGGTTTTAAATTCGGTAAAATTACAATTGTACAATGATATTGAAAGTATCATCGTACATTTTCATAAATATCAGCATTTCATTGTATTTTGATGTCTACATGTGTAAAATAAGGCTTCATTGAATTATAGTATTGAATGAAACCATTTCGATTTTACCCGAGGTAAACTCATATGACCTCCAGTTTGAACTACATCTGAAAGCTTTTCATGCATGCTCAACCTGGTTAACAAAAATAAAGATGTCATAAAGTTACAAATTCAATAGTGAGAGAAAGCAATCACTAACAAATTCAGCAAAGAAAAGGAATAGATCTGGACCTGACGTCACAGAATTTACTCAGTACTCAAGCTTAACTTACTTTTCCTAATTTTAAGGTAAAACACACAAAATTTACTCTGTAACTGGACATTTTTGCATATTGACAGCATATTATTGTAAGTAATAAACAAAATTATTGGTCATTTGAAGAAAACTTCAGAAATATCAAAAAAACGTTTGAGTACATACTCAAATTCTCACCATATTTATTCATATTTAATCATAAGTGTGATGCAAAAATTTATATGTGATTGATAAAAGATAATATGTTTTCGTGTTGCTCAAAATAAAAGTTTTACAAATGATTATATAGTCATAATAATGAAATAAAAATTTAGCTTGAGTAAATTTAGTGACTTTAGACCCTGGTGTTACATCTAACTAGAACAATAGCAGGCTATATATGGGTGAATAGTTTGAACGCTGGAATTGTATTTTCATCAGTTATTATCACAGCCTGTACCTCGGCACCAAAAATAAGAGTCATTTTTTAAAATAAGCCTATCAGAAGCGTCATGGAAATCTGGGTCAGTGCATAATAGATTAAATCCTTTGGGAGAATTACCCCATAAAAAATCAATTATGGTCAACACGATATTAATATTTTTCAACACTGAAACATTATTTCACTCTTTTTTTACATCAATGCTGCATACCTATCAGTTTTCAGTGGTGAAAAAATTCTGATTTTGACCAAAAATATGCCTTTAAGTCAATATTTACAAGTTAAAGTTTGCAAATGAAAACTGTCCATGAACAAGCCACTAGTGTGTGCTTCAATAACATAGAGTAGTTTTATACAAATTGCTTATTAACTCAAAACTGATTGACCTTTTGTAAACATACATGTAGATATAAGAGAACACTATTAGGAATTATCTAAGGATAATGTTGACAAAGTTTTGAAAAGGTCAGAGGTCAAGGTCCACAGACACTTGAATTAACAGAATATACTGGTAAGTTTTTTGCCAAATTTTAGACATTTTCAACTTCATTTCAAGAACCGGTTAGCCAATTTTAAATGAACATGACAAAAAACATCCCAAGGTGTAGCCACATAAAGTTTGTGATTGAAAAGGGGCAAGGATTGATAGGTCCAAAAAGGACCAAAACTTTGTACATTGTTTTAAATCTTCTCATGAACCAATTCTTTCAAATTTTGTAAACTTTGAGACATTTTCAACCTCTTCTCAAGAACCAAATGTTCAATTTTATCCAAACATGGCAGGAACTATTCTAATGGGAAGCTGCATAAGGTTTGCAAATAAAAATGGGTAGGATCCATTGGGGCTCCAATAAAAGCCAAATCATGCATGGTACATCTTTAAAAAAAAAAATTCTCATAAGCAATGATCTACATATTTTCACTGAGGTGTTACTGTTAAAGCACATTATTTATTTTTGTTTTACCAAGCCTTGTGTACATTCGGTTTTTTTTTTTTTTTTGTGGAAATAAAATAATTTGATAAGTTGTTTTAATTTTGACAGAAAAAAAGAGGTGGATGCATTAGTTATGAAATTAGTTCAGCAGATGTCTGAGGGAGGTCAAGACGAGGATGAGGAATCCTCTCAAGAAAGTGAGAAAGAAGACGATAAAAGTAATGGTGCAGATGATCAGGAATCAGATGAGGCTTTGACATCAGATGATGAAAAGGTTAATATTTGTTATTAGGCTTTTGTGTATATATTTTATCAAATTATGTGAAAGCTTAAACTTAAAGTAATATAAGCTGTCCTAGGCTGCCAAATTTACTTGAAGATTTCGTATACTTTTTAGCTCGCCTGTTCGAAGAACAGAAGCACTATTGCTGTTACTGCTTCAGCATTGGCATCGTCCTTTTCTGTGTTAAGCTTTTTGTTTCATTTCATTCTTTTGGCCCAAATTTCCAGCTTCCTGGACCAAGTATTCTATATGAATTGTACTGCGTTAAGATTTTTGTTTCAGTCCATTGTGGGCAAAGTACTGCAGCTACAGCCATGAAACGTCTAGGGTCATTACTCCAAAATGCAGGATGCTGGGTCACCAATGCTTAGTATTGACCAAATTATAACAAGCTAAACAGCCAAACAATATTTTGTTTGCCTTCAAGACCAACAATTTTCCATCTCTTATATATATATAAATTCATTCATATTTTATGTATTAGAATATACTTACCAAATGTTAGCCATTTTAACAGTAATATTGAATCTGCCACTCTCACAATCGAAAATTAACTTTTGATAATTTTTAGCTCACCTGAACCAAAGGTTTAAGTGAGCTTTTCTGATCACTTTTTATTTGTCATCTGTCTGTCTGTTAACTTTTCACATTTTCAACCTCTTCTCCAAAATGGCTAAAAGGGATTTTCATGAAACTTAATAGAAAGCTGGTACTCAAGGTCCTCTACCAAGTTTGTTCAATTTGGCTAGATCAGCCCAGGCTTGGATCCAGGGTGGGACAAAAGAGGCCTCAGAGGGTACCCGTCTTTAAAAATCTTCTCTTCTAGAACTGCTGCATGGATTGAAAAAAACATCTGAGTGATCTACATAGGTGTATGATTCAAGTTTGTAAATTTTTTAGAAATCAGAAAATAGATTGTAATTTTCATTTATTTTTATATGATTTCTTTTATTGTCTTCCCATTCATTCATTATGATGCATTCATTTAATGCATTTGACCTGTAATCAGGTAGTTGAATGCTTTCCAGAAAGAATTTTGTTGAAATTTCATTTTTTGATTTTTTCCACACCTGCTAAAGGGATTTTGGTGAAACTTTATAGGAAGCAAATACTCAAGGTGCTCTACCAAATTTCTTCAGTTTGGCCAGATTAGCCCAGGGGTGGATCCATGGTGGGGCAAAAGAGGCCTCAGGAGGTACCCCTCTTTGAAAATCTTCTTCTCCAGAACTATTGCATGGATTAAAAAAAATAATTGCCTCTGAGTGATATACACAGATGTATGATTAAAGTTCGTTAATTAAGTAGAATTCGGAATATAATTTTTTGATGCGTTTTTGACATCTTTTTAAACACTAGATATTTCTCATCTTAAATGTGAGGTGGTCTTTATGCTATGTTCCACCATATTTGTTATATGACAATTCAGTTCAGGTGAGCAGTCAGGTCCAAAATGGGCCTCTTGTCACAAAGATTACCAAGTGTCAAGTAAGCATGAGTAATTTGCAGTAAACAACCATGTATTGAGGACCAAATCGCCAATAAGTGCTCAGTTTATTCAAATAATTAATGGTATTGCAGTGTACTTTGAATAGGCAATGTAGCTTCAAACCATATTTTGCTTCAGCTTCAACAAATGTGTAGTTTTGTAAGTGATTAATATGTAGTTGCATGCATGCTGCAATTGCTGAGGAGAAATACTGTATTGAAGTACAGATCATGTACATATACTAATTATATACCCTGCTTACGTTTTCCATTTACTCAACATTAGATAAAAAGGTGCAATATTATTCCATATTGGCCCGGGACCGGTTTGAGGTTGGTGTGACATCATGTTATGAAGTTACATCATTGTGTGACGTCAGCTGAGTAACTTCATTCATACTTAAAATAGAGGTGTCCGGGTAGCGCAGTGGTTAGCGCACTCGCTTTTCACCAATGCGACCCGGGTTCGATCCTCGGATTGGGCAGGGAAGTATGTGAAATGGTTACCAACCCGGATATGCTCCTGTCCTTCGGACTGAGACAGTAAAAACCGAGGTCCCGTGTCACAGTGAGTGTCGGCACGTTAAAGAACCCTCACTGCTCAATGGCCATAAGTGTCGAGCATAGGCCAAAATTTGAAGCCCTTCACCGGCATTGGTGACGTCTCCATATGAGTGAAAGATTCTTGAGTGGGACGTTAAACAACAATAAACAAACAAACAAACATACTTAAAATATAAATGGCGTCTAGATTAGCACAATCACTGAGTCTATAGGTGATTGCTGGGGTAAATATTTGAAGTTATTGTTAATTAAAGAAGACTTTGATTATGATCACTGATGAGGATATATAATAAAAAGGTTACTGACTGTACATGGTGAATTATTGATGCCCTCGGTCTTGGTACGGAAAAGGACCTTGCAAGCTTGATCCTTTGCTGCACCAAGTACTTGGGCGTCAATATTTCAACATGTACAGTCAATAACCTATACTAATTTCATGTCTGGAAAACTCTGTCTGTTGGTTTAAGTCACCATAAATGTAGGTAATTCTGTGTTTAAGTGTGGTAAGTTTATTACAATGGTTTAGAATTGATTTGAGAATTTTGTCATTGACTGCAGCACATATTGCATTAACCCTTTGACCTATCTACATGTAGTTAGTATGCTCTTTTCTATTGTTTAGACAAGTCTGTTATGGCCTGTAGAGTTCAGAGAGTTAATTGTATAGTGTATATGTATATTATATGTATATATAGTGTATATGTATAGTATATGTATATATAGTGTATATGTATATATATTTATATATAGTGTATATGTATAGTATATGTATATATAGTGTATATGTATAGTATATGTACATTGTATATATAGTGTATATGTATAGTATATGTATATATAGTGTATATGTATAGTATATGTATATATAGTGTATATGTATAGTATATGTATATATAGTGTATATGTATAGTATATGTATATATAGTGTATATGTATAGTATATGTACATTGTATATGTAGTGTATATGTATAGTATATGTATATATAGTGTATATGTATAGTACATGTATATGTACATTGTATATATAGTGTATATGTATAGTATATGTATATATAGTGTTTATGTATAGTATATTTATATATAGTGTTTATGTATATATAGTGTATATGTATAGTATATGTATATATAGTGTTTATGTATATATAGTGTATATGTATAGTATATGTATATATAGTGTTTATGTATATATAGTGTATATGTATAGTATATGTATATATAGTGTTTATGTATATATAGTGTATATGTATAGTATATGTATTATATAGTGTATATGTATAGTATATGTATATATAGTGTTTATGTATAGTATATGTATATATAGTGTATATGTATAGTATATGTATATATAGTGTTTATGTATAGTATATTTATATATAGTGTATATGCATATATAGTGTATATGTATAATATATGTATATATAGTGTATGTGTACAGTTTCACCAACATAAAGTGACACAATCAGTTGTTACACTTCAGAACATCAATGTCTATTTTTAAAGATGAAGTACAGGTCAAGCATTTTGCCTTGCTCTGATTCCATGCATAATTGCAGCTTCTTATTTTTGAGCCAAAAAATAACCTGTCACTTTTTTGTACAAATGAGAAGTAACATCAACTTGTCTGAATGCAAAATAGACTTTTCCCAGACAACCAGACAAGCCTTAATATAAAACCCTGATATGACTTGTCCCAAACAACCAGACAAGCCTTAATATTGAACCCTGATATGACTTGTCCCGGACAACTAGACAAGCCTTAATATTGAACCCTGATATGTTACATGTACATGGTTTTATACAAATGGCTTATTATGTCAAAACTTTTGACTTTTTGTATTCAAAGATATGCATGTATTATATATAAACTTGGTCTTACAACCTGTTGTTTAGCTTTAAACCAGGTGAGTGATACAGCCTCAGGTGAACTTATTGTTTATACAGGATCAGTACATGTGTTTAACAATTGTTTGTTCTGCATTTTCTATATCATTACTTTTTAATTCTTTTAGTTTTTGTTCTCCATGTTTAATATTTTTGTTTGTTTTTATTACTTACAGCCTGAAGCATTGCCACCAAAGAAAAAACAAAAAACAGAGAAAAAGAGGAAGAGTTCTGATGTAAATTGTTTTCTTCACAGTCATCAAAGTTATCATTAGTCCCTGCAGGCCTACAGACATTTTTTCAAATATATTTTATAAATGCCATCACACTAAATATGTCTAATTATCTAATCAAAATATCTTGGGAAAGGGAAGTTAAATTAAAATTAAATTATTTTAAAGGCAAACTGTAGCTCATTGTATCAGAATTTGGGTTTGATTATAAATGTGGTAAAATCGAAATTTATGAAAAATATTTTGTCATAAATATTGACCTTTCTCTAGACATGTGAAATCAGGTTTCATTAAGTTCTTATTAAGGATGTAAAAATTTGATTTGACCAAAGGCCACCTCCAGGTTGAAGTCATTAGGAAAGCTTTTCATGCTCAAAGTGGTAAACAAAAACAAAGATGTCGGAGAGTAATGATGAAAGAAAATGATCACTGACAGATTCTGCAAGTGTCCATTGTTTGCAACTGGAACAGTCATTTACCAATTTTTAAAGTCTGGGAATTGTACCTAACTCCTGGGGCCTTCCACTTTGGAGTCAAATGCTCTGTAGCTAGCTAGACCACTGTAAGAAGTTATTCCAGGGCTTAAAAAAACACTTGTCCACACAAGTGATTTTTCACAAGTGCTAAGTGAATTTGAACCAGCACTCATCCCTGTGCCAAGTATTGTTTTCATGAGGGTTCAATTATTTTCTGTTTTCATCATCTAGTACCTGTCATTTTTTTGATAAAAAAAATTACCAGTCCTTTGACCTTAAAACCTGATAGCTATGGGTCAGATATCTATTTTTATAATTTACACCATAATCGGGGAGCTTTGTTGTCTTCTGACAACTCTTATTTACTACTTATATTGATCAACAATAACAAAAAAGAGATATACACAGGCATATCAATCTTAGTAGTAAAAAAGGAAAATAGATATTTTTAATGCCGGTTAAATTGTACAGATCCAAAGCAAGTGAAAAAAATAGATACAGTTAAACCTGCTTCAGCGACCACCTGTGTATAAAGACCACATGGTTATAAAGTAGTACCATTTGTGTACAAATCAACCTCTATATAAAGACCACCTCCTTATAAAGACTGGTTTTATTGTGTCCTTGAGGGGTTATTTATATACATGTTTCACTGTAAATGGTTTTATACTTGCAGAAAGAGGATGATGATGAAGAAATGGCAAGGCGGTTACAAGAAGAAGAAAATGGTTCACGCCGACCTTCTAGATCAGTGGCTAAGAAGTCATCAGTAAATATATCTTTTGAAATTAATGTCCTTAGCTTTTGTCTCAAGCTTCACTCTTTAAATATATTAATCAATTATAGATAAGTTTAAATAAGAAAATATTTAAACTTTTGATATGAACTTGTTCTACAGTAAAACCTCTGTTTATCGGACAGTTGCCAGACTAATGAAATTGTCCGTTATAGAGAGGTGTCTGTTGAATGGAGGATGACCATTCACTGTTAAAACATTCATATGTAAAATCAATTTAATCATTCTTGTTATCATCTGTTAGGATGCAATACAAGAAAAAAAATTATCAATCAAAAACAAAGTAAAAGATTGTAGGAATGTTACTCAAAATAGAAGTCAGGACATACAATTTAATGAGAAATTGCCTGTGGGAATGACCATCAATCATAGCATTCCGTTAATTCAAGGTTAAAAATACAGAAATTATGCATATTGGAGCCAACAACTTTTCCATAGTCCGGGTAAGGGAGGTGTCCATTTATCTAAAACAGAGTTAGTAGTCTTACTTAACAATTAAATCGAGACCTAGACAAACTGTCCATTAATAGAGGTTGTATGCTGAATTATGGTGTCTATTTTGGCAGGTTTTTCTTTAGTGTATCTATATTTCATTCTAAAAACAGAAATGTATATTTATTGGTCATTATGTAATACCGTAAATTGGAAATTTTGGCCAATTAGGCCATCTATATTAAAACGACCAACTAAAACCTTCCAAAATATGTACATGTAAATGTTTGATGGTCAGAAAATTTGGATCTTTTTGAAGTTACATTCATGATTTTATTTCTTCCGTATTACATTCTCATATCACGGCTGGTATAGATTGTATCCATTCTTGGTTTACTATCTACTTAGCAATATAGCAGGATATCTCATTGATACCTGCTCAGAGAAGACAGATAATTTATATGCTTTTTTCCAGTTGAAATTATTTTGAAAAACTGAGAGTCCGGCATAAATATTTTCTGTAACCAGACATATAATGCTGTTGCAATTATTTATCTATCAGCCAATACCGGAGCATTTTCACCACCTGGAATTTTCGTTATGACAAGACTGTGTTTGATGCAATTTGAAATTTAAAAATGATATAATTACAAAGGGCCAATATTAAAGTGGCCAAAAAATATCCCAATTTACAGTACTATCTTTCTAGAATGGGTTTACTCTGGGTCTATCCTGTGAGTAGTGATATGTCTGTTTTTCCAGTTAAACATTCACACTAAGAAATAAAGTCTACTGTATGATTTTGCATCACAAGTCGTCTCTTTTCCTAAAACCAGGATAAAAGCTTTATAGCTTTGGTGTGTCCTATATCAAGGATTTTGTTTATATTACTGAGGCAGGTTGGATTTGTTACATCATTGTTTTTCACTTTGAGGCATGTCAGATTTCTCACATATCATTGTTTTTCACATTGAGGCAGGTCAGATTTGACTGATATCATTGTTTTTCACATTGAGGCAGATCAGATTGATATCATTGTTTTTTACATGGAAGTAGTCAGATTTGTCATACTATACACATGTAACTGGAAATTTTACCCCGGGGTACTTACAATGGAAAATTTACTCATCCCATTTGAAATTAGACCTGTATCTTAACCACCAGATTGTAAGTATGCCCACACTTTGGTTATCCTGCTTCACAATTACCTTTCATTTTAAATTTGCCCTCTTATCTAAGGACAATTTGTGTAAAATAAAAAGGGACAAAAATTTCCAGGTATACTGTAAATCACTGATATTTTTCATATGATTGGGCCAGCTTTGTTTTGTCAAATGTCACAAGAGTTATCTCTCTTTGATGATACTCTGTCTAAATGATCAGAGCCTAGTTGTTACTGTTGTATTGACCTAATAGAGAAGTTGGGTATTGTTACCTTTTGTTAGCTTGTTATATTGGTTACAGTAATGCTCTCTATGTCTATAATTTTGACATCATTCACATGTAAATCTTTATGTAGAAAAAATTAAGTAACAGCTTTTAACCTGAATGGCTTTGGTAAGACAAAGTGTAAGAAGCTTATTGGTTAAAACATGATTACGTATTGATATGAATTTTCATGTTGAAAGTTAATACAATGGAATCTGCCTTGAAAGACTGCCCTGTCCACCGCTGAAGTGTAGTCTTACATGTGGTCTCTCAAAACAGGTTTTATTTAAAGGATTCTTTAACCATGTGGAATTCAAAATGTGGTCTCAAAAGACGGGTTCCACTGTATTTTCTTCTGAGGTACCTATTAGGTATATGGTTTTATAAATTCAAATGATATTGATTATAGAATTAAAATTACGTAATCGAGTGTATCTTTTATTTAGATAAAAAGTATATTTTTATTGCTAAATGTTAACCCTATTTAATTTTTCAGAAACCAAGAAAAGAAAAAGCAGATAAAGGTGAAAGAAAAGGTAGCTATACAACATTGATCAAACTATATAGTAAAACTGTAATGTGTTGATGGCAACCCCAAGAAAATTACAAAGCTCTTGATCATGAAAGTAAAAGTATAATCCTTTTCATACTAACTCCAGGGACAGAGGGTTCATGTGTTGTACTTGACTGACTCAAATATTGGGTGCTTGGATGGAAAAAATGATCTATTTTTACCTGAAAATTAATTTTGTAATAAGTTTTTAGTAGTATTTGGAAATGTCATGATTCAAGTACTGACATTTAAACTGTAGTGACCTGAACTGATTAAAATAGATTTTGAAAGCAAAATATCTAATGGCGTTGGAAAAAAAGACATTTGCAAGTTAACAACCTCTGGAAGAAATTTTACATTTCTTTGTTATTTCTGTATTTTCTATTTGATTGACATGGTAATTTGTAAGGCCCCTGATGTTTTCTTCATGTCTTTGTTATCTATGGGGCCTCGGTGGCCAAGGGGTTAGATGATCACACTATAAACCATGAAGTCTCTCTCTTCTGGTCAGCACAGGTTAGAGCATCACACTATAAACCATGAAGTCTCTCACTTCTGGTTAGTGGTTAGAGCATCACACTATAAACTATGAAGTCTCTCACTTCTGGTCAGTGGTTAGAGCATCACACTATAAACCATGAAGTCTCTCACTTCTAGTCAGTGGTTAAATCATCACACTATAAACCATGAAGTCTCTCTCTTCTGGTCAGTGGTTAGAGCATCACACTATAAACCATGAAGTCTCTCACTTCTGGTCAGTGGTTAAATCATCACACTATAAACCATGAAGTCTCTCACTTCTGGTCAGTGGTTAAATCATCACACTATAAACCATGAAGTCTCTCACTTCTGGTCAGTGGTTAGAGCATCACACTATAAACCATGAAGTCTCTCACTTCTGGTCAGTGGTTAGAACATTGCACTATAAACCATGAAGTCTCTCACTTCTGGTCAGTGGTTAGAGCATCACACTATAAACCATGAAGTCTCTCTCTTCTGGTCAGTGGTTAGAACATTGCACTATAAACCATGAAGTCTCTCACTTCTGGTCAGTGGTTAAATCATCACACTATAAACCATGAAGTCTCTCACTTCTGGTCAGTGGTTAGAGCATCACACTATAAACCATGAAGTCTCTCACTTCTGGTCAGTGGTTAGAGCATCACACTATAAACCATGAAGTCTCTCACTTCTGGTCAGTGGTTAGAGCATCACACTATAAACCATGAAGTCTCTCTCTTCTGGTCAGTGGTTAGAGCATCACACTATAAACCATGAAGTCTCTCACTTCTGGTCAGTGGTTAGAACATTGCACTACAAACCATGAAGTCTCTCTCTTCTGGTCAGTGGTTAGAACATTGCACTACAAACCATGAAGTCTCTCACTTCTGGTCAGTGGTTAGAACATTGCACTACAAACCATGAAGTCTCTCACTTCTGGTCAGTGGTTAGAACATTGCACTATAAACCATGAAGTCTCTCTCTTCTGGTCAGTGGTTAGAGCATCACACTATAAACCATGAGGTCTTTCTCTTTTGGTCAGTGGTTAGAACATTGCACTACAAACCATGAAGTCTCTCTCTTCTGGTCAGTTGTTAGAGCATCATACTTCAAACCATGAAGTCTCTCACTTCTGGTCAGTGGTTAGAACATTGCACTACAAACCATGAAGTCTCTCACTTCTGGTCAGTTGTTAGAGCATCACACTATAAACCATGAAGTCTCTCACTTCTAGTCAGTTGTTAGAGCATCATACTACAAACCATGAAGTCTCTCACTTCTAGTCAGTGGTTAAATCATCACACTAAAACCATGAAGTCTCTCACTTCTAGTCAGTGGTTAAATCATCACACTATAAACCATGAAGTCTCTCACTTCTGGTCAGTGGTTAAATCATCACACTATAAACCATGAAGTCTCTCACTTCTGGTCAGTGGTTAAATCATCACACTATAAACCATGAAGTCTCTCACTTCTGGTCAGTGGTTAGAGCATCACACTATAAACCATGAAGTCTCTCTCTTCTGGTCAGTGGTTAAATCATCATACTACAAACCATGAAGTCTCTCACTTCTGGTCAGTGGTTAGAGCATCACACTATAAACCATGAAGTCTCTCTCTTCTGGTCAGTGGTTAGAGCATCACACTATAAACCATGAAGTCTCTCACTTCTGGTCAGTGGTTAGAACATTGCACTATAAACCATGAAGTCTCTCACTTCTGGTCAGTGGTTAGAGCATCACACTATAAACCATGAAGTCTCTCACTTCTGGTCAGTGGTTAGAGCATCACACTATAAACCATGAAGTCTCTCACTTCTGGTCAGTGGTTAGAACATTGCACTATAAACCATGAAGTCTCTCTCTTCTGGTCAGTTGTTAGAGCATCATACTACAAACCATGAAGTCTCTCACTTCTGGTCAGTGGTTAGAGCATCACACTATAAACCATGAAGTCTCTCACTTCTGGTCAGTGGTTAGAACATTGCACTATAAACCATGAAGTCTCTCACTTCTGGTCAGTGGTTAGAGCATCACACTATAAACCATGAAGTCTCTCTCTTCTGGTCAGTGGTTAGAGCATCACACTATAAACCATGAAGTCTCTCACTTCTAGTCAGTGGTTAAATCATCACACTATAAACCATGAAGTCTCTCACTTCTGGTCAGTGGTTAAATCATCACACTATAAACCATGAAGTCTCTCA
Organism: Atrina japonica; assembly: GCA_030159075.1. Taxonomy (NCBI): domain Eukaryota; kingdom Metazoa; phylum Mollusca; class Bivalvia; order Pterioida; family Pinnidae; genus Atrina; species Atrina japonica. The sequence continues at coordinate 171,605 of BROG01000122.1, forward strand.
CTTCTCATCAGTGGTTAGAACATTGCACTATAAACCATGAAGTCTCTCACTTCTAGTCAGTGGTTAAATCATCACACTATAAACCATGAAGTCTCTCACTTCTGGTCAGTGGTTAGAGCATCACACTATAAACCATGAAGTCTCTCTCTTCTGGTCAGTGGTTAAATCATCACACTATAAACCATGAAGTCTCTCACTTCTCATCAGTGGTTAGAACATCACACTATAAACCATGAAGTCTCTCAGTTCTGGTCAGTGGTTAGAACATTGCACTGTAAACCATGAAGTCTCTCACTTCTGGTCAGTGGTTAAATCATCACACTATAAACCATGAAGTCTCTCACTTCTGGTCAGTGGTTAAATCATCACACTATAAACCATGAAGTCTCTCACTTCTGGTCAGTGGTTAAATCATCACACTATAAACCATGAAGTCTCTCACTTCTGGTCAGTGGTTAGAGCATCACACTATAAACCATGAAGTCTCTCTCTTCTGGTCAGTGGTTAAATCATCATACTACAAACCATGAAGTCTCTCACTTCTGGTCAGTGGTTAGAGCATCACACTATAAAACCATGAAGTCTCTCACTTCTGGTCAGTGGTTAGAGCATCACACTATAAACCATGAAGTCTCTCACTTCTGGTCAGTGGTTAGAGCATCACACTATAAACCATGAAGTCTCTCTCTTCTGGTCAGTGGTTAGAGCATCACACTATAAACCATGAAGTCTCTCACTTCTGGTCAGCACAGGGTCAAGTCCCAATGGAACCTAAGCTGATTTTTGTGAGAAAGTATGCCAGTTGCAGAAGGTCGGTGGTCTCTTCCCCACTTCTCTCTAGCCACCACATCATGTAACTGAAAAATTGTTGAGTGTGGTGTAAAACATCAAAATCAAATCAAATTGCTGATTCTGTATTTTCATTTTTTTTATTTTGTAATATGCAAGAAACTTGAATTGATGTTTTCATTTAGTCATTCAGTTGTTTGTTGTTGTTTTTTTCAAAATGTCCAGAAGTATTTCTCATAGATTAAGATGGTGTGTATAGTTTTTTTACTGGCTATGACAATGATTTAATTTATGCTTCACTTTCAGGCAAATCAGCTTATACTAAACCTTGTCTACTGTCAGCTGAACTGTCAGATATCATGGGAACAAATCAGGTAAAGCTAAATAGGTCATTTATCGACAAAGTATGTTTGTTTTATTATGGGTAAATCAGTTACAGTCTCGTGAAATTATTCAGTATCATGAAATCAAAATTATGTACTGTAATATTTCTTAAAACAAAATATCTTATTTTGATCAATAATAAACTTGTTTTTTTTTATTTGAGGTTTCATACTTGGAATTTTACCACAAGTCAATAATTTTGACTTTTTAGGTTTTTAACACACATGACACCCCAGACCAGTCTAGTTTTTATATTTACTGTTTACTTGTACCTATGTTTAACATTTGTTATTAGTAACTAACTGTTACATTATCATTCCTGTTTAAAATGTGTATGGAGTTTGACTGATAAATTTCCAGATGACTTGTTTTGCATTATACATGTATTCATATAGGTAAGAATGGTGTTTGGATAGCACAATTTCATCACAAAATATAGTGTAGATGGATGGGAATCCAGTTATTCTGTACTTGAAAATAGAAGGAAAAATCCTGACTCTGATATTAAACATGAGCAATATCAGGAAGTAATCAGTTTATAGCAGAATCAGCTTTCAGAAATTGCACTGTGTAATTATTCAGTAACATCACATTGGAAGTGTGCACTTGCATTGTTGAACACACTTCAATATGGCCATACCAGTTTGATTTGTACTTCTTTGGGATTTCTTTTTCAGAATTCCAATGGAACAATAGAAATTTTTTTAATATTATTATTTCAAATTCCATTGAAATAAAAATGTGGACTGAACCAAATTATTTTCTATCAATTTCTTAATACTGATTTTAACTAATGCAAAATTTCATGTAGATATTTAATTATGAAATCTCCTAACATTTTGTTGTGGTATATCCAATATATTATTGTGATCTACACATGTAAAAATTAAATTGACTTCAAGTTTCTAATTTGTAAATCACAAAAATACTGTTTTAAAAGAAAGTAAAATGGTAAATAATTCTTTGATCTTCCTGATAGATTTGCAATATGATAAGTGTACTGAGAAATTGTTTCCAGATGTTTATTTCTTACAGTCTTCAACAAAATGAATTAAAATAATGTTTGTATCAATTCAAAAGGTATAAATTTCTTACTTTTTAAAATTTGAACTTACAAAGATGTAAATACTGTATACATATGTTTAACTTCTGCACACAAATTTCTTTGCACAATTTCTATAAGGTAAAAAAGCTCATTGCTAAGATCAGCAGAAATATTAGAATAATAAAACATTTTATATTTTGATATTAAATGTGTACTTTAATTATAGTTAAACGCGAATATTTTGGGCAATGAGTAAGTTTTATTTTTACAAAAAATGTTTCAATTTGATTCCAGTTAAAACAACAAAATAGGGACTTGTTTCAGAATTGTAATTCAAAAGTGCAAGGTATGAAAAGACAAAACATGGACTTTTTCAGAAGTTGTAAAACAAAAGTAAAATAATGTTTATGGACAGTCAAATGGAATATGGTCATGACTGGCTCTGTGTATAACAAACAACTAATTTTGTCATTAATTGACTACAAAAGTTATGTTGGCTACAAAATTTAGAGAATATTTTTTAAAAATTTATGGTGGCTACAAAATGATATCAAAATTCATCCAAACTTGAAAACACTGGAAACATTAAATTAGCCACAAAGAAAATTCTTCAATGATATGTAATTTCTGTATTGTATTTCACTAATTGTATAGTTAAAGGTTAGGAAATTTTATGAAACAAAAACACATGTTCAGAGAATAGTATAAATACACATTGGGATTTAGGATTCAGTTATTGGGGAAACTTTAGAAATAAAATGTCTGTAACTGTGTATTTCAAACAGGCTTATGTTTTTAAAATGTATAAATATCAGGTATAAATTATGTATTCATACTTCATATCTAAATTCAAGTGATATCAGATATCGGAAGTAAATTCAAGTGATATCAGATATCGGAAGTACTGGGAGTATTTACCATGTTTAATTTCCAAGTACAAAAAACTAGTAAGTGTTAAGCCAACAGCAGTGAGAAATAAATTGTAAATACACTGTGACACTATACTTTACACTCGTAGAGAGTTACAGATTGGCAATCAGAGTAGTGTTTTATCTAGGAAACACAAAACAAACTCTGTGAAAGTATGCATTTGTTTGTCTGTTTCAAGCAGTATGTGAAACAGCTGACCAACACTGATAAACAACTGAACACTAAAATGGATCTATGCAGTTTAATCAGATTCAGTAATGTGATCCATGATCTTAATCAAGAGATAAGCTTTTTTATTCTCTAAATATCATTTCTATTAAATTTTGTATTCTTATGGCTCATGGTGGTTTGATTATTTTGATGCTCTTCTGCATTTAAACCATGTAAACAGTCATCGTAAAAAGGTGAAAACTGAAACACATATCTGTATGCTTATGCCTCATGATGGTTTGATTATTTTGATGCTTCCCTGCATGGAAACTATGTGAACAGTCATTGTAAAAAGGTGAAAACTGAAACACATAGCTGAAGATTAAAATCCTAAAAGAAAATGGCAATACTAAACTCGAATCTTGAAAACAAAATTTCAAATTTCACACAGGTTTGGTAGAAAAAATATATTACTATATGTAGTTGATTATCTGAAAATTAGTCGCAGGATTTCCAATGAACTTCTAATAAAATTGGTGTAACCTATAGGTGAATTTGTTTTTAATTGTTCATACATTTTCTCTCTTTATAAAGATGGCCAGAAGTGAGGTTGTGAAGAAGATGTGGAAAATCATAAAAGAGAGAAAGTTACAGGTGAGCAGACAATTATCTCTGTAATAAGTCAGTTGGTCATATTAATCACTTATGTATCACAGTATGATAGATGAGTCACTTAAGTATCACAATATAACAGATGAGTTGCTTAAGTATCACAGTATGACATGTCACTTAGGTATCACAGTAAGTCACATGAGTCACTTATCACAAGTCATGAGTCTCTTATCACAGGAGGTCACATGAGTCACTTAGGTATCACAGTAAGTCACATGAGTCACTTAGGTATCACAGTATGACACTCAAGTCACCTAGTTGACACAGTATGACACACAAGTCAGTTAGTTAACACAGTATAACACATGAGTCACTTAGCTAACATGGTATAACACTTGAGTCACTTAGTTAACAAAGTATGACAAAAGTCACTTAGTTAACACAGTATGACACACAAATCACTAAGTTAACACGGTAAAGCACATGAGTCACTTAGTTAACACGGTATAACACTTGAGTCACTTAGTTAACAAAGTATGACAAAAGTCACTTAGTTAACACAGTATGACACACAAGTCACTAAGTTAACACAGTATAACACATGAGTCACTTAGGTACCAGTAGATTAGGAATGTTTGTTTTTAAGACGAAGTTTTAACGTCAACAGAGAATGCAGTGTCTCAGAAACTACTTGTAGCACCATTTAAGTGTTCACCAATATCTTACTACATCTTATTACAATACCACTTGCTCTGAATGATAGACAAGAAGATTTTTTTCTTATATGAGTCTGCTCAAGACAAATATTATCTTGCCATGGTGTGTTCTGCAGTATCAATTTATAAGCTCTGTTGCAGTGTTTCATGTGTTGTTATTTATAACCAGTGGTAATCTTTGTTGTATTATATCAGCTCTTAATTTTCCTCATGTAAATGTATTTGTTTTTATTTATTTGTTGTTGTTTTTTGTGAAATTTGACTTTTTCTCTTACAGGATCCCAAAAATAAGCAGTTTATGATTTGTGATGACCAGCTGATCAAAGTTTTTGGTAAGTTTGATAATATGTAGTGTGTACAAATAGTGTATTGAAAAATATATATATAAGATCCCCTCCCCTTGTTCTTGTCAAAAGTTTCATTCATCACTTGGTGTCTACGTGTATTTCATCATTGAGATTTCTTCGTAAACAAATCAGAATAAATAAAACAAACATATTTACATCAGTTTTAATTTGCAGACATTTTAAAAGGTTGAAAGTTGATATATAAATATTGAACTTCTGTTATACTGATATTTAGCCTAATAATTGCCCTGAACTGTAAATATCCTAATAATTGCCCTGAACTGTAAATATCCTAATAATTGCCCTGAACTGTAAATATCCTAATCAATACCTTCAGTTCCATTTGATGTTGTATATCACTCATATTTTCTGAGCTCAAATGACCTGTTGTTGTTATCATTCATCTCTAAATTATTTGATATATCCAGTTAGATTTCTTGACATGGGCTTGTTTGATTGATATTTTATTCTGATACTGCTTTGTGTATTGTTTAGATCATTGTGTGCTCTATCAGATGTAGTAAAAGGATGAATATGAAGTCAACAGGCAGAGATATAAATATCAGTTTGACAGGTTTATCATTAATCAGATAGACATGTTTATCATTAATCAGATAAATAGGTTTGTCTTTAATCAGATAAACTGGTTTATCATTAATCAGATAGAAAGGTTTATCATTAATCAGAGAAATAGGTTAATCATTAATTAGATAACAAGTTTATTATTAATCAGAAATTTTTTTTCATTATTCAGATACATGTTTATCATTAATGGGACAAAGATGGTTATCATTAATCAGATAAACTGGTTCATGATTAATCAGTTAGAAAAGTTTATCATTAATCAGATAAGTAGGTTAATCATTTATCGTATAACAAATTTATTATTAATCAGAAAATGTTTTCATTGTTCAGATACATGTGTATCATTAATGGGACAAAGAGGGTTATCCTTAATTAGATTAACAGCTTTATCATTAATCAGATAGATAAGTTGATCATTAATCAGATAAATAGGTTAATCATTAATCAGGTAAACAAGTTTATTATTAATCAGAAAGTTTTATTAATTATTCATATATATATATATATATATATATATATATCATTAATGGGACAACAAGATTTGTCATTAATCAGATAGATGAATTTATCATTATTCAAATAGACTTGTTTATCATTACTTAATAGATCAGTTTAATTTAATCAGACAGAAAAGTTTATCATTAAACAGATCAATTGGTTTATCATTAGTCAGATAGACAGGTTTATTTATAATTACTTAGATACAAAGGTTTATCATTAGTCAAATCAATGGGTTTAACATTAATCCGATACGTTTATTGTAGTAGAAATGCAGGGAGTCCTAATTCCCATCCCTTTTTAGTTTCTGAAAACTTTCTTTTTAATGTATTAAAGTATACTAGGAAAAATGCTTACTATAGGGGTATTTCATGTAGAAGCAGTGCTTTGTTGTTAAATATAGTGAAACATGTAAGACAAGGTATGCAGTCTATTAAATTTAAATAAGTTACGAAACCAGACTTATATGGAGATGAATTGTGAAGTTGGTGCCCATTTGTTTTTAGGATAATGAATCCTTTTGGAATTTTGAGATTTATTTACAGTTTACAAACTGATCCTTAGAAAATATTCAATTTTTAAAAAAAATCTATTGAACTATTTATTGGCCTCTGTGGCTGAGTGTTTACTTAGAGCTTTGTGCTTTAAACAACGACGTCTATCACTTCCTGTCAGAAGTTTGAGTCCCGCTGAAACCTAAGCTGTTATTTATTAGAATGTTTGCCAGTTTACTTGTGGAAGGCTAACGTTCTCTTCCGGAGTCCATTGTAACCAAGTGTTTCTCCTCCACCAATGAAAACTGGCTGCCACCATATAACTGAAAAATTGTCAAGTGTGGCATAGGATGCCATTAAAAATTCAATCTATTTTGAATGTGTTATTATTATCATTAAAAGAAAACATATTACTACATGCCTTTGTTTTTACAGGAAAAGAAAGAGTGAAAACATTTGGGATGATGAAATTCTTGAAAAATCATATAAAAGACATTGATCGCATAAGTATTTCTAGCAGATGATTGGAGAGCAGAACATGGTTTATAGTGAGTATTTGATGTACTTATTAGACACAATTATATCAAAACATAATACTTAGGCACATTTCTGTATCAATATGCTGGCACAAACAAGCATACTTGCCAACATTTGGAAAATTTCCATTGGGAAGACAATGACTTGTGACAAAAATTTCCATTGGAGCAAACCTTGCAAGCTTTCTAAGGCTAGCACTCTCATTGTCTTATCATGAGACATACAAGAACAACTCCACAAGGCCCACATGGCCAGCACTCTTCACTGTCTTATCATGAGACATATAAGAACAGAATGCCTCCAGGTTGCTTAGTCTAGCACTCTCGCTGTTCATTGGCTGATTGATTACTGTTTACTCTGCATATGTCAAGATGATACAATTGAACTGTACCAATTCATTGGTGTGTAGCAGAGACCATTGTAAGGTTTGGATATGGACACAATAATTTGTTTATGGTGTACCTCATTTTGCCCGTTTACAGGTGTGTGTATATTTTTATATATATTATATAGTTTATACATAATTTTTATTTCATATATTCTTGCAGATACCACACACTAGAATAGATATGCATCGCAATGAACATTACTGGGATTTGAAGACAACACATAATTTGAACTATAAGTTATTTGTTGTGAGAGTCCATATCAACATTTTTTCCTGCCTTACTGGATCAAAGACAACTACATCATCATAGTAAACAATGATATTTGCAGATTTGCTATTTACAGGAACATCATTTCATTTAGTCTGCATTAAAGCTGACATTTCAGTTAGTCTATATTAAAGCTGAAGATTCATTTTGTACAGATTATATCTTATGCTGAAAGCAATGTACATACCAAAATGGCTATTTTAAGTTCTGATTTAGTCCTTTAACATTTACAACCTTCATTATAGACAGTATGGTAATATATTGTTTTTTGTACCGGGTAGATGAGGAATCGCTACCATTTAACAGCATTAGATGTTGTATTTGTTGTTTCCCATTTTGATTATCATTTATATCTCAAATCATCATAATTTACCACAGAATGTTTTACTATACCATAAAGGCCTTTAACTATTCACATATATGTAACACATATTTTTATCATAAAAATGTAAAGTTTTGCTGAGAAGTTGAAAAATTATGATAAATTTTAGGCAAAGTCATTTTCCAATGAGGAAACTCTTGCAAAATTTTCTTACAGACATTTGGATGTGAGAAAAATATAGGGAAATGAGAAACTGGTTTACATGACAGCTTTCCAATACAAAATAAGTTTATAACCATTTATAATTCTATAATGAATATTTTTCAAAAGTACTGAGTTAACCATTGTAGTTTTCTGAATTTCATTTTTGTACTGTTAAACAGAGTTATGAATTATGAATTTTGAGTTTTTTTGTGTTGATTTTTTTTTTATTTCACCGTTTGCCAATATGTTTTCATTGTTGTACATACATCATAAAGACTTATATGTAACACTTAAATGATGAAGGTTAGTGTTTGCTACATCTCTGGTCATTTCTATGGAGGCTAAATATGAAAACCTAGCAGCCTCTGATTTCAGATGATAAGCTTAAAGTGTCTGAATATAAATTTTTTATACTTGTTAGCTCACCTGGCCCAGGTGAGGTTTTGCATTGACCCAATGTCTTTTGTTCTACTGTTACATTTTATGTTTAAACAACTTTTCTCAAGCACAGTTGGACAAATTTCAAGAAAATTTGGCAGGGTATCTACCCCAAGAAAGGTGCTTCATGTTTACAGTCAAAATGGGGCTGGTACCCCATAGGTGCTCCAGAACAAATCAAAAATTTTTCTTTAAAAACCTTCTCAAGAATCAATTATGAGTTTCATTTTAAATTTGGTATACATTATCATTAGGTCAATATCTACAAAGGTTCCAAATAAAATTGAAATCTGTTCATAGATTAGACTTTAGTGGGTGCCTCAAATGACATAATGTACAGTTTTATACAATTGGCTTAGACATATTATCCCTCAAAATTGTATTTTTTCATCATTGAAAACTGAAAGGTATTGCTGTAAAAAGAGTGAAATAATGTTTCGTGTCTAAAAAAATAACTGATATTGCTTATAATTGTTTTTTTATCAAGAAATATGAAGTCATTCTGCAAACTGAATCTGATCGATTATGTTCTGACCCAGATTCTGATGACGCCCAACACCAATTTAACAGCATCTCATAGTAAAGGACATTATTAAATGCAACTGCATAAAAGAGCTCCAGTCCCTAAATGTCACTTACAGATAAAGAGCATCTGCCTTCAATGGGTATGAACATGTATATATAGAGGAAGCCTAGCTTTACAAGTCATTCCAACATATAAAGGGATCCTTTTACTTAAATCTGTTTACCTTTAATGGGGACCAGACTTAAAAGCAACCTCTTCAGAACAGACATGCATAATCAAATACCACATTGAAAACATCTACACTGTATTATTGACATGGGTTTTTTTTTTGGTTTTTTTTAAAAAGCAATGTCTTTTTAAAAAAATCCCTTTTATTAAAATATGCTGTATTATTGTGGAAGATCTACATTACAATTTTTGTAGTTGAAGTGACAGCATTTTCTTTATAAGTTTCATGTTACTACTATTTGATGAATGTCATCTCATATGATGCATGATAACCTGGTTCTACATTTCTGTCCAGCATATTATCATATAAAGTAATATGAAATAAAAAGATTAACATATTTTATTTTGTTTATTGTTAACTCATACATCCTTAAACACCAGTCTGAATTATTGATTTACAGAAGAGTCCATTAATTTTCAGGGGTTGGTGAGTTAAAAGTTGATTAAATATTCTTACTGTCTTCTACTGAAAAAAGACATAATGATGAAAATATCAATAATAGTATAGAATAGTTGACAGTTCATTTCAGCATTTTTTTTGTCAGAAAATTCTTCAGACCATTTGCTGTATTGATAGAGAGAACTCCATATAAACTAACTGCAAATTTTATGTTTTTTTTTCAATTTTTTAATTTTGATTATTCCTGAAAATACAGACATTGCTTGATTTTGTAGTTTTAGCTATGATTTTTATTATTTGTATGAGAAATGTATATATAATTATTTGGATTTCTATAGAAAGCTTACAACAAACCATTGCTGGACAAGATATGATGCTGAATTACATCATAATGTCAGACTGGCTTTTCCATTGAATAATTTTTTTTAAGAAAATGGTGGTTTCACTTTTATTCTTTGAATATACCTCTAAAGATAAAGCCAAAATTATGGTGGCAATCATTTACAGATTTACCTTTAATGTCACCTGGTGACTGATTGCTACTGTCTGTCCTCATGTGTTATTGACTTTACACATTTTTGTCTTCTTTTGAAGAACTAGTGGACCAATTTTAACTAAATTTGGCAGAAGCATCCCCATGTGAAGCTGCATAAAGTTTGCAAATGAATGGCGTTGGCGCCATAGGGTGTCCACAAAAGGACAGAAATAGGTACATCTTTAAATATTTTCTGGTGAACAAGTGAATCAGTATCTACAAGGTTTGCAAATGAAGATATTGAATGAAAACATTAACTAAATAGAGTACATTGTTATACAAATGGCTTAATAACTCAAAACTGATGCAGAGATCCATGTATATAAGATTTCTAGGGATCATTGTGACAAAGTTCCAATGTAATGTGGTCAAAGGTCCCATGCCCCTTAATACATGGAAAATATCATGTTTGTAAACTTTCAACCTCTTCTCAATTTTTAACCAAACTTGGCAGGAACTGCATACAGATTACAAATGAAAAGGGGCTACGGTCAATTGGGGCTCCAAAAAAAGCCAAAAACATGGTACATCTTTTAAAGAAAATCTTCAAATAATCAAAAGAGTAGGGATATTATAGTTTATATGTATTAGTTACATTAATATCTCAAGATATTGATCAACCGTGTAATAGAAAAGAAATAATATGGAGGGGTTTTTGGGGGGGGGGGATTTTTGGGGGTGCCTTTTTTCTTTTATTACAAAAATCACTTTCTAATATTAAAAAATCGTTTTCTACTAGAAAATCACTTGATTTCTTAATACTAAAAAATAGTTTTCTTATATTAAAAAATCAATTATTAATATTCAAAATTCCAACCAATTTTTAGTAATAAAGTAATTTTCTAATTTTAAGAGCTCAATTTTTATCTTAAAAAATTGGTATTCTTATCATTAAAAATTTGATTTATTGATATTATGAAATCGATTTTTAGAATTAAAAAGTATGCAATAAATTCCTCAAGGGCTTGCAACCCAATGTGGATTTTATTCCTTAACTTTTTTTTTTATTAAAAAATAGCGATTTTTTTATATATTCGAAAAAAAGGATTAAATTTCCCAAAGGCTTGTCATAGATCCATGTTTTGTTCAGTACTGGTTTTTTCTTATTATATGTTCTACAGTGTCATTACATGAACAGTACAGAGACTGAATGATTCCCACTCTAAACAGAACTGAGCCAAAACAGCTACACTTATGTCTAATCCGGCAATTAATAATGGATAAATATCAGTTACCTGTATGCAAATATGCGTTGTCTCAGGAACTGCAGGGAAAATTTTCCTTGTTAATTATTTTATGGATTCACTGGATTTTGTGTCATTATCAAGATTATTCCATAGATTGATTGAAGAAGAAATGAAAGATTTTTTTTAAGATTAAGATTTCAGGATGATGTTTGGTTGTTATTAGGACTGCGGAATTCTCTGTAAGTGTTGTTTTGAATGGGGCGCCGTTTTAGTATTTATTCACTTTTCTCTGATATCAAAAATTCATTTTTTGATATCAAGTAATCGAATTTCTGATAAAAAAAAAATGAGTCAGTGGGATTCTAAATTTAAAAAATTTTCTGAACTGACATGCGTAAAACCTGAACCTCTAACGAAATATTACCTCATAATTAATCCAACTCTTAGAATTATGTCCATTCACCAGGGAGGGATTCGTGTGGAAGCAGCGATAGCGAGTCCCCTGTGGTTGATAAAATAGGTGAAAAACTTTTTTTTTAATGTCAAAAAAATAATAAATAAATTTCTCAAAATGTTCACACCTCGCTCCGCTCAGCGAAGAATTATACAATTGCGCTACAAATCTAAATCCTCGGTCTGGTGAGATAGGTCTATCACCTGCTAATTTTACATTTTAGACTGAAAATTATATCATGTGATATTTGGAATTTTTTTCTTAATTTTAATATAGTATATACTGCATCACGTCTCTGTAGAGCCGGCCTGGCTCAGTCGGTAGCGCGCTCGACTCTCGGTCGTGAGTTCGAGTCCCGCCGACGACAGGTTGGTTTCCTGTCTTTCGGATGAGACAGTAAAAGCTGGAGGTCCCGAGTCACAATAGGTGTTGGCACGTTAAAGAACCCTACTGCTCAATGATCGTAAGTGCCGAGCATAGGCCAAAATTTGAAGCCCTTCACCGGCATTTGGTGAAGTCTCCATATGAGTGAAATATTCTCGAGTGGGACGTTAAACAACAATAAACAAACAAACGTCTCTGTATAATTACAAGGCTTGTCATAGATCCATGTTTTGTTCAGTACTGGTTTTTTCTTATTATATGTTCTACAGTGTCATTACATAATTTATTTTTCCATTGTTACATTTCAAAGCGAAAAATGCCACTGACATGTTCCATATTGTAGTTTAATTTGCTTTTCTCGTTATCCACATAGGGAACACACACCATCCCCTTCCAGTTCGCAGCCCCAATCTGAAAAAAAAACTTCCGACGCGCCTGTAATGTATTGGAGTAGTTATCACTATATGCAATGTGCAATGGCAAATGCGCTGGAGCTTTGTATTGTACAGACCTAATACTGTGTAACTGATATACATATTGTCGTCTTTCACTTGATAAAGGCCAAGTGGCCAAAAATTTGTGAAATTTGAGTGTTTTCTGGTTTTTCGCATACTGATACTTCCCTTTGTTTAGAGGACATTAAATTTTATTGGTATTATTGGCGTTTGTCGTAAAGCCAACTTTCTGCCTGTGTCTATAGTAAGTAAACTGTTTAAGTAGGAAGCGTGTGTGCTTGATTCTATTGTTCATAATTTCTATTTCGATGTGATCTAAAACATTGACATACGTATGAAAATTGTAGTTATTAATTGACAAAACGTCGTCTTATACATTTTTCGATATTTTTTCAAGTTGTTTTATTATATTTCAATTCGCCTTGAATCTAACTCCAAAGTTTGTGACAAATGCTTTAATGAGAATAAAATAATCGTAAAGACCCCCATCGATCACATGTCCCAGGAACTTCCAAGACGAGCGAAACAGTCTCCTCTCGAGGAATGTGATACACCAATCACCACTCGTAAATATCCCTAAACGAAAATGCCAACATTTGCAAATTCACCCTGACTATCATGACTCTACCATGAAAACAAGAAATGTTTCAATTGACTGTTATGTATCTCTTAATTTTCATCTTCATTATGGTTCAAAGAAACACAGATACAAATTTTAAAATGTAATAAAGAACTTCATTTATGTTTTGTTAAATACTTAGTACACGAATCAGGAAGCTTGATTTTTGTAGCAATGTCAAAATATTGCGACATGTAATTGCAAAGTTCACTCGCTCTTATCGTAGTAAACTTCTGCTAAATTCACATGAAATACTAATTACTATTTAATGATTACTTGCGGTATCTGCTGTTTTGGGGGTTTTTTGTTGTTGTTGTTGTTTTTTTTTTTTTGTTTTTTTTTTATGTTTTTTTACATCTTTCCCAGTTTTGTCATTTTCATTCACTTTTAAGGCTCCTCCACTCCTAAGTAGTTAAAATAATTTGTAAATTTGAGATTCCCATAATTGTAATATACCAACAGTTTAGGTGAGCGATGTGGCCCATGGGCCTCCTGTTTGTTTCTCATGAAAACTTGTGAATTTTGATTTACAATGGTTTTGGTTCTTCGTTGACAATATATATATTTTCATGTTCTCCTAATCACTACTCTATGTTAAGACGTATTTCTGTCATACTTGCATATCGTAAATTGATTCCCCTAGTGATCCGCTTATGTAGGCCTATATACATACATAGGAACTACTTGTGAGACTTTAACAATTAACAACAAATTATGAAATATATTTAAATAAAATTCGAAAATGTATCTTTAATTCAAAAGGTAGAAAATTAAAAAAAAAAATAACATGGACTATCTTGTGATCCGTCATATAGATGCCGTGGCGTAAGCCGTTGGTATTCGCCTTAGAAACAAATTGTACACGGATGACCCCGGGCATTACATGGATACTTCGGTACCTACACTTCTTAGTTGTAATACGGATGTACACGATCATTTACGGACGATTTGTGGTATAACTAGTGCTTCTTCGTTATGACCGTTGATAAAAGCAGGAACAACTCCAGTATTGCCAGTTAAAGTTTTTTCTTTATCTACAAAGAGCCTAACATGTTGCATAGGCGTAGGAACCGGGGGGGGGGGGGCTAGTGGGCTTAGCCTCCCCCCTTTTTTTGCAAAGATAGACATAGGGTGTTGAAAATAAGGGCTTAACCCCCAGACGTTTCTGGCGTGTGTGTGCGTTTTAAGTTGGTTTAGCCTCCACACTTTCAATTTGCTTCCAACGCCTATGTGTTGTATACTATTTACAAAGGTACCGATCCGGAGCTATACGCTCCCTCAAGGCGATCCGCACGGCATGACACTCCACCTTCCTAACTGTGTGCGAGTCACTGGATGATTTTATAGCAAGTATCCCCGACACACACAATTCTCTTTCATTCCCCATGCTATCACTTTTAAAGCTTTTGCTGAGGAAATCTTGTATTACTTGTATTAGTAATGTTAAGAAACGTACATAACACTTTTAATTATTATAATACTCAAAAAGATACTTCTGATATTTAATTTCTTAATTATAATGCAGTGTTCTTATTTACCATGCACATCTGACTTACATCAACTGTGTTGATAACCAATACTTGTACTTCCAAATTAAACCCAAACTACATAAATTTTGTAAATGAATATTATATATCAATTATGTATTTTATTTTTCATAAGAATATTACATTGCACTTATAGGTTTTAATCTTAGATTTTTATATATTTTAAACCGAATTTCCAAAATCCTAATTATAAAAGTTAAAAGTGAAATACACACTCATACAAACAGCATACACATGTTAGGTATCAACAATGAAATATATATATATATATATATATATATATATATATATATATATATATATATATATATATATATATATATATATATATATATATATATATATATTATTGTTGATGTTATATGTTTCATATATATATATATATATATATGAAACATAATTCTTTACGTTTAAGATAGATAATGTAAGTTTAATTTTTACATAATAGTATGAATAAATTATAAAGTAATTAATAAGTCTTATATGTTTGCTTTTCAATCTTGAATACAATTGTCTATTGATTAAAGTCCTTTTGAAAATACATTATTATGAACTAAAAACATATATGCTCACTATAACAATTTTATTTATTACTTGTTATTAAAAACTGAAAAATGTACATACATATACAGTTAATTTAAGTTAACACTTATGTTTAAAGTACGAATTTCCAGTTGGAAAAATCACAGGTATTACAAATTCACAGTACATTTCTGCAGCGATATATTAGCTTTATATATCGCTGATTTCTGCGACACATCGGGAAGTTTTTTTCTTTGTTATCAAATTCTACAAAAAGTAATAAAAAATTACTTTAAAATTATCATAATTGTGAAAATGTCATAGCATCTTGCTACGAAGAACGTATATGGGAGGATTTACAAAAATAATCTCTTAAAATCGGGGCAGAAAGTTCGTCCTTATGTGTTGATAACGAATATTTGTACATTTATTCTGCTAGATAAGCCCAAACTAATCTACATAAAGCTTGTATATATATGGAAACAACTGAACATATAAATTATGTATTTTGTTTTACATAATGATATTACAGATTTCCATCCGTGTAGGTCCGGCGAGAAGAAAATAATCATGTTTAATATTTCTCCCTGATCAGTTTGACTGAGTCGGATGCATACACGGTCCGTACACGTTGATGGCGGATTGTCAGGGACTGTCATGGTTTGATGATACGTGTTGATCCGGCGTCCCATGATCATCCGTGAATGTGTGAGAGGGACTTTACGTATTTAAATTCCACCAGGAGTCCAACTCTACTTTAGGAAGAAGATACATAGAACAATCGACAAATCTTGTGTAAGAGATTGATAAGCAAGCCTACCAGTACGAGTTGGTTGGCGCGAGTTGCGATGGGTACGAGTTGACTAAAACCCTTGGCCTCAGTGGGTCAAGGCTGTGGATGTAAACATACCAGTATATACATGCTAATGTGACACATGACATGTATGATTATCAAAATTATTTAAAAATATACACCACGGGGTTTACTATGGTCGGGATTTCGTTGCATTACAGAAGCTAAAACGTCAACAGCCAATCATAGTGATTGGCGTACGTGATGACTTGCAGACAAAACATGAGCATGTGCTTAGGTTTACGTTTGGCGTTCGTTATTTCCAGGATCCACAAAGCCTAGGATTACACCATAGTGTGTTAGTATACAATTATTTGATGTAGATCATTACACAGATATATTTATGTACAATGAAGTTGAAAATATTTGTTACTCGCTGCAATTCTCTCTCTCTCTCTCTCTCTCTCTCTCTCTCGAAATTCATAACTACCCATTAGGCCTACTATAGAAAAGTGGTTTAGAATAGTATATTTATAAATCTAGATCTATTATATAAATTAAAATTACATTTGGAGCAATTATGTATACACCGTAAATGGCTTGTATTGAGTATTTTTATTCTTAGAATTTTCAGTAAGAATTGTAAGAAACAAAGCATGATTTTCCTAATAAATAATGTAGTCATGGGACATATATCACTTATGTTCTTCTCTGTTTTATATAAAACCAACAATTTTTAAATACTGATATAATCCACAAATTTGACAAATTTATAGTAGGATAATTTCGCATTTCTAATATATATACATTTTCAAACAATCATGTTATCATATTTATTTACACAAATGACAGCATTTTTCTGGTGGAATAATTTTGTAAACTAAACGCTAATAAAATATGTCAAAGTTTACCTGAAATCTTTTATCCTCCACAGAATCATTATTTTCTCAAAATAAACAAAAGGTATATTTATTTTTATATACTGAAGGACTATAGCAGATTTTGACATTAAGGTTTGTCAGGGAATAATCAATTTTGCGTTTGGATAAGTAAATATTACTTCTCACTTGTCCAAATGGACAGAGCCGAACTGGCTCAGTCAGTAGTGCACTTGACCCTTGACCGTGAGTTCGAGTCCAGCTGGCTATAGGTTGGCTGTCTTTTGGATGAGACAGTAAAAACCAAGGTCCTGTGTCACAGTAGGTGTGGGCATGTTTAAGAACCGTCACTGTTCAATGGCCGTAAGTGCAGAGCATAGGCCAAATTTTGAAGCCCTTCACCAGCATTTGGTGATGTCTCCGTTTGAGTGAAAGATTCTTGAGTGGAACGTTAAACAACAATAAATAAACGAAATGAACGGAAAGGACAAGTGAAACTGTTGAAGACAAAAATTAATTCAATAGACATTATTCTTGTTTTAAACACTAAATAATATCTTTAAATGTTACACTTGTTTTTTTGGACAAGTCATTTTTGCATTCACATTTTGATTTCAATACTATTTGTCCTGGAGGGCAAGTGGAAATTTTTCATTAATTAATGTTGACTCCTGTATAGTTTTAAAAGTTTAGAGATACTTTCCAGTATATTCTTTCTTTCAATTTTCATTTACATGTATGTATCCTGGTAAGGTTTTAAACTCATACAGAGAAATCACCTGTGTTAGGTGAATCTCACAAATTTTGACTAGTGCTTATGGACCCAGAAACTAAACCTTATGACTCGAACGTTTCCAACTAACCTCAGCTAGAGTTGATGCTTGTTTGTAATAGTCTACATGTAGACCTTGTAATATTCTACATGTAGGTCTATCTCCTCATGTACATATGCAATCAGTGAAATTTCAACTTTAGTGTATTTTTCAAAATTAAAATGTGCAGCCTACCATATAAAGAAACAATTCAGATATACTTGTAGCACTATGGACTTAGAAAGGGTAACAAAGAAGGGCCTCAGATTCTTAGGTCTGGTTTTATTTTCTAGGAATATAACTAAAGTGGATATTACAGACAGGAAAACTAAATTCTAGTCCATCTTAAAAGAATAGAAGAGATTGATTTTCATATTGTTCTTTTGAATGTATTGTATGCATCAACATTTAAATAGCAGAGATCAAAGGCTCCATTCTCCAGGATGCTGATGCAGTCAGTATCTTGTTGACTATATAAACTAAAAGTTCAAAGTTTACAGCCTGACCCTGTTCACTCATAAGCATAATTCATTGATCATCAATTTCACAGCTGTGGGTACAGGTATCCTGATTTGCATACATTATATATATTTCCTTTATTTGGTTGTGTACATGTTTAAGACTGACTTATCAGTTAACAGAAAATTGGGAACTAGAACATTAACATTGAGGAGGTAGGTAACTATATATTTATTTATATTGTGATCTCCTCTTGTAGCCTTCATGTACTTTGCATATACTTTTTTTTTTAATTTTGTTCTTCATTTGTTTTCTTTACAGTAACTATTTTTTTATAAAGTGAATGTTCACAGTGATTTTAAGTTCCCCTGACCAAGCAGAACATTTATCTATTCTGATCTAAACTTTTCAGAATTCATCAGACTTTTAGGCTGGTTTGTAAACTTTCTTTGAACTAACTAGGTATAAAATGCATGATGTTGGGGCTTTAAGATTATTAATTGTCCATCCTCAGAAAAAAAAACCACGACTATTACTTTTTAGGCTGAGAATTTGCTGACAAAAGAGTTATTACCATTTTAAAGCCTTTGGTATGACCCAGTACTGGGAATTGAACCCAAGACCTAACACTTGTGAGTTGAGTGCTCTACCAGTAGTCCACTGTAAGTGGCCTGTAAATTTGAAAATGTTTTGTAAATTCAGAAGGATAGAAATATGGAAATAAAGAGGCTAAGGGTGTCCATTTTGTACTTTAGTTCCTAATGTTTACATACAATATAGGTATATATTATATACATGTGTCATATTTAGAATTCAGGTTAATATATTCAAAATAAATTATACACAATTTATAATATAAATACAAGTTACACTGTCTGCACATGGTACAGAACTTCTGTAAAATGTCAACAGCTATCAAGGATTAATTTGTAATTGATTCATACTCCTGGTACAGGTGTAACTACGACTTCTAATATTAGTTTACTACGTGTTTACCTGTCTGTGACTAGTACATTTTACAAAGTGGGATGAAATCATTCTATTTTGTAATTTGGTGTGTGTGTGTGTGTGTGTGTGTGTGTGTGTGTGTGTGTGTGTGTGTGCATGTGTGTGCATGTGTGTGTGTGCATGTGTGTGTGCATGTGTATGTGTGTGTGTGTGCATGTGTGTGTGTGTGTGTGTGTGTGTGTGCATGTGTGTGTAACCCTTTTTGCATGTAGGAAAAGAGTATCTTGATTTGTATCTGACTACATGGTCTTATGGTTGGCTGGTTGGTAGAACCAGGCATTTTCAATATAGTATACAGTGGAACCTGTCTTGAGAGACCACCAAATCTGCCACTGAAATGTCTGTCAAGACAGGTGGTCTCCAAAAAAAGTATTATATAAAGTGTCATTTAAACTTATGGTTTTTAGTATATGGTCTCAAATACAAGTGGTCTTTCATGACAGTGGTCTGTTATGACAGTGGTCTTTCAAGACACTTTCCACTTTTATTATGAAACCTTTACAAATGTACTTGAAAGTCATCAAACTTGATATTTTTAAAAATGTACTCATGTTTGTACCTGAGTTTGACCATATAAACATCACTTGCAAAACAAAATTTATCAAGGTGTGAAGAGTGATCCAATCATTATATGAAAAATTCTTTGATTCAAAGATAAAAATAAAACTAAGACACAAACTGGCCTTGAAAAGTGAATGACCCTGATGATTCCGAGGTCAAAAGGTCATATGATACTTAATACATCAACCCCTGAAGTCACATTAAGACCTGCCCATTTCAAAGAATGGATAAGTTCACTGTCAGAATTCAGGGATGTATGATTTAGAATGAAAATTTTATGATAATTTTATATGCAATATGAACTTGTTCGCTCCTGAATTATGACAGTAGACCATACCATTTATTGCTTTTGAGGAGTCTATATGTGACCACAGGGGCTGATGAGTTAATATGTTCAATCTTATGAAGTGATGTCCAGTAAATTTATTGAGAACTTTGTTGTTGATAAACTTACATCTTTTAAATTATTCTCATATAAGCCAGGAGGGTACAAATTTGATGTGTTTTCAAATATTGTATAATTTGTACTTTATCTCTCAAGAACGAAGAACATTTGTTTATATATAGTTTTGTTTTGTCTTAATGATTTGATATTTGGATGCTTCCTGTCATAGTATGATTATCTGTTTGATGCATACATGTACATGTACTCCAGTTTTATAAATTTTTTTGAACTGCTTTACTGGGAAAACCCTAGAGTCTATACATGAATCTATGAGAGATGAAAATTATGTTATATATTTTTTTTTTAGCTCACCTGAGTCAAAGGCTCAAGTGAGCTATTGTGATCACTCCCCACCTGGTGTCCGGCATCCACCCGTAAACTTTTCATATTTTTAACTTCTTCGCTGAAACCACAGAAGGGATTTTGATGAAAACTTGACAGGAAGCAAGTGCTCAAGGTCCTTTACAAAATTTGTAGTTTTCAGTCAGATTGGCCCAGGAATGGATCCAGGACGGGGCAGAATAGGTTCCAAAAGGTACTCCTCTTTGAAAATCTTTTTCTCCAGAACCCGCTGCATAAATTGAAAAAACAAAATGTTTCTGAGTGATCTACATGGATATATGATTTAATTTGTATTTTTCATAAAAATTGGAATACTAATTTTTGACACATTTTGGAGGTCTTTTCAGTCTTTGTCATTTCATAAATTTTTGCATGATTTCTTCAGTTACCTCCCCTTGCATTCATTTACTGTGTTTTACTTGCAATTAGGGTAAAGAAATGTTTTTGTGCAAAACTATGCAGAAATTTAATATCTATTTTTTTGATGAATTTTTTAAGAATGCAAAAGAAGAGGTTTGGGATGTGCATTTTTCACACTATCAGCTTTTGTTTCAAAACTACTGAAGGAAATTTGATGAAACTTTAAAGAAAGCAAGTGCTCAAGCTCCTTTACCAAGTAATAGGTCCCAAAGGGTGCCCTCCTTAAAAATTTTCTTCTCCAGAACCACTAATGAATTGAAAAAAAGGATTGTTCAGAGTGATCTACATGGATGTATGATTCAAGTTTCTATTTTTCATAGAAATCAGAACAGTAATTTTTAATGCGTTTTGAGATCTTTTCAGACTGTCATTTTCATTCATTTTTGCATGATTTCTTCAATTTTCTCCCTTTGCATTCACAATGATGCATTAAAGTGTTTTACTTGTATATAGTTGAAAAAATATTTTTTGTGCACGAATTTTGCCCAAATTTGATTTCTACAATTTTTTATGAGTTTCTTGAAACAGCAATATTTACCCGGTATGTTTCTTGCAGCCTACATGTACATATTCTTCTTGGTCTTCTTTCCACATTTGTAGATGATTTTCAGGTGAACTATTGAATCCCTCTTGCGCCACTTGTTTTCATTATACCTGAGCAAATGTATAAGTATATTTGGGCTAAACTTTTCTAATCTCTTTTTGACATGAAAATGGAATTTCCACTAAAACTCATCACACACACACACACACACACACACAAACACATTCACCCACTGCAATTTGTATTGTACTCAATTTGGTTATTTGTAGAATTCCATTTGACATTGAAATACACAAAATTGATTGCTATGTTTCAAAAACAAGCTTTATTTTTCAAAACTTCCTGAAGCCTGCCCTGCTTTGTGTTTTCATACATCAGCCAATCACTTGATGGCAGTAATTTCTTCAGCCATACAGTTGATAACACTTTTCTCTTTATTTTTAGATTTGTTTAAAAAGACAATGGCTACTTCTGGAAGGAGATTGGTTAATGTGGTGAATTTAGGTCGCATGGGGTACATGGCTGCGTATGATGTGCAGATGCGCTATGCTCGACAACACTTGGACTTTTTAGCGGGGAAGCCTGGTGCCAGAAGTGAAAATGTTCTTCTCCTGGTAGAACATAAGCCAGTTTATACAACAGGCATTCGTACAAAAAAATACAGTGATCAAGAAGAGACATTTTTGAAAAGTTTGGGGGCTGAATTTTACAGGACAAATCGTGGGGGTCTTATCACATTCCATGGACCAGGACAGTTGGTTGCCTACCCGATTATAAATCTTAAAGACTTTGAACCGAGCATGAAATGGTTCATTGGTGCTTTGGAAAAGACAATGATAAATACCTGTAGTTTCTTCAGCCTAGAAGCCACAACAACGGAGAACACAGGGGTGTGGATTAAAGACAGAAAAATAGGGGCCATTGGTAAGTTTTAAGGGTCCAGCACCCTAAGGTTGTTTTTATAGTTTTCAGACAAAACTATACAACAGTTTTATGCCTTCAGAAATATCCATGGATTGTTTGAGTACATACTTAAATTTTTAGTACCATACATGATACTCAACGTATTTTCCTTTTTCCTGTGATTCTCTTGTTGTTGTTTTGTGTATCACTTTGTTCGTTTACTTACAATCAATCATTAGTCATAGGTTCACACCTGCTACATGTGACAGCTTTATTGATTTTTATCTTATTTTACAGGTGTACACGGTAGTCGTTATATCACTACACATGGGGTTTCACTCAACTGCAGTACAGATCTGTCTTGGTATGACAAGATTGTTCCTTGTGGTCTTGAGGATAAAGAAGTGACCTCACTTTCTAAAGAACTACAACAAAAGACAACGATAAAAGATGCTGTTGGACCATTTTTAAAGGCTTTCAAGAAGCAGTTTGATTGTGAAGTTGCTTTGTCCTTACTGGAGGAAAAAGATATTGAATTTATTGAAAGTTTTGAGAAAGAAAGTTCAAAAGCTGAATCCATTCAACCAGTAGGTTGAGTCTGCTTCATTTTGTGTTTTATGAACTACAAATACTTCTTTGTGAGCACAATGTGAAGTATAATACTTTCTTTTGAAGTATAAATCCTTTCTGGTGAAGTATAATTACTTTCCAGTGAAGTATAATTACTTTCTGATGAAATATAAGTTTCTTATGACGTATAAATACTCTCTGAAGGAGTATAATTACTTTCTTATGGAGTATAAATACTTTCTTATGAAGTAAAATTACTTTCTGATGAAGTACAAATACTTTCTGATAAAGTATAATTACTTTCTGGTGAGGTATAATTACTTTCTGTATAAATCCTTTTTTATGCAGTATAAATACTTTCAGATGAAGTACAAAAACTTTCTGATGAAGTATAATTAATATCTGGTGAAATACAACTACTTATGATATATAGATACTTTTTTATGTAGTATAATTACTTTAAGATGAAGTACAAAATCTTTCTGATGAAGTATAATTACTTCCTGGTGAAGTATAATTACTTTCTGAAGAAAAAGAATAAATTTTTATGAAATATAAATTCTTACACAGTATAAATACTTTATGAAGTGTAATCACTTTCAGATGAAGTACAAATACTTTCTGAAATATAATTACTATCTGATAAAGTATAATTACTAATGATATATAAATACTTTGTTATGAAGAATAATTACTTTCTGAAGATGTATAAGTACTTTCTAATGAAGTATAAATACTTTCTGATGAAGTATAATTACTTTTTAATGAAGTAAAAAAAAAACACTGTCAACCAAATATGTTGATACTTGTTCATGTGAATAATGAACAACATTTTATTTCCTGAAACCATAAAAAAAGTTATACTGTAGCTGGACATTTTGGTTTATTTATCACAGTACAAATAATGATAAAAGTTATTGTTTATCTGATGGTTACTAACAATATCTAAAATGTGGTTCCAAATATATACTTGAGTTTTTAAAAATATATAAAAAGTGGTTCCAAATATATACTCGAGTTTTGAGTACCAGACATGCAATGTTTTCATTTTTATCGGAAACATTAATTTGACGCAAATTGATGTGAATGTAGAACTCTTATGTGATTTTATGTTCATCACATCCACAAGTTTTCAAGGACAACTAGATACGAAATAAGATAAAAAAAAATGAAGCTTTTGTTGGGGCCAGACACAGACTAAATTTGTCATTTTGGTGATAAAAAACATGATCAAACACTAGCATTCAGTGTTATGAAAGAATAGCTATTTGTTGACTAATTGAATATTAAATATAAAATCAGAAAAGCTGAAGTCTTTGATGGAGTAAAAAATAACGACTTCTTACAGAAATTCTTATCAAAACCAACATATTAATTCCAGGCTATAAATAGAAAGGTCCTTTAATATTGATGTTAAGATTGGACAAGAAATAGAATGAAAACACAGTCATGCTGGATGGACTGTGAATATTGAAATTTCAGAGGGTTGGCAGTCGTCAGGTTGTAAATCCTTTAAGGGGTTGACTTTTTTCTTGGTCATTTGAATTTCAATGTAATACGAAAAATTCACCTTTGAAATTAATTTTGAAAGTGTGTGTAGGGGTTTATCTAGTCAAGTTGATGGTATTAATCTACATGCTTCCATTGCCAGAAATTTGCATTACTTGGACAACATTTTATTGTTGCTGTTTCAGTTCAGCATTGCCATTACATCATTTTATTATTACAGCCATAATCATCATAATTCTCATAACGGGGATCAATTTATTTTCATTACAAATATCCATGTTTGTTAAGTTGTGTTCCTGGTTGATATTTTACTACCTTTATAATATGTTTACATCACACATTCATGTAATATGTTCAAGTGTTTTGGTTTTTTGTTTTTTTTGTTTTTTGTTCTTTAATACCCAAAGTATATTGATCAAAAGACCGGATGCAATTTTTATTGTTTGTTTTTAATCATTTGTTTATATTTGATCGTTTATTATGTCCGTGATTTTTAATTTTCAAGTTCAAGCAGAGTGTGTGTTCAGTGAGAATAAGTGAAATTTGAGCATGATGTAAATAGTTGAAAATAAAACAGTTACAAAATCACAACATTTCGTCTTTCTTAACTGAAGCCAAAGAAACATTTACAGTACTCTTTTCCCCCAGTTTGCTTAATTAACAATCACTTGACATCTGTTGCTCTCTCTCATAGTTGCAATCAGAGGGCTTCTGTGTCTTGTTGACCCATATATGCTTAGAACCATGATGGCTGGAGCCTCTAGCACCTGGTAGGGATACTCATACTGGACAGATTGAAGTATAGAGGCTAGACAGAGATCAATCACTGGACTTAGGGGAAGGGGTTTGGTTGTGGGGTTAGCTTTCCCAGCACGTAAAAAAATTGCAGCATCACATACCTAGGGTGATTTTGTTGGAGAAATACCTCGAGAATACCCCATGACACACTGGTGAAGCTAGTTCACAGCTACATCTTCTTAAAACTAGGATAGCGACCTGTGACCAGCTTTATAAAAGGTCTTAAGTCTTGCACTTCATCTGAAGTCAGAGGACCACATTTACAACTTGTGTCCTATATGAGTGGTAGTTTAGCTTAGGTAGCTGTCAGATGAAGAGATACAGCATAAAATTCCTCAGTCAATGCTGTGATTTTTAGCTGGAAATATATAATATTAACAATACCAAAGTTCTAAGTTACTAAGGATAAAAAAAAACATGCTCACCTGAGCTCATCCTGCGTCCGTCCGTAAACTTTTCATATTTTTGACTTCTTCTCTGAAACCACTGAATGGATTTTGCCAAAACTTGATAGGAAGCAATTGACCAAGGTGGTTTACAAAGTTTGAAGTTTTCAGCCAGATTGGCCTAGTGGTGGGTAAAGGGCTGGGCAGAATAGGTCCCAAAAGTATCCCTCTTAAAAAATCTTCTTCTCCAGAATTGAAAAATGGATTGTTTCTGAGTGATCTACATGGATGTATAATTCAAGTTTGATTTTTTAGAAAAATCGAAATATCAAATTTTGACGCGTTTTTTAGGGTCTTTTCAGACCTTGTCATTTTCATTCATCTTTGCATGGATTCCTCAATTATCCCCTTTTCATTCATTTTATGTGTCTTACCTGTAATTAGGTGAAGAAATGTTTTTGTACAAGAATTTTGTCGAAATTTAATTTCTAGATTTCGTTAACGAATTTCTTAAAACAGCAAAATTTATGTTTCTTGGCCAGATCAGCCTATGTGTGGGCTACATATTCTTCTCGGTCTTCTTTCAACAGTGATTGCAAATTAAGTTTTATTGAGACCAACAATATAACAATGTTGTTTTCGGCACAGTTATCGTGATTGTATGCACTTATGTTTCACAAAATGTGGTGTATTCGTTTTCTATACTAATTATGCACGACTCATTTACGCAATATACAGACCTGTGTATTGTACCATAATTGATAAGAGTTATCTCCCGTCATCTAAAAGCATGTTATGGTACAAGATATAATTAAACCTCATTTAATCTTAGAATAAATGAGCTATTACTTTTAACGTGTTTACATTATTGTAAGTGAGCACGAGGTTTACACAAGATGGTGAAATGTCTTGTTAATCCATACAGAGTCAATATGTAAATTAAAACCGATCACGATTAGTCAATATTGACTGTATGGACTCGTTGAAAGTTCGAATCTAAAGTATACAGACTGTTGACACGGTACATCGTGTTACTTGTATAACAAGAAATTTGAATACGCTATTTTTATCTCTTGGTCACGAGGTATAGTCCTAACTAATCGGGAATCTAAGAGGCGTACTTCTTCGTTGGTTTTAAGAATTTTCTCTGGGTAGGGTTTGGGTTCTGTTTTAAACTAAATATGTCGTGTTTGATGCTAGAAAATGGTTAAAGGCGCTTCCAACAGAATGCCGTAGGGTTTAATATTTCATTCAGATTTGCGTATACTTATGTTTGTCTGTTATTACTTGAATTGTACATAACTAACAATATGATGATTTAAACAAATCATCAAAAGCCTATTAATCAGTATTTTTCTGTGTGGATTTGACATAGTTTATAGAAGGACCTCACAACATGTGGATAGTTGAACTTTTGTTTTCACTACTCCTGTGTGTCTGTATTTGAGTCTAGGTTTTAAGATCAACAGTAATGATATTTTAATTATATATGTCAGAAGATAACACGACATATTATGCATAGTTGTGTTATTGTTGTGTTTCAGGCTAGATATATGATTTTGTTATTATCTTGTTTGTGTTAGTGTAACTGTTGTGTTATAGACTAGATGTATGATTTTGTTATTGGTGTGTTTCAGGCTAGATATACGTTTGTGTTATTGTCGTGTTTCAGGCTAGATATATGTTAGAGTAATTGTTGTGTTTCAGGCTAGATATATATTTTTGTAATTGTTGTGTTTCATGCCAGATATGGTTGTGTAGCTGGTTTGTTCAGGCAAGATATAATAATCTGTATGTTATTGTTGTGTTTCAGGCTAGATGTATGCTTGTATTATTGTTGTGTTTTAGGCTAGATATTTTAGTGTAGCTGTTGTTGTTCAGGCTAGACATATGTGTGTTATTCTTGTGTTTCATGCTAGATTTATGTTTGTGTTATTGTCGTAAGGCTAGATATATGTTTGTGTTATTGTCGTAAGGCTAGATATATGTTTGTGTTATTGTCGTAAGGCTAGATATATGTTTGTGTTATTGTCGTAAGGCTAGATATATGTTTGTGTTATTGTCGTAAGGCTAGATATATGTTTGTGTTATTGTCGTAAGGCTAGATATATGTTTGTGTTATTGTCGTAAGGCTAGATATATATTTGTGTTATTGTTGTGTTTGGGGTTAGATATATATTTGTGTTATTGTTGTGTTTGAGACTAGATATATATTTGTGTTATTGTTGTGTTTGAGGGTAGATATATATTTGTGTTATTTGGTTAGATATATATTTGTGTTATTGTTGTGTTTGAGACTAGATATATGTTTGTGTTATTGTTGTGTTTGAGGCTAGATATTGTCGTGTTTGAGGTTAGATATATATTTGTGTTATTGTTGTGTTTGGGGTTAGATATATATTTGTGTTATTGTTGTGTTTGAGGTTAGATATATATTTGTGTTATTGTTGTGTTTGAGGGTAGATATATGTTTGTGTTATTGTCGTAAGGCTAGATATATGTTTGTGTTATTGTTGTAAGGCTAGATATATGTTTGTGTTATTGTCGTGTTTGAGATTAGATATATATTTGTGTTATTGTTGTGTTTGGGGTTAGATATATATTTGTGTTATTGTTGTGTTTGAGGGTAGATATATATTTGTGTTATTGTTGTGTTTGAGGGTAGATATATATTTGTGTTATTGTTGTGTTTGAGGTTAGATATATATTTGTGTTATTGTTGTGTTTGGGGTTAGATATATATTTGTGTTATTGTTGTGTTTGAGACTAGATATATATTTGTGTTATTGTTGTGTTTGAGGGTAGATATATATTTGTGTTGTGTTTGGGGTTAGATATATATTTGTGTTATTGTTGTGTTTGAGACTAGATATATGTTTGTGTTATTGTTGTGTTTGAGGCTAGATATATATTTGTGTTATTGTTGTGTTTGAGGCTAGATATTGTCGTGTTTGAGGTTAGATAGATATTGTTGTGTTTGGGGTTAGATATATATTTGTGATATTGTTATGTTTGAGGTTAGATATATATTTGTGTTATTGTTGTGTTTGAGGGTAGATATATGTTTGTGTTATTGTCGTAAGGCTAGATATATGTTTGTGTTATTGTTGTAAGGCTAGATATATGTTTGTGTTATTGTCGTGTTTGAGGTTAGATATATATTTGTGTTATTGTTGTGTTTGGGGTTAGATATATATTTGTGTTATTGTTGTGTTTGAGACTAGATATATATTTGTGTTATTGTTGTGTTTGAGGCTAGATATTGTCGTGTTTGAGGTTAGATATATATTTGTGTTATTGTTGTGTTTGGGGTTAGATATATATTTGTGTTATTGTTGTGTTTGAGACTAGATATATATTTGTGTTATTGTTGTGTTTGGGGTTAGATATATATTTGTGTTATTGTTGTGTTTGAGACTAGATATATATTGTTGTGTTTAGGCTTATTGTGTTTGAGGTTAGATATATATTTGTGTTATTGTTGTGTTTGAGGTTATTGTCGTGATGAGGTTAGATATTTGTGTGTTTATTGTTGTGTGTTTGGGGTTAGATACATATTTGTGTTATTGTTGTGTTTGAGGCTAGATATATATTTGTGTTATTGTTGTGTTTGGGGTTAGATATATATTTGTGTTATTGTTGTGTTTGAGGTTAGATATATATTTGTGTTATTGTTGTGTTTGAGGTTAGATATATGTTTGTGTTATTGTTGTGTTTGAGGTTAGATATATATTTGTGTTATTGTTGTGTTTGATGTTAGATATATATTTGTGTTATTGTTGTGTTTGAGGCTAAAATATTGTTGAAAGGTTTTCAAAAAGATACTTATTTATTACTGTCGAAGTAAAAACAAATATATGCATGTATTTTAATATATTTAGTTTACCATTAGTTACATTTTATCATCAATTTATCATATTTTAATCTAACAGTAGGCTAATACTTGTATCACTATATAATTGAATTCTGCTAATTGTTGTACCATTGTCGGGGAATCTTTGGAGCCGAAAATAGTCTGTTGTTGGAGCATGTTTTATCACAGTAATCTTGTGACCTTTCATTATTATACTTGACTGGATAAAATGGAAATTTGGTTTTTAACTCGAGTATTTTCTTCTCAGAATTTCTTTGTATCTTATTATTTTGACTATATAAATCTTTGTAAAACTTTGGGATTTGGGGTTTTTATCATTGACGTAGAAATTTTTGCGCTACACTTATGATGTTCCTGTGAAAATGAACAAATACGCTAAGTACGCTACTAAAATTTTAACCATTTTTAATATATCTTAAAATTTATTAAAATTACCAATAATTTTGATCATTATTTACAATTGTATTCCGTCAATATAAAAACATGTTAATAGATTTTGCGTGATTTAGCTTAAAATCATGAAAAGTTAGTTCAGCTTGAGCACTGAGTAAATTTGGTGAATTCAGGGCCTGACCTGTTATCATTAACTGGACAAAATGGAAATTTTGTTATAAACTCGGGTATTTTCGCCTCAGATCTTACGTTCCATTATTATCATTAATTGGATAAAATGGATATATCGTTTTCAACTTGGGTATTTTCTTCCGAGATCTGACCTTTCATTATTATAAGTGGATAAAATGATTTTTTTTCAACTTGTGTATCTAAGTCTCATTGCAATATGCAGACGAAATGAATGAATCACGTTTTAAGCCGCCAGCAAAAATATTGCAAGCATATGTTCGCTAGTTATATATAATTGTTTGTTGGACCGTCACGTTGTACAAAGAATATTTACACGAACCCACTGTAGTGGCATTTAACTCGTGACAAGAGAACATTTTGTGTAAGAAATAAAATATTTGCTTGATTACAATATGTACATTCAATAGACTAGGAACACTGTATAGGATCGGGCACTTGTTGAAGAAACTAAGAATGTTTGTTTGTCTTAATCCACCAGGTCAAACATTGCATTGGAAATCGTCTTCTATACAGATAACCCACTTTTGTTGCTTCGTGTAAGAAGCATTTTACCTTCTGTTGCTTTTTGTTGTTGGTGGTTAACCTGTTCCCTTATTTCCACATACTAATTGTTAACCTTTGGAAATGTCATTGACCCTCTTTCTCTCTCAATAATTATTATGTTCGAACGGAGTATTTAACCACCACAATGCCACCCCGGGTCCCCCACGAATACAAAGATTTTTTGGATGTTGGTCATTCAATCTTTCTTGTTTTAACATTTATATTAGGTCTCAAACACCACTATCTTCCCCGTCCCCTCATTTATATCACGTTTATAAACGTCAATGAAGTCGACGGACGACACATCTAAAATGTACAAGACTTTGTATATAATCTTCATCGTCACAGTGTTAAGTTTTAAACTTCATTAAGGCAATTGTGACATGATTAATAATCTGTGTGATGTTTTACACCACACTTAACATTTTAGGTCACCTGAGCTAATTTTGGCTTCAAATGATCTATTGTGACCGCCCTTTGTTGAATTCATATTAAGAACAAATGTGCCAATTTCAATCAAACTTGGAAGGAACTATCCCATATGAAGCCGCATAAAGTTTGCTTATGAAAGGGTTAGGAATTTTTTTTATTATTTGGTACCCAAACATAGAACCACTTAAGAGAAGCCAGGGTTGGGATGCCCTGGTATCTTCGCTGTACAAGAAGCTCCCTTATTTATAGTATGGCCTGTATTATTTAACAAATATATATAATGGTATAACAAAATTTTGAATAATCTTAAGATATCTGGATGTACCTTTTTATAACAGAGAGAGATGGGAAGGATGTGACATTTTGAGATAATGTATACATGAACTTATTAAGATGTATAAAATGTAAGCTCTGAGTTTAGAAGTAGAACTGTCAGGGGATATATAAAATGTAAGCTCGGAGTTTAGAAGTAGAACTATCAGGGGATATATAAAATGTAACCTCGGAGTTTAGAAGTAGAACTATCAGGGGATATATAAAATGTAAGCTCGGAGTTTAGAAGTAGAACTGTCGGAGGATATATAAAATGTAAGCTCGGAGTTCAGAAATAGAACTGTCAGGGGATGTATAAAATGTAAGCTCGGAGTTTAGAAGTAGAACTGTAACGGGATATATAAAATGTAAGCTCGGAGTTTAGAAGTAGAACTGTCAGGGGATATATAAAATGTAAGCTCGGAGTTTAGAAGTAGAACTATCAGGGGATATGTAAAATGTAAGCTCGGAGTTCAGAAGTAGAACTATCAGGGGATATATAAAATGTAAGCTCGGAGTTTAGAAGTAGAAATATCAGGGGATATATAAAATGTAAGCTCGGAGTTTAGAAGTAGAACTGTCGGAGGATATATAAAATGTAAGCTCAGAGTTTAGAAGTAGATCTATCTGGGGATATATAAAATGTAAGCTCGGAGTTTAGAAGTAGAA
This sequence comes from Atrina japonica, assembly GCA_030159075.1. Classification (NCBI taxonomy): domain Eukaryota; kingdom Metazoa; phylum Mollusca; class Bivalvia; order Pterioida; family Pinnidae; genus Atrina; species Atrina japonica. Next base: position 204,012 of record BROG01000122.1, read on the forward strand.
CTGTCGGAGGATATATAAAATGTAAGCTCGGAGTTCAGAAGTAGAACTGTCAGGGGATATATAAAATGTAAGCTCGGAGTTTAGAAGTAGAACTATCAGGGGATATGTAAAATGTAAGCTCGGAGTTCAGAGGTAGAACTATCAGGGGATATATAAAATGTAAGCTCGGAGTTTAGAAGTAGAACTATCAGGGGATATATAAAATGTAAGCTCGGAGTTTAGCTCTGTCGGAGTTTAGAAGTAGAACTGTCAGGGGATATATAAAATGTAAGCTCGGAGTTCAGAAGTAGAACTATCAGGGGATATAAAATGTAGGCTCGGAGTTTAGAAGTAGAACTATCAGGGGATATATAAAAATGTAAGCTCGGAGTTTAGAAGTAGAACTATCAGGGGATATATAAAATGTAAGCTCGGAGTTTAGAAGTAGAACTGTCAGGGGATGTATAAAATGTAAGCTCGGAGTTTAGAAGTAGAACTATCAGGGGATATATAAAAATGTAAGCTCGGGGTTTAAAAATAGAACTGTCAGGGGATATATAAAATGTAAGCTCGGGGTTTAGAAGTAGAACTGTTAGTAGATATATAAAATGTAAGCTCGGAGTTTAGAAGTAGAACTATCAGGGGATATGTAAGCTAAAATGTAAGCTATCGGAGTTCATGTAAGGTAGAATTATCAGGGGATATATAAAATGTAAGCTCGGAGTTCAGAAATAGAACTGTCAGGGGATATATAAAATGTAAGCTCGGAGTTTAGAAGTAGAACTATCAGGGGATATATAAAATGTAAGCTCGGAGTTTAGAAGTAGATTTATGAGGGGATATATAAAATGTAAGCTCGGAGTTTAGAAGTAGAACTGTCGGAGGATATATAAAATGTAAGCTCGGAGTTTAGAAGTAGAACTATCAGGGGATATATAAAATGTAAGCTCGGAGTTTAGAAGTAGAACTATCAGGGGATATGTAAAATGTAAGCTCGGAGTTCAGAGGTAGAACTATCAGGGGATATATAAAATGTAAGCTCGGAGTTTAGAAGTAGAACTATCAGGGGATATATAAAATGTAAGCTCGGAGTTTAGAAGTAGAACTGTCAGGGGATATATAAAATGTAAGCTCGGAGTTCAGAAGTAGAACTATCAGGGGATATAAAATGTAGGCTCGGAGTTTAGAAGTAGAACTATCAGGGGATATATAAAATGTAAGCTCGGAGTTTAGAAGTAGAACTATCAGGGGATATATAAAATGTAAGCTAGGAGTTTAGAAGTAGAACTGTCAGGGGATGTATAAAATGTAAGCTCGGAGTTTAGAAGTAGAACTATCAGGGGATATATAAAATGTAAGCTCGGGGTTTAAAAGTAGAACTGTCAGGGGATATATAAAATGTAAGCTCGGGGTTTAGAAGTAGAACTGTTAGTAGATATATAAAATGTAAGCTCGGAGTTTAGAAGTAGAACTATCAGGGGATATGTAAAATGTAAGCTCGGAGTTCAGAGGTAGAATTATCAGGGGATATATAAAATGTAAGCTCGGAGTTCAGAAATAGAACTGTCAGGGGATATATAAAATGTAAGCTCGGAGTTTAGAAGTAGAACTATCAGGGGATATATAAAATGTAAGCTCGGAGTTTAGAAGTAGAACTATCAGGGGATATATAAAATGTAAGCTCGGAGTTTAGAAGTAGAACTGTCGGAGGATATATAAAATGTAAGCTCGGAGTTTAGAAGTAGAACTATCAGGGGATATATAAAATGTAAGCTCGGAGTTTAGAAGTAGAACTATCAGGGGATATATAAAATGTAAGCTCGGGGTTTAGAAGTAGAACTGTCAGGGGATATATAAAATGTAAGCTCGGAGTTTAGAAGTAGAACTATCAGGGGGATATATAAAATGTAAGCTCGGAGTTTAAGTAAAGAAGTCAGGGAACTGTCTCGGTTTAGGAACTATATAAAATGTAAGCTCGGAGTTTAGAAGTAGAACTATCAGGGGATATATAAAATGTAAGCTCGGAGTTCAGAATAGAACTGTCAGGGGATATATAAAATGTAAGCTCGGAGTTTAGAAGTAGAACTGCAAGGGGATATATAAAATGTAAGCTCGGAGTTTAGAAGTAGAAATGTCAGTGGATGTCTTTTTCAATGCACAAAATTTTATTATTTAAAAGGATATTAAGATTTCCCATTTTCCTCTTTTATCATTAAATTTGTTCTGAAAAGATGTCTTTTGTTTTTGTACAATGTAATAATCTTTTAAATGGTTTATATTCAGTGCTTTACTAAGGCATTGTGATTTATAAATATAAAACTTAATTAAAATTATAATTTCATTATCCATTCTTGTAACTTATAGGTTTTCTATCAATTCTCTGAAGAGAAAGATTTCTTAATTCAATAAAAAATTGATAGACATAAAATTTAGTAAAGTATAAAATGTTTTTGAACCTCTGTGCATTCCAATAAACAATGAATTATTGTTTCATTATTGTTTCTTTATTGCAAAATTTACACCTAGGTCTTACAATCAGGCCTGGTTTAAACAAGAGAGAGTTAGTGGTCAAAATATGATGATTAACTGGAAATTGAAACCATTGCAACTTTGTACTTTTTGTAACTACAAACGGAAGGCAAAAAATATCAGACCACTCAAAATTTTCATTGTTGAAAATTCCTTTCCAATTTCTTTCACCAGTAGGTTTAAGATGGTTTTTCTTTGATATTAAAGGTAAATAAAAATCTTATGGCCCGTTTTTACTCTTAAAAATAATTCTAAATGAAGTGGTATCTTTAAAACTTTTAACTTTAAACTTTATTTTATTTGGACTCAGATCAAATGATACATGAGTGACAAGCAATATACATTACAGCACTGGATGACAAACATAGTTAACAAGGAGACTAGAAAGCAGAAAAAATACATTTTAGAAAATTACAGAGGTTTCGTAGAATTTTGTCATTATCAGTAGAAAACAGATTTTGAAATTTAAAAATATTAGAACGCACGCAGTAGTGGTTAGGTATATACTTTTTACGTTCTTCACGAAAATAAACACACTCAAAAATATAATGATACTCATCACCAATAGCATGTATATCACAGAGGGTACACAAACGTTCCTCTCTGGGAGTATTTTCCCATCTTCCGACTTCCACAGGAAGTCGGTGATTTGTTGTTCGATACCTAATGAATAAAGATCTATAGTTCTTATTGAGTATAAGTAAGTAAGGTTCCAGCTTAAAGTTGTCTTTGAAGATTCTATATGATAAACTTTTACTAGAGTGATAAACATTCTCCCTCCACACTTGTTAATATTGATCTTTAAGTCTTTTTAAAATAACTGGGCCTAAATTATTGAAATATTCGTTATATTGTGTTTGCCATATATGGCCGTATCCAGTTTCGTTTAGAATGTTCTCTACAAATTGCAATAATTTATGTCTATGGAAACCTGATACGTAGTCATTTAGTAGAACATTATACATCACATAGGAAAGTTTTGTGTTCTTTCCGTTTAAAATTTTGTCCCAAAAGTTTAAAACACGAATTTTTATATATAAGATAAGGGGGAATCTGCCCAATTCACCATAAATCATGTATAAAGGGGTACTTCTTTTAACCTTAAGAATATCGCGGAGAAAACTCAAATGAACACTTTCAATTATAGAGCAATCCTCAAACCCCCAGACCTCGGAGCCATACAACAATATTGGTGTAATTGTTTGATCGAAAAGTTTTAGTTGAACATCAATTGGTAAATCTAGATTGCGAATTCGTGATTTAAGTAAATACATAGCTTTAGTGGCCTGTTCTTTGATCATTTTTTTAGTTTTAGAAAATGTACAGTTTTTCGAGAAATATAATCCTAGATACTTATAGCCATCTGCAATTTCTATTTCATTATCAAAAATTTTGAATTTTGGCAATCTCCGGCCTCTTGACCCAAAAATAACCACCTTAGTCTTATTAGTATTAACAGATAATTTCCACTCTGTACAATATTCCTCAAAAGCAGCCAGAGATCTTTGCATGTCATAGGCGTTTTCGGCAAAAATCACAGTGTCATCAGCATATAATAAAACAAGTAATTTTAAAAGATCCGCCGATTCCGTAGCATTAATATTCACTCCATTACAACCTTGAGACTGTAAAAAAGTATCTAAATCATTCAAAAACAACGAAAAAAGAAGAGGAGATAAATTTTCACCTTGTCTCACTCCGGAGAGGCAGAAAAAATTTTCAGAGCACTGACCATTATACTTGACACAAGACTTAATGTTTTTATACATATTAAATATAACATTAAAACATTTACCGGATATTCCGTATTCTAAGATCTTGAACCAAAGTCCGGACCTCCATACTTGATCGAAAGCCTTGCTAAAATCAATAAATGTGCAGAATAATTTTTTCTTTCGGCATCTCAAGTAGCTGATAAGAGAATAAAGAGTAAACATATGGTCATTGACAGAATAATTTTTCCTAAATCCTGCTTGTATTTCAGACAGAATACTGTTATTTTCAATAAAATTTGTCAAACGGATATTTAATATTGATGTAAATAGTTTGCCCATACAGCTAAGAATAGTTATAGGGCGGTAATTTTTCTGGCAGACTTGGGTCACCTTTCTTTTTAAACACTGGGATTATAATACCATTTTAGCCAAGTTTCAGGGAAAATGCCCGTATCAAATATCTTATTGAAAAAATCTAGATAAAAAGGGAGTAGAGTTTCAAATGTTGCCTTAATATACTCATTACTTATGTCATCTGGACCAGATGCTTTATTATTTTTCAGGTCTTTCACGGCATCCCGAATTTCACTTTCAGTTATAGAATGATCAAGTAAATCGTTGTCAATATTACTGAACTCACAAGTATCTTCATGAAAATTACTGTTTACATTTTCAAAATATTCGTATAAAACGTTTAAATCGATATCCGTGGTCGTATTCTGTTTATTTAAATTATTCAACAATTTCCAAAAATCTTTCGGTCTTTTAGAATGCATCTGTCTCAGATTGTTTTGAAACCTTCTTCTGTGTTTATTGAAGTATTTATTAACTGTTTTACGATAAGCTTTTCCAGCTGACAACATGTTAAATTTATTTTCAGCATTTTTTATTTTATTATATTTCTTACGAGCTTTATTAAAAAATGAATCTTGCCCGTCTACAGTCAATCCCAAACCAGGGTTTATCTCCCTTTGTTTTTGTATTCTTGGTAAACGTGGTTCACCAAATGTTTTTAAAGAACAATTTTGAAAAATTTTACAAAGTTTCGTATTTATGAAATTGCAGTCAGTCTCTGTAAAAGATTGACAATTTCTAGTGAAATGTAATAATTCATTCACTTCATCAATATTTATATTATTTTCAAAACTATTACTTTTATCCTCGCACCATCGAGGTTTAATATTAGACTGTACATTACAGTGTATTTTACTTATTATGTCTCGCTTGCTAAATGAAAACATTATAGGACAGTGTACATCAGACAATACTGGGTTAAACTCAGCAACCACAAAGGTTTTTAGAAAATTGAAAACTTCGGCAGACACAATAGTATAATCAACCATTGAACAATCTTTACAAGTAAATTTACCAACTTCTGCGTCCTCTCCAAACCTGCCATTAACAATAAACAAATTTACATTTTTACACAATTCAATAAGCCTTTCACCGTGCCTATTTACAAAATGTTTATCCTGATTAACTCTTGTAGTATTTATTTGCAACTCTGTGAGTTTTTGTACCTTATCAAAATATGATATAGTATCATCATCAAAATCATAAAATTCTAACAAATCAGTATCAACCTCAATGAAGTCGGGTATCGATTTTGTTCGGCCATTGAAGTCACCGGTTAAACAAACACAATCATATTTACTTGAAAAAGTAGTAACCTCAGATACAAATTTCATCATAAAGGTCTAAATTAAAAAATTTGGAGTCTTCCGGGGGTATATAAGTTACTCCGAGGAGTACATTTTTGTCTGATCCTATTATATTTCGGTCAATATCTAACCACAGAACGTATTCAGAATTTGATTCAATATAATCGAAATATTTAATCACATCATCTTTGATAAGACATGCTATACCCCCAGATGCTCGTATGAACTTTTGTTTCCTATCCTTACGAAAAATTGTAAAGTTTGGAATATCAATAATATCGTATTTATCTAGCTTTGTTTCACCAATTCCGACCACATGAAAATTAGATACAAATTCAGAAAAATCTGGAAATTTAAGTTTAGATTTCAGACCACAAACATTAACAAAGGCACACTTTAGTTCATCAAAGTTATCTGTATTTTTTTTAAGTCTCCGTTGACGCCCCTAATGCACTTGGGTTTCCATGTTATGGTCATCTGGAAATACACGCGTCCCATTGACAAATAGTTTATCAGAAACTAGCTTTGCGTTTTTCCCTTCCCGTTTCGCTTGCTTGAAAATAGGGTACAGCTCCTTGCGGCGACGCATGATTTCAGGTGGGTACTGTTCATTTACCCCGAACGGAGTGTTTCTTAGATTGGTCGGAGCAGCCTTACGTATCTTTTCCCGTTGTTTATAAAAAGTAAATTTTGCCACTATGGCCCGATGCTTCTCTGCCCTATGAGCCCCGATACGGTGACACTTTTCAATGGATATATCCTCGTCAATGTTAAGGTTGTTTTCTGAGGAAATTTGTGCAGTATTTGTTCAACATCTTCACCAGAGTTTTCAGCAATTCCCGTAAAAATTAAATTGTCCCTCATGGACCGAGTTTTCAAATCAAGTAATTGCTCTTGAAGTTCTTTAGCATGATAGGAAGCTTCGTTAGCAAGGTCATGTGATTCTTTTGATTGTTTTTTTACTTCTTTAATTTCCTTTATTACTGATTTTTCGACCTTTGTTTGGCTTTGTAACACTTCATCATATTTTGAACTCAAGAAGTTTATGGAATTTTCCATGGATTTTACTTTTTCATCAGTTTTATCGATTTTCTTGTGTATCTCTTTGATCTCCCGCTCTATATGATCTAGTCTATCAACCTTTTTTACAGTGTTTTCAATTCCGGTAAGCCTTTTATTAAGTTCACTCATAACACCCTTGAAAAAATTTTGAAAGGTATTTAAGGTAACTTGGGGATCACATGGCCTAGTCTGTGTTTGCTGCTGTGAAGGGGGTGAAACCAACTGCTCGGGAAACATGGCTTGAGTCAGAAATGACCAGTCAGGGAAATCATTCCGATTTGCCATATCTGGGCTAAAGACTTCGGGGCTTGGAGAATAATGTATATTAAGAGAGCTGTCAGAATCAGTACTTGAAGTCACCTTTTTTCGTTTACTGCCTTTCTTTTACGTTTTTGGTGGCATTTAAAAGTTCCGGACAAAACCCGATAACAATCACATAAACACCAATGTAAACACACAAACTCAGGTGAGCTGTAATAACCTGTACTTGCACGGGATAAACGTTTTGTGTCCGAAATATTTTCTCCACAATTGTTATCGATGAAATATCAGTAATTTCATAAAATTTTGTAGTGAAGTTTCATTATTTTAGGTTCTTAAGTATAAATTGTTTCCACAGTCCAAAAATAGAATTACTCCTACCTCTATTTCTGAAGAAAACCTCCAAATTATCGGAGCGATAAAATTCGGTGTCCAGTCACCAGCGCCATTACCCATCAATGGAAGAGATGGACGGGTTATTACCATGTCAGATTCTCCGAACGCCTACTGCCCAATTATCATTATTCAATTACACTGGGCAATTATGGGGCCTTCTAAAGGGGCACAGGTAGACATTACCTGTGTTTCCGTGAATGAAAAATAATATAACAGTTTGTTATTTTTGTTAAATTTTGAATGTCTATATAATTAAAATTGTTGCATAAATAAAAAGAAAACATTGAATCAATTTTAATATATTTATTTAATTTATTAGCACTACATATAATTTAAAACAATAAAATAATGTCTTAAAATTGCATAACATTTTATATACAATTTTCTTTTTATTTTGACACATAGCACTGTTTTATAACAAACTCATAAATCCATGGTTGTCTAAAACATAAATAACAATTCAAAATGACATAAAGTTTTAAAAAGTATAATTCATACCAGTATATATACAATATTTACACAGATACTAATATGGGCACGGAGTCTGTCTTAATGTCCTTTCACTTTGACTGTCACTATGTCAATGTCCTAAATAAAGAAGTTCCGATGTTGAATCTGCGTAGGTCATAAGGTCAATGATCCCGTCTTGGTATTGATCGTTTAGGGTCTGCAGTCTCCTCTTGATGTTCGCGTACTTCGAATGGTTCCTCCAGCTATTGAAGATCTTGATGACAGTGTAGATGTTTGGGTGCGCATGTAGGGCCATCCTCTTCAGCTTCCCGTGCCATGCTTCTAAGTTGTTATTGGTCCGTGGTCCATTGGTTCCGAAGTGATTCCAAATAAGTCTGTCACCATTCACCCATCATCTTTACAGTAATTGATTTTAAAACTAATATTCGAAAAATATCAAAGTGAATTTTTTTTTCCATAATGATTATCAATTACTTGGCTTTATGACTTTGTAATTAAAAAATATTTTAGCTTATGTCGTTCATTTATTCACAGCTTGGACAAATTTGTTGAAGAAAGTGATGTTTTATCATAATTATATCTCAGTCGTAATTTAGATAATCATCATTTAAAATTTGTGATTTTAATTGATACCTTAAGATATAATGTTTTATTTTTATTTTGTTAAGATGCAAATTTAAAAATGAAGAAAGATATTTAATTTTTTTTTAATAATATTTAATGATCATTTTATTTCACTGAAACATTTAGGTTATTAAAAAAATATGGTATTTTTAATATAATGTCAGGTACATGCAGCCATTAGCACTATTTATTGCATCTTTTTATTTTTTTTTTTTTTTGAATTAAAAATAAGACAATTAAAAGTATATTAAATTGAAAGTATATACAGGTAAAGTGTACCTGTGTCCCAAAGTATATACAGGTAAAGTCTACCTGTGTCCCCTTAATTGCCTTGACCAATTATTATTTTTAATTGAGGAGTAGGCGTTGGGAGAACACACCTTTTATATTTATTCAAATACTATTTAATTGCCGATTATAGACTATAATATGATATAATTGGATTCTATCTGATAGGTATTTAAAAATTCTTGACATGTGTAAAACCTTGGGTTCTCTGTATCTTCAACCAAATCATTAATGGTGTGGATACCTTTTGTACACTATTCCTTGTATATTACAGGTTTATTCCCAATGCAGATATCAGAATATTGTACCATAAAGGAGTTTTTATGATATATTTTATTTTATTTTTTTAAAAAATGGTTTGTATTTTTAAACCTAGCCCTTGTCTCAAAAACTTCTTTCCAAAATCTATTTTGGTCTAATCAACTACAAAACGATAAGTATTCCTTACCATAATTGGAAACGAAATCTATATTAAATTTAGTTCTGAATTAACATTGCCTTTTTCCAGGTGTCCTATAAGGTCTTCTTATCCAAGTAAATTGTAACGAGTCTATGAATGAGTATAAATCTACCATCTTTAGTCCTCCATCTTTATAATTTTGAATTATCACATCTCCTTTAATTTTATCTGTCTCACTATTCCACAAAAAATATATATAAAATTGTGTTAAGGTTTTTAAGACAATGATCACTAGGATTTGGTAATGATATAAAGAGGTGATTTAATTGTAAAATGATAAGACATTTTATTAAATGTACGATACCAATGGGAGTAAGAGTCCATTTTTTCAGTCATTAATAATAGCGTTTTTGTCAAAAATCATCATAGGAATTTGATGCAAATGTACAGGAAAATCTCTCCCAAGTACTGTGAAAGCGTTGCTCCCCCATTGTAAATCTAATTTAGGTAATAATTTGTCATCACTATATTTTTGACTACCAATTCAGACTACTTGTGTTTTATTTGTATTGATTTTTAAACCTGATATTTTTGCAAAAATATTCAGTTCATGTATTGCCCTTTTTGAACCCTCGAAGATTAAAGAAGTATCATCAGCATACTGTGAAACAAGAATTATCAGCACCTAATAGTTTAGGCAATACATTTTTTATTCAATTCTAATAAGACCAGAGCCTTTTATAAATTACATTTAGTAATGAAATTGGTCTCCAGTTTTTAATAAAATACCCTAGATTTATCTCCCTTTGGAATACAGGTAGTTATCCCTTGTCTTTGTGTAACAGATAATTTTCTTACTTGAAATCCGTAATTTAAAGAATGCACAATAAAATCCCCAAGTTGTTTCCAAAAACATGCAAAAAATTCAGTGGTGAAGTCGTCTGAACCTGGACTTTTGTTATTTTTCATATTTTTTTATATTGTGGAGGCTTCTTCATAAGTTATCAGACATTCTAATTTTTTTTTTCAATATCAATCAGTTTGGATAAAGTATTCCCTATCATATGTTGTTTAAGTATTCCCTACCATATGTTGTTTAAGTACTCTCTACCATATGTTGTTTAAGTACTCTCTACCATATGTTGTTTAAGTACTCCTTATCATATGTTGTTTAAGTACTCCCTACCATATGTTGTTTAAGTACTCCCTACCACATGTTGTTTAAGTACTCCCTACCATATGTTGTTTAAGTACTCTCTACCATATGTTGTTTAAGTACTCCCTACCATATGTTGTTTACGTACTCCCTATCATATGTTGTTTAAGTACTCCCTAACATATGTTGTTTAAGTACTCTCTACCATATGTTGTTTAAGTACTCCCTACCATATGTTGTTTAAGTACTCCCTATCATATGTTGTTTAAGTACTCCCTACCATATGTTGTTTAAGTACTCCTTATCATATGTTGTTTAAGTACTCCCTATCATATGTTGTTTAAGTACTCCCTATCATATGTTGTTAAAGTACTCCCTACCATATGTTGTTTAAGTACTCCCTATCATATGTTGTTTAAGTACTCCCTACCATATGTTGTTTAAGTACTCCCTACCATATGTTGTTTAAGTACTCCCTATCATATGTTGTTTAAGTACTCTCTACCATATGTTGTTTAAGTACTCCCTATCATATGTTGTTTAAGTACTCCCTATCATATGTTGTTTAAGTACTCCCTATCATATGTTGTTTAAGTACTCCCTACCATATGTTGTTTAAGTACTCCCTACCATATGTTGTTTAAGTACTCCCTACCATATGTTGTTTAAGTACTCCCTATCATATGTTGTTTAAGTACTCCCTACCATATGTTGTTTAAGTACTCCCTATCATATGTTGTTTAAGTACTCTCTACCATATGTTGTTTAAGTACTCCCTATCATATGTTGTTTAAGTACTCCCTATCATATGTTGTTTAAGTACTCCCTATCATATGTTGTTTAAGTACTCCCTACCACATGTTGTTTAAGTACTCCTTATCATATGTTGTTTAAGTACTCTTTACCATATGTTGTTTAAGTACTCTCTACCATATGTTGTTTAAGTACTCCCTATCATACGTTGTTAAAGTTCTCTCTACCATATGTTGTTTAAGTACTCCCTATCATATGTTGTTTAAGTACTTCCTATCATATGTTGTATAAGTACTTCCTATCATATGATGTTTAAGTACTCTCTACAATATGTTGTTTAAGTACTCCAAACCATATGTTGTTTAAATACACCCTATCATATGTTGTTAAAGTACTCTCCACAATATGTTGTTTTAGTACTCCCTATTATATGTTGTTTCAGTACTCTCTACCATGTTGTTTAAGTACTTCCTATCATATGTTGTTTAAGTACTCCCTATCATATGTTGTTTAAGTGATCTCTACCATATGTTGTTTAAGTACTCTCTACCATGTTGTTTAAGTACTCCCTATCATATATAGTTTAAGTACTATGTACCATATGTTGTTTAAGTACTCCCTATCATATATAGTTTAAGTACTTCCTATCATATGTTGTTTAAGTACTCCCTATCATATCTTGTTTAAGTACTTCCTATCATATGTTGTTTAAGTACTCCCTATCACATGTTGTTCAAGGTTAATGTCTTTAATTTCTTTTTTATATATAATAACTCATATAAAGAATAAATTTCATTTAAGATGTCTTCTTGACTTGTAATTATTTCATTATCTTTCTCTAATTTAGTGATAATTTTGACTGAATTTTCTGTTCTCTAATCTTTAAAAGTTGATTCCCCTCTTCTAACCACTTTGCCCTAGATCGAATAATATTTCCCTGTATCCTTTGTGACCTGATTTTCTCTAATCCTTTTTTCCCGTATCACGTTCATCAGTTTTAATTAATTCATATTTTTCTAAAGTTTCTATCATTAATATTATTTATTTTTCTCTGATGTTTTGTTGTTTTTTCTCTTATTTGAAGCATATGAGTTTTTCTTCTTAATTTCTTTAAAAGCATTTCCAAAAAGAGTTGATCATTAATATCAAACTGAATTTCTCTATTTTGAATTTCAAGGAATTTGATTGTGGTTATACATAATCAAGGTGTATTGGCATTTTATATCTTGTATGTAGTTATTGTCAAATCTAAGTAGTCAGACTCTTGTAATAAAGAATTATTAAATTTCCATAGCCCCCTTCCTTTTTAAATTCATTAATTTTTATTGAAAAACGTTTGGCATGATGTAAAATAACAACCGGAAACAAACAAATTTATAAAAAAATGATTGTGCTTCGAGCTGGCTGTAATTCACTGTATTTCATTCTCTAGGACGGATAGGATTGGGTTTGATTTGATCTGTAAAGACCACCGACCTTCCGCAAGATGGAATTGGGTTATACGTATATTTTATTATTGGTTATACCACAAATTCTAGTTAAAATGATAGAAAGTATTGAACTCGATACCCCCTCACTACCTTGAAAAATAAGACGTCTTTCATCATTATGGGTCATGATTCTCTTGTTGACCCCGACCGAACACATTCGTTTTCCGTGGACTGATACAGGCGGGTTAAACAGCGGGATTCAATCATTTCAGTAATAAAGACAAAAAATATCGAAAATATTTATTAGATAGCTTGATGAAAATGCATAGTCTATTTCTATGTAACAAACGGGCTTTGGATAAACATGTATTTTAAGAATGACAATGTTGTATATTTGATATGATAATTATAAAATTGGGAATTGCATTCACATTTTAAACCACGCTCTCAAGTCATGCGTGTCTTGGTATGTCTTAATACTATAGCTGTGTACTCTATTCATCCTTCTAAATCCCAACATGTAATGAGTCAATGTCGCGAATTAAAACTTTCATATAAAAGGACAGAAACGAAATTCGTGATGTTCTCGATCTCGACCTTCACTATATTGTATGTCACAGCTCTCAGTAAAGGGTGAATCATATGAATGCACCGTAAATATGCCGTAGCTTTCTTTTTTAAACCACATTGAATATGCACACGATTAATTTCTTGTTGGAACTTGAAGAAAGATGAATGATAACTTCACTTTGTCACTTTATTTAAGAATGTAATTGATTAGACATTGTATGCACTGGCGGATTTAGAGGGGGTGCGGGGCGTATCCCCCATATTTTTTTTAAATAGAAAATAGTAGATAAAGTTTTATAGTCTGGGAGCCTTAAATGGCCCCTTAGATATTTTAAAATGAAATAAAATTTCTAGACTGAATCCAGTAAAAAACTTCCCCGATCTTCTAAAAATAAAAATATTTCTGGACCCCAACTTGAATTGCACTTATAACAATTGTGTTCGTAGAAACTCAAGTTTTTTTTAACAATAAGTCTGTCAATTTAATGCATTAATTGGGATAAGAACAAGTCGAATATGTGAAAATTATCTCTCTCTGCATTTCTGGTGAAATGCCCTGGACCATGGGGCAAACGTAGTGCTATTACATAGAAAATCAGGTCGTGATATTTACATATTCAATTTCCTTTTTCATTTACATTGTAATATAGGCCTATTATTTTTATTCAATATTTTACTAACAAATTGATGCATTTCAAGGAAAATTAAAAATGTAAATTCCACTCCAATTTCAGGTTAAATTGAATCTATCAATGATTTTATTATGGATAATGAGGTCATAATTCAGTGTCTGGGTGCTATTACTAATTCGTTCGACAATCTGTCCCAATTTTAGGTTACTTTTTTGCTAAAACAATCTTCTTTTGAGAAGAATAATCAGTGTGATTTATTAGCGGAATCCAGGTGTACTTGGAAGCAGAAAAATGTGTCTACTGAAATTTCAAGTGAGATGATTAAAACCCATCCCCATTACGATCCGACAGTTGGTATTGTGTGTAGTGACCAGTAAAGCGCTCAGGCAGAAGCTCAGCGAAAATTACGTGTAAAACTTTGATTTTTAAGTAAAACGCAGAAAAATTAATAACAAATTCCAGAACTTTTTCTGCTCTGCATTTACGACCCTCAAACATGGAAACATCTACTTAGATCGTGCATCCAAAGCTTCCCCATTATTTTAAAATTAATAATTGCTAGGGTATTGACAAACTACACGCACTATGACGTCACAATACAATTTTAATAGAGCTTGGTGTCTCAGACTTGCCCCGATTCTTAAGCAACACACACGTGAAAAAAACATGGTTTTACCACACCTAACAAAATCGACATGCGATTTCACGTGAAAACAACAAGAGTCCCGAAGTCTTGTCATAGTCAGCTTAACCAACACACACGTGGTAACAAGGTTTCACTTCGTGATTATAGTTACACGTTGAACAACAAGAGTCCCAAGATCGTGTCATAACCAACTAAATTGATATATGATTGGACTGCCGTGTTGTAAATTTAATAGCTTATCTAGGTTCCTAACCAGTAGAGTCAAATATATGTCATCATTCAGTGGTAGATTTAAAGCGATATGGGCTGTCGTAGGTTAACAATTTTACATGCCAGTTTTATGTAATATTTTATCTCGTATATATTCCAAAGAGACCATCTGATGGCTAGAATAACAAATGCATGTGTTTTGATTTTGTCAATGTCAGCATTCAGGGCAACATTAAAGATAGGAAAAGTTTCTTTATTTATTCATATATTCATCCGATTTCCTTCAGGTATTTAAAATAGCGTTGGAAAACATATATTTTACATAATACAAACACTTTCCAATAAAATTCACGCCCTGTATTTTAAAAGAAAAATATAAAACTTAAAAATTGGTCGACTTTAACATAGTCCGAGTATGTGAAGGACCGAGATCCCCTGACCGAATAAAGACGCACATTTGATATGGCGAAAGAGTTTATCCAAAAGGTCATTGCATACGGAAATTCAGGTACGGGAAAAATTGAATTCTAATAAAACAAGTAACTTAGAAAAGAAGATCTTTTGCAACTGTTCGTGTATTTCGTAATGTATTTGAACACAAATTTTATCATATTCTCGACTATATGTCAGGGGACACAAATAATTATTGTGACAGCTTATATCGATTTAAATTAAGGGGGGTATATATACACCCCCCTTTGGACGCCAAAATATAGAAGTATAAAGTACATACAGTAAAATTAAACACAGAAGCCCTGAATTTGACAAGAAAATGTTTAACACCATTATATTTATGAATAAAAATTGGAAAATTAATAAATATAAAATACCAAAATTTTCAAACAATTCTATACTCGTCCTTCCCTCTAACTTTATGTCATAGCCCCCTTCACTTTGTCTGTATATTTCTAATTTCATTGCTTTGGGCTACACTTTTGTTTTATTTCAGTTTCTTTCTAAAGTGTTTGCCCTACATATCAGTATTACGTTTTTTAAACATGTGTGAAATATGATAGTTTATTTGTAAACATGATTTGTATTGTATCAAATAAAAAATGTATATGATTTTGTGTTATTATCATCTAGGAATAGGAAAATCCAATCATAAATGATATCCAATACCTTACACTGAATAAACACACCATTTCCACACGTATATTTCTTCTCTCTCTCTCTCTCTCTCTCTCTCTCTCTCTCTCAAAAAAAAAATAATAATGATAATAATAAACACCTTGATCTGCGCCTGTAATTGAGAACAACAGGGGTGATGATTTAATACAATGAATGTCTTACCCCTTTGTGTGTGTCTGGACTCTGATCAAATACAAGGATTTTGAAAAGACTGTTTTTTTGTTTTTGTTTTTTGGGGTTTTTTTGCCACACAAAACATTTTTTTAGTTATAACGTGGGGCGCTTCGAATTACCTCATACTGCCCCATAATACTACATATTTGTGATACTACCCCATAATAATAAATCTGAGTCAGATACTAGTGAAACCAGTGTATTTCGGAATTGTTTGTTTTGTTTATTACGTGTAGCCTACCGCATACTACCCCATAATACCCTACAGCACCACATACTACCACATATTACTACTTACTTTAGACGTTCTGATACAAATTATCAAATTATTTAGGATTAAGATTTTAAAAAGTCCATTTCTAGAAACACCGTAATCCGGAAGTATTTGGCCCGACTTGAATGTACCTATCTGACTCGGATTTATTTCGATAGTTTGATGCAGTAATATTGGGTGGTATGTGGTATTATAGGGTAGTATGGGGTACATGTAGTATGTGGTATTATAGGGTAGTATGGGGTACATGTAGTATGTGGTATTATAGGGTAGTATGGGGTACATGTAGTATGTGGTATTATAGGGTAGTATGGGGTACATGTAGTATGTGGTATTATAGGGTAGTATGGGGTACATGTAGTATGTGGTATTATGAGTAGTGTGGGGTACATGTAGTATGTGGTATTATAGGGTAGTATGGGGTACATGTAGTATGTGGTATTATAGGGTAGTATGGGGTACATGTAGTATGTGGTATTATAGGGTAGTATGGGGTACATGTAGTATGTGGTATTATAGGGTAGTATGGGGTACATGTAGTATGTGGTATTATAGGGTAGTATGGGATACATGTAGTATGTGTTATTATAGGGTAGTATGGGGTACATGTAGTATGTGGTAAATTGACATGCTGATATGGTGGTGGACAGTTTTGGGTGGATGAAACTGGTTACAATGTACCCGGGAAGAGACCACCGGCCTTCTGCAAGTAAACTGCCTTTTAACTGGCAAATTTCCTCACAAAAATCAGCTAAGGTTTTAGTGGATCTCGAACCACTGGAACCTTAGTTGATTTTTGTGAGACTTCAAAGTGCAATGCTCTAACCACTCTGTCCCTCAAATACAAGTTACGGCTTCTAGAAGTATTGAAATCGGAAAGCATGTTACCTTCGTATTTGAAAATAAATATTCTGTACTGCGTCGGTATGAAAATACATAATCTGAATCGACAAAAATTTCCATGTCCCCTCATAATCAAATGGTCACCCCCTCTAATGCACTACTAATAGTGTAATACAGCAATAATGGACCCAAAATATGGTAATACATAAGTCAGTCACAATTCAATAATTTTTCAAGATCACTGTCCTGGGACATAATTTCTTTCAGAGCTATACATCTAAACTAATTAAGTCCTTTTTATTTAGTTATTTAACGTTTTTTATTTATATGTCATTGTTTTGCAAACTTGAAAGGATATTTGATACGACTGTATTTTCATATTTACATCCGTTTTTGGTGGACTTTCGGGAGTGTACAAGGGTATTGCCTTAATCTAGTAACTGGTATTTCGGTACCAGCTGAATATTTCATAATAAAGTGATACAAATGTACATGTACTTCGTTTCGAGAGTACCAATGAAGTACGAAGCCTAGTGTAAAATAGTGTCAGTCCATCAACATTTTACATTTTGAAATTCTTCAACAGAACTACTAAACAGATTGAAGTGAAACATGGCACGAATGATCCGTACAAGGTGGAAACGAAATATTGTCACTTTGGTGTTCTTGCTTCACCCAAGATGGCCACCACCGGTGGACTTACTTTAACAATAGGACCCTGTGGGAAACACTTGCAGTTTTCCTCTAGAGAACTGAATGGATTGGAACAAAACGCCATGAATATTCCTTAAAAGTTGCTGAACAAATGCTGTTATTTTGGTCCCGCCTGCCTTCCAAGGTACTCAACAGTGGGGATATAGTTAACACCTTCGTGTTTTTGTGTGAAATGTTTTCCAGCAGATAATCGGCATCCCAATGGGTATCAACTGTGCCTCTCTCCCAGCTGGCATCTTTTTGTATTGGAATTATTTTTTTTTTTGGTATTATGCAGTGGAATTTATACAGTTTCTGCTCACAATAGAAGAGAAATAGTTAGCATCTCGGTTCATTTTTACATACAGGTACATCGACATGAACATGGTCTGTCTATAAATAATCCAGATGTATCTGATTTGATTTGATTTTTTGTTTTACGCCATACTCAACAATCTTTCGGTCATATGATGGCGTCCAGTTTTTATTGGCGGAGGAGAAACCCCGGTTACCCGGGTAAAGACCACTGACCTTCCGCAAGAAAACTGACAAACTTTCCCACTTAATCCGATGATCATGACCCTATCAGTATTCGAACTAGAGGTGAGAGGCCTTGTGGTTTAAAGCGCAATGCTCGAACCACTCGGCCACGGAATCCGCCTCCAGATGTATCTTATTAAGCTTCAAATCAATGGGAATACTGTAAATCCGGAGCTCTTTTTTTTGGCGACACGCACGTTCTAGATTTATTCGAGATAACATTTTAGCGATTTCGTATGCCCATATCATCATACTATAATTATACTCCATTACTTGATAATTTTATTTTCGCGAGTATAAGCTCTCGCAAAATTACGCGTAAATAAAATTCTCGCGAATAAAACCGGGTTTACAGCACATTTTCTCCGGTGAATTGGGAAGAACGGTCAATTCGCACCTCCCTTTTAAATTCCATATCACGAATTTCCCGTTATACCTTTTCCTACCTATGGAGTTTTCATTCCTCGTTGTACACGTTATGACGGGGCATAGTTCTTTTATGAATGTTTAATTCCGAGAGTCAGACGACTCGCCAATAAAATACTCGCACAAGGATACGCTGGTGAACGCTTGAAATCGTCAATAAGAATGTTTTATGATCCATACGGGAATTTTGTTAAACAATACTATAAATATGAAGTTCCCTCTCAAGATGGTCAGGTAGTATTTTAGAGCACGATTGTATACAGTGATTTAATTCCGCAAATCGGATCTGGAGCTGACTGACATTTTCACTAAGCTGAGCCTTTTCACCGATATCGAGAGGTTTCCATGGAATGTTTGCGACCGGTGTGGCGTGCTAACAGGAGACCCTGACTTCTTCCGGATACCTGGTCCAATCATGTTTTGGATTCACAATTGTTTTTCGTGTTTAGACGGTTGATATATCTAATTTGTCGTGATACCATTGGTACTTCTTCGTTGAACTTACCATAGGACCGCAACGAAATGAAACCAAACGTGTCAGAATGGTACAGTCCCTTCCTACTTTAGGTAGGATACTAGCACCAGTTGACTAACCCATACAACTTGCCGAACAACAATAATACCTCTATACCATATTAATGTCCTTTGAAACTTGACCAAACCTTCTTTCCAGCTACCATAAGTTTATGGAAGTATCATTTCCCACTTTTTGATTTACCAGGTATTTTACCAAAAAGTGGGAACGTGGTAGAACAAATGATCACCTCAGATACCATGCTCTCCCTCCCAGTCCGTGAATATATTAAAAAATAAAACCAAACGTAGCAGAAATAACCTTAGATTCCCCATTTTTCTTATGGAAGTAGAAAAATCAATATTATTTACACGCAGCTTAGACATGGTTGCAGTAAACTAAAAACTGACTTTAAATACAGAGTTTACTCGTTCCCAAGTAGTCAGTGTATATGTGGATACAATTTTGAAAATGTTCAACATAACTTTTTGTATTGACCTTTACATAGGTATATTCGGAATGTTCTCTTAAGGAAAATATTGATATAAACTCCTACATTGGCACAATTTTATACGGTGACCAAAATTTGACCACACGGCACAATATAGAGCTAATTAAAGCAGTGTATAATTTCATACAACAAAGCAATCGTTTGCCTAGTCCCCACATCTTCCCAAATCCAGTTTTCCGATCCACTCCGTCATTTGAATGGACCAAAAAACCTTTATTCTATTCTTTATGATTATCACTTCATTCTTATGTTGTTGCATCATTTTTTTTTATCATTGATTGTACATATATTTGTTAAGGGAGAGAACACACCTGGGTTGGATAACTTGTTTTCAATCCTTTTGTCTCGTTTTCATGACAATGAAATGTGTTTCAACTAAGTGGTTTTTTTTCTCATTTGTCCATTTTTTCAGATATTTCACACAATATCGCAAAAATAATATTCTACTCTTGAGGTTGCTTTAACGACCGGATCGGTCCTATTATAGTGGAAAATAAATAACACTATAATGTAGATCACGTTCAACTTCAGTGGAGACACATTTCTATAATTTGAACACATATATACTTTGGATGTCACACATATAAAATATATAATTTAGAAAATATTTCATAAAAGGCAGGTGACGATGTATAACTTTTATTGAAAGCATTTCAACTTCTCTATCATACTTTGGATGTCACACATATAAAATATATAATTTATAGGATATTTCATAAAAGGCAGGTGACGAAGTATAACGTTTATTGAAAGCATTTTCCATGACTGATCTAACCCACCTGTTTTATTTAACCATAGATCTAGACGCGCCTAGATGATTTTGCAACGAGCATCCGTGACTCGCATTAACTTGACTCTCCCCAGGTTGATGTCATTTGTAAATTTTGAATTTACTGGGTGGGTGTGAATACAAAACTGTTGACCAGACAATATCGGGGTAGTGTGGTGTACAAAAATAGAATCTAGAAATCAATATAACCGGGGTACCCTGCCACACAGAAATGAAAAAGCCAACACTTTCTAACAAACTCCGAGGAAAATCAGATCAAGTTATATACGCGATTTACGATACAATGTAAGCATGCATATAGACAAAACTACACATATATAATTATATACAATCATGAAAATATAACGTGTTTTGGTGACGAGGCTTTATTAAAAAAAACTGTCTCGGTACTTCTCATCCCAATACACCATTTTCAAGTTATCTCATTCCATTGGGATTTTTCGAGTTATTGTATACCTTACGACGATGGGGTGGGGTGGATGGGTATTCCAGGAAAATATGTTTGAGATATTTATGAAAATTATCAAGTCCTATAACTTTGATAAATGTCGAATGTCGGCCATAGCATGGATTACGAAACGCAAACTCGATCATCCGAGATGATATTACCATAGTAACCCCTTGTATCAAGTTTCGTGAATAAACTTGTTAAAATCATATACCCCCCTCCCCCAACCTCGTCTGCGAGGAAATAATAAAATGGGGCGGAGCCTTCACCGCATTAGTACTAGTGCCATGTCCATAGCACAGGTGAAACATTATGGCACTTCACTTGAAGCTGCTGACGTCTCCATATGAGTGGAAAACAAAAAATAAAAACAAACACGCACTGCTATTGATAACAAAACTGGTGTACATATAATCGTATACAAAAATGTCGATCGCTTTACCCATCAAAGGACGGATTGTTATTCTCAGTGATATGTTGGTTTTTTGTAAAAAAAAATCATTCATGGAGAAACGTGTTCCAATTTTTCTATAATTAGATTTCGAATTCTTCTTTGTTTGCTTGCATTATTGCTTGTGTTTATGAGTAATTTCTAACTTGTGATAAATGAAATTTTGAAATACCCAACGAATTTAGGTTTAAAGTACAAAAGTACTCGAGATGTCTTAATCGGGTGGGTCACATTTTAAATAATTTGGAGATTATGTTAACAATATTTGTCCATTGTAAGAGTTTTGAACCAGTTTGTTTCTTTTTATTTACCCCAATGAAACAGTCGGATAACTTTGGTGGAATAAATTTTATTAGGCAGGGAAGGTTTTAAATTATCAACTGCTTTAGTCTGACTTGCTAACGCAATAGACCCATTTTAAAATTAGCGACATTCAATACTCCAGTCTGTGATTAACATGGGTTTATTTTTATGTATGGCTATTGTTACTAGATCTTCGGTTTTCATCTAAGCTATACTTTTGACAGTATTCAAACACTGGTACACATTTTTTGTTCACATTGGCACAGATTTTGCAGTGTGTGTACGTAAAGCGCCCGATACGTGGACTTCTGCAAAGAACATGTACTTGGTTTTCAATTTGTCACCTGTAACATGAGAAAGATCTTCGTGTCACAAGATTCATCATATCAGTAGGGTAGTGTATTTTGCATCAAAATCGATCGCCTGGTGAAACAGAGACCCTATTACCCTTCATAACTTATACATTAACAAGTAAACGGACACGAGAGATCTGGGTCCAAGGTCCCCTTTACGCAATCTTTAATATTATCTAACATTTCATAATACACCAAATTTATGATACAGTTGGATTTTGGTTGTATTGTTGTTTAAAGTCTTTCACTCATATGAAGACGTCAACATTGCCAACGAAGGACTTCAGTGTTTGGCCTATGCTGGGCACTTGTGGCCATTGAGCAGTGAGGGTTCTTTAACATTTTGTTGTTGTTGTATTGTGTCATGCGGAGACGTCACCAAATACCGGTGATGCTCGGCACTTGCGCTCATTGAGAGCAGTGAGGGTTCTTGAACGGGGCAGCCCGATATTCCAACGCCCCATTAGTCAGACATCCCATTGGTCTGACGCCTCATTAGTCCGACACCCCATTAGACCGACACTAAAAAGTGTTCAGCTTGTGGTGAAAGATGGCCCGCCATATATTATCAAATCTTATCTTAACCCTCTATACCCTACAAACCACAAAAAGACTGGTCTAAACATACCATTTAGATGCTTACAGTTGAAAGGGTTAACCCAGCTTTTGACAAAAAATACAATAATTTGCAGGGAATAAAATGCCAAAGTAGATTTGCGGTCCAATTTATCAGATCATTTGTATTATTTGTGGCATACATTTGTAAATGATGCTTGAATCGTTGTTTCTTTGGAGGAAAGTTCAGGAGTATTCAAACATACTCAGATTATGAGTACCCTACACAAGGTATTTATTTATGTTACAGGAAAATCATAAATGTGGCCGAAAAACGTTAGTCTGTGAATGATGGAAAATAATGTTTCCTTTTATGTCAGATTCAAACTTATATACATGTAGTCAAATTAATAAAATATAACTTGAGCTTGAATATTGTGTAAAACTGGTGACTTCAGACTTTATTGTAGATTTTTTTTACACATTTAGGCCTAAATACCCAAAATGTTGATTATGTGGTTGAGCAAGACTTCCAAGGCCAAGGGTGGTGTGGCTTTCCAATCGTAACGTTCACCCAGATAATTTCTGCTATAACTGATAATCAATTCAATGTCAGCACGGGTGATTTAATGCCGTCTAGCTGTAGTTCTTTTTGTCAACCTTTGCAATATTGGCACAAGATTCGATTGAAAGATTTTCCCATCAAATGAGCTGGGAAGTTGAATACGTGTTCTTTTCCATTTAACCTCGATTTCTATCAGGTTGAAACTTTTGGCTTTAGGCTGCTCCATGAAACACATTCATTACCAGTGTTCGATACTAATTGAACATCATTATACTGTAACACTTTGAAATTGCTTATATCCAGGTGAACACGATTGTACATGAATGATTCTACGTAACCCACTTAACGGTTCATGTACATATTAAGATGTTCTTTTCACTATCATATTCGCTGGGGTCAATGTCAGTTTACGACAAAGATAGTCAGAATAGAATTAGTTTTTTCCCCAATATTTTAATCAAAGGAAAAGCCCTAACAGAGATTGAACCGATCAAATTCAATAACTTGTCATGTCATATCCATGGTAAACAATAATGGTTATGAGTAATATCAAACTTGTGACAAATGAAATTATGAAATACCCGACGACTTTAGGTTTAAAGTACAAAAAGTATTCAAGATGTCTTGATCGGGTGGGTCACATTTGAAATAATTTGGAGATTATGTTAACAATATTTGTACATTTTAAGAGTGTCGAACCAGTTTGTTACTTTTTATTTACCCCCAATGAAACAGTTGGATAGATTTGGTGAAATAAATAAATATCTTGGAGAAAATAAATAGTAATTTAATAGCAGGTCCAGGTCGGCTTAATTCACTATCCCAAGTCTAGGTTTTCCGATCGATCCACTGTCCTCCACACAAAGTAACGAAGAACAAAGTGAATCAGAAAACATGGACTTGGAATGGTGGGGTTACGGGTGTAACACCCCACTCTTGAATTTAGTTAAATATTAGTGTGCTCTACAGAGGAATTTGGTATAGTGTCGGGAAACCAGAAAATAGACTCTTAAACCTTTTAGAATTCAAAACTTATATCAGCTGATTTATAGTTTAGTATTTCTGTGTGATAATTCTGTAGGATAAACAGGTAATAATTTATTGCCTGGAAACTTCAATAATGGATTCTAGATCTCGGGTTATGATAAACTTAAACCAAATACGGGAAACGCACTCCAAACTACTAGCATTTGAATGTAGGTTGACACACCCTTCCCGGAGATAATCAATGTGACATCTATGCGGGTCATTTGTATATACAAATTTTAAATAGTTTAACTATGTCATCTCGTGCACATCCAATTTCAGCACTAATCAAGGACCCGTGTTGTACATTCCTTTACAATGGGTAATCCATTAAAAATATCTTGTTTTTCGTAGGTAAATACGACCTAGTCACCACGTACAGATACCGCTCAAAATTTCAGCATGCGTTCCATCCATTTCATATATCCTTTAGTTCAGTATCTATAATGAATTTCAATTATTTTCACTGGATGATAGTTTATGTAAAATGATGGAAATAGGTTGTTAAATTGTTTAAATTTTTATGCCACCCAGTGTTGATTAAACTTGCATCCAATCCGACTTAGTAGAAGTTACAGCGTTCAATGGGTCGGTTTTGGTTTATTAACGCCATCATATTACATGAAAATGAGCCGTGGATCATGCTGTTTGAGCGGGACACTGTTATTAAATAATCCTCGTGGCAGGCTCTTTCTTTTAAAACAATACATTTATCCCATACATATAGTACGTTGCAAAACAGTGACCTTGAACTGTTTTTAAAGTCAAGTCTTAAAGCACATGTTAAGAAGTAGCAGTTAAAGGAACTACTTCGTACATTATGGGTGTCTTTGGGCGAGATGATTTTTTTTTAACTTTAGAAACGAATAAGAACTTGCGCTAGAACGTTCTCACCCAAATACCAAGAATATATAAATGAGAACATAAATATGGCAGAGAAGTTAGCCATTGGTGGCAATCAAACATTAGGCACACTACCAAATGGTAGAAGATTTTATAGACGATAATGTTGACGAGACGCCACATGATACAAAAATTGGCAACATATCTAGTGGGGCGGCAATGCCCCGCCCCACCCAGCAGGCTACGGACCTGTTACAGAACTAGCTTCTATTAAAGGAGACTTTTAGCTGATGATGTATCAACTTTGCTGAAAGTGTTGTCAGTAAATTTTGGAGAATTATTTTGATCTTTTAGACAACTAAGAACCAATAAGCACAGTAATCGTGCAATTAATTTCAGTGTAAAACTAAATGTGATAGTGGTCACTGGACTTTTTTCTTTTGTCTAAGCATTACCATTCAGTCTGTCGCCATATTTGTTCTTCTTACTCCTGCAAAATAGGTAGTGCGAAATCTTGACCAGAGAACAATGTTCGCGATGTTGGTTTTTGTAACTTGGGTGAGAAATTAACAAGAGAACACTGTTCTCGTTGCAGGAACAGCTCGCCCAAAGACACCCAATGTCTCTACCAAGAAATAGGCCCTATATTACTTTTAAAGAGAATTTGTTCCTCGAACATGTCTCCATGTTGTTTACTAACTAAATTCAATCTATATTATATAGAAGTTGATATGATATTCTATCATAACACACCTTCCATTCTGTGAATCAAATATTGATTTAAATGGTTGATCGGTCGAGATCTCGATCGCTAGGTGTTATCCGTGGAGATATGTACTCACTCGACGAGTCTTCCATCCGTGACCTTTTGCTGATTTAAATATCAAAGACACTAGGGTATTTCAAAATGTATATATAAGTCAAATAAACAGCTGATTATCAGGTGCTCGTCTGTTCACATAGTGGCAGGACCACTATGCAGTTATGATTAAAATCTGAACTTCTTGGAGCACCTGTTCCAACATTACTAGTTAATCAGTTTCGGAAGTATTTAATCCTGATATAAAGTGGTCACCAAATAAAGAATATTTTTTCGTTCAAAAAGAAAGGATGCGTGTACAACTTTTTGCAGCATGGAGCATTTTCCTTTTATTTAATTTCGGAGTCTGCATTGAAACGGATGACCCTCTGCATGACAAATTCGAATTTTATGCGAAAAGCAGAAAACTCTCTGGTAAGTTTGACATAATATTTTATACTCTATTTAAATTTTTATAAGTGAACTTGACGGTTGACCTGTGTTAATGGCTTTCTTTTGTAAAGGAATTATGGTCAAGTCCATGTGTACTATAAAGCCGGACTCTGGTACATTGGCAATATAAATGTATTATATTGATGTCGTATACTGTGTGTAGTTCTGAAAAAGACCATCAATTGATTTCTGATGATATTGCAGAGATATTTATGTAATACATGTATTATGCAAAGATCCCAAGTACAGTTTGGCCCCCTCCCGTGGACACAAATTAGGCACACATATAATACTTTTACAAATTGCGGACACCATATCATGTTTTCACTGTTTGGTAAAACCACCTGTGAATCCCAAAAGTTGAAAATTGAAAACAACGGACACGGCGGTATTACCCACATATTTGATATAGGTTTGTTTGTTTAACGTCCTACTCAAGAATATGTCACTCATATGGAGACGTCACCAAATGCCGGTGAAGGGCTTCAAATTTTGGCCTTTGCTCGGCACTCACGACCATTGAGCAGTGAGGGTTCTTTAACGTGCCGACACCCACTGTGACACGGGACCACCAACTTTTACTGTCTCATTCGAAAGATAGGAAACCAACCTGTCGCCGGCGGGACTCGAACTCACGACCTCACGATCCAGAGTCGAGCGCGCTACCGACTGAGCCAGGCCGGCTCCTGGTGACTCGTAAACACGCTGAATTGCTTGTTTTTTGATACACGTTTCTGGCGACTCGTTAGCACATAGAATTGCCTGATTTTGATATACGTTTCTGGCGACTCATTTTAAAACACAATGAATCCCATTATTTTAATATACGTTACTGATAACTCGTTAACACGCTGAATTACCTGATTTTTATACACGTTTCTGATGACTCGTTAACACGCTGAATTGCCTGATTTTTATACACGTTTCTGATGACTCGTTAACACGCTGAATTGCCTGATTTTTATACACGTTTCTGATGACTCGTTAACACGCTGAATTGCCTGATTTTTACACACGTTTCTGATGACTCGTTAACACGCTGAATTGCCTGATTTTTATACACGTTTCTGATGACTCGTTAACACGCTGAATTGCCTGATTTTTAAACACGTTTCTGATGACTCGTTAACACGCTGAATTGCCTGATTTTTATACACGTTTCTGATGACTCGTTAACACGCTGAATTACCTGATTTTTATACACGTTTCTGATGACTCGTTAACACGCTGAATTACCTGATTTTTATACACGTTTCTGATGACTCGTTAACACGCTGAATTACCTGATTTTTATACACGTTTCCTGTGACTCGGTAACACCCTGATTTGCCTGATTTTAATACACGTTTCTTATGACTCGTTAACACGCTGAATTACCTGATTTTTAAAAACGTTTCCTGTGACTCGGTAACACTCTGATTTGCCTAATTTTGATACACGTTTCTGGTGACTCGTTAACACGCTGAATTACCTGATTTTTATACACGTTTCTGGTGACTGGTTAACAAGCTGATTTGCCTGATTTTAATACAGGTTTCTGATCACTCGTTAACACGCTGAATTACCTGATTTTGATATATGTTTCTGGTGTCTCGTTAACACCCCGAATTGCCTGATTCTGATATACGTTTCTGGCGGCTCGTTAACACACTGAATTGCTTGTTTTCGATAAACGTTTCTTTTGTCTCGTTAACACCCTGTATTGCATGATTTTGATGTAGGTTTCTGATCACTCGTTAACACGCTGAATTACCTGATTCTTATATACGTTTCTTGTGACTCGTTAACACCCTGATTTGCCTGATTTTGATACACGTTTCCTGTGACTCGTTAACGCACTGAATTGCATGATTTTGATACACGTTTCTGGTGACTCGTTAACGCACTGAGTTGCTTGATTTTGATACACGTTTCTGAAAACTTTTTCTGGTAACTCGTTAACAAGCTGAATTGCATGATTTTGATACACGTTCCGTTTCTGGTGACTCGGTGACAAGCTGGATTGCATGATTTTGATACACGTTCTGTTTCTGGTGACTCGGTGACAAGCTGGATTGCATGATTTTGATACACTTTTCTGGTGATCGTTTTAACATAGTTTCCTTATAACTAATTTACGCATTGTATTGCATAGTTTTGATATACATGTAGGATTTTGGTAACTCACATGACACGTATTGATCGGTCTCTTGTAACTTGTTTACACGTTGCGGGGTACTTAATAAAAATAGTGTCTCTGGCAACTCTCTCGATATACAAAAATGAATGAAAAATGTTGTAATAATTGAAAATACAAAAGAAATAGTGTTAGGTTGTCGGTAAACACCACAGGGAGAACAATCATACCCCTCAAGCTTAGGTTTCAGTATTATAACCAAGGGAGGGTCGACGACAATTTTTTCACCGTGGAAACTGTCTCGGTTGCCTCAATGGTATATACGCCAACGTCCCCCTGTGGAATGTTTAATTTACTTGTACTTAATGAAAATCCAGACCCTATTATCTAAAGTTCTGTTTTGATATTTGTATCACGCTGAGTAGTGGTACCATTACAATAAACTTATATTTCCTACAGAATTCTAAAAAATATCGGACATTTTATCCAAATATCAAAAGATTTAAATCCTCAATATTTGGAATGTACACAAATCTATAATTATAGAAATATCATGAAATAAAACTCATGGTGGTCTGGTGACATATGCTCGACTTGCAAGCGGAGGTTCCGGGTTCGAATACCGGTATCGGATCACACCTAAGAGAAACCATTACTGTTGGTTCGCCGTTCTTGTATTAGTACATACACGCGTACGCATACTACAGGTTTAATTCTAGGCAGTTGCTATTTGTCCGGCTAACCGGATATATATCTGTGAGGCTATTTGTCCGGCTAACCGGACAAATATCTGTGAGGCTATTTGTCCGGCTAACCGGATATATATCTGTGAGGCTATTTGTCCGGCTAACCGGATATATATCTGTGAGGCTATTTGTCCGATTTTTTTATTCTAGCTCTTCGTATGAAAAATAGACACTCCGTATTTGGACAAATAGACACATAGACACTCCGTATTTGGCAGTTGCTATTTGTCCGGCTAACCGGATATATATATCTGTGAGGCTATTTGTCCGGCTAACCGGACAAATATCTGTGAGGCTATTTGTCCGGCTAACCGGATATATATCTGTGAGGCTATTTGTCCGGCTAACCGGATATATATCTGTGAGGCTATTTGTCCGGCTAACCGGATGTATATCTGTGAGGCTATTTGTCCGGCTAACCGGATATATATCTGTGAGGCTATTTGTCCGGCTAACCGGATATATATCTGTGAGGCTATTTGTCCGAATTTTTTATTCTAGCTCTTCGTATGAAGAAAATTTGTCCCCAATACCAATTTCTCCGTTTTCCGCCATCGCTCTGACGCGGGCTCCTGCTGCTGGAGATAAGATATGACATGCGCATTTTGTGTGACCGGACAAATAGTCAGAGAGCTATTTGTCCGGTTAGCCAGACAAATAGACACTCCGTTAATTTTAAGTTCATGTTGTAATATCAGTATTTTGCATCAAAACCGATCGCCCGGTGAAACAGAGACACTATTACCTTTCATAACTTATATATTAACTCTTAGTTACAACTAGATTGGATTCTGACATTGTTCATTCCAAGTAAACGGACACGAGAGATCTTGGTCCGAAGTCCCCTTAACTCAATCTTCAATATTATCTAACATTTCACAATTTTAAGGTGAAAATACACAAAATTTATACTACAGTTAGTTTGGCCTATGCTCGGCACTTGCGGTTATTGAGCAGTGAGGGTTCTTGAACGAGACAGCCCGATATACCGACGTCCCATTTGTCCGACATCCCATTGGTCCGACACTAAAAAGTTTTCAGTTTGTGGTGAAAGATGGCCCGCCATATATTACCAAATCCTATCTTAACCCTCTATACCCTACAAACCACAATAGACTGCATAGGCGTCGGAAGTAAATTGAATGTGGGGGGGGGGGGGCTAAACCAACTTAAAACACACACACGCCAGAAGTGGGGGCTAAGCCCCAATTTTCAACACCTACGCCTGTTTTTGCAAAAAGGGGGGGGGGGCGAAGCACCCCACCTAGCCCCCCGGCTCCGACGCCTATGGACTGGTCTAAACAATAGACAAGATCATACCATCTAGATGCTTACGGTGGAAAGGGTTAACCCAGCTTTTGACAAAAAATACAATATTTGCAGGGAATGAAATGCCAAAGTAGACATGCGGTCCAATTTATCAGATCATAGTTCTTCACACCATATTGGACTCGTGGCAAAACGTCTCTGTTAAAAAGACAGGCTTATCGCTGGTGTAAATTGTTTAAACTTACGTTCATTTTATTGGTGAAGAAACAGTCTCTATCAAGTCTTTGTTATGATCACTTGTCCATGTCTTTGGTATGATCACTTGTCCAAGTCTTTGGTATGATCACTTGTCCAAGTCTTTGGTATGATTACTTGTCCAAGTCTTTGTTATGATCACTTGTCCAAGTCTTTGGTATGATCACTTGTCCATGTCTTTGGTATGATCACTAGTCCAAGTCTTTGTTATGATCACTTGTCCAAGTCTTTGGTTGATCACTTGTCCAAGTCTTTGGTATGATCACTTGTCCAAGTCTTTGGTATGATTACTTGTCCAAGTCTTTGTTATGATCACTTGTCCAAGTCTTTGGTTGATCACTTGTCCAAGTCTTTGGTACGATCACTTGTCCAAGTCTTTGGTATGATCACTTGTCCAAGTCTTTGGTATGATTACTTGTCCAAGTCTTTGGTATAATCACTTGTCCAAGTCTTTGGTATGAACATTTGTCCAAGTCTTTGGTATGATTACTTGTCCAAGTCTTTGTTATGATCACTTGTCCAAGTCTTTGGTATGATCACTTGTCCAAGTCTTTGGTATGATTACTTGTCCAAGTCTTTGGTATGATCACTTGTTTGTTATCAAAACGTGACACTTCACATTAAGGAAGCGTGCTTCAATTATGGATAATCAAAGGCAAGAGGATGGATATGCCTTTTTAATTTTGTTCATAATCAACTGATTAAATTCTGTCAACCAATTTACAGGAATGACATAGTGTGTCTTATTCATAATGTCGGTATACATGTACTAAAACAACCACTTTCGATGAGGTCATCATGATGTACTCAGTCTCCTCGACCTCGTTATCTCTGCGATCTGACTCATAGATTAACCAGGTCTCGGGTTTTCATTTCATCATGTTGACATCAAAGTAAATAAGGCCACCTGAAGGTTCACCGGTTAAAATGCACAATCAGAAACTATATACAAAACTCAAAATATAAATGTTATTCTTATTCATATAAATTAATGGAAAACAATGACATTGATAGCCAGTTATAATCTAGAGATAATATAAGTCCTGGATGACAGGTGGGGCATTTAGTACACCCCGTTGGATAAAATGGTCACTCAACATAGGACAAAATGGTCCACATCAGGAGTACAAGTGAATTAATTATCTGATTAACGATCGACATATTTAAATGCAATCCTAGTTGATTTATTGTGTATATGTAGGTATAAAAGAATATCTAACGACAAAGGTCAAACACGGAGTTGTAGTCAGCATCACAGACCCCGGTTCAACCATCATGAGCCCACTTCTTGCATGCTCAGTGCTCTGATATAGAGATCAGTGGGGTGTATTTTGGGGTCATGGTATTAGAAGATAGAAAATTCAATATATGAAATATTTTTATAACATTCTGCAATTATCTATAATTACGTATTACTTACTTGTTATTTCTAAATTGTTATTTGTTATTGCTTATTTGCTATTATTTAATTGCATATTGTAATTGTATATTATATATAATGTATATTATAATATGCTATAGTATATTGTTTGTATCATATGACATTGATGAGACGTATACAGAGGTCTCGACTTCAATTTAATTCATAGTAGCATACATCTATCCTCTTGGTTTTTATTATACATAATGACCGAACAACATTCTAAATGTGAGGTGCTGCGTTTTGATAAAAATAACTAAAACCTTATTCTTAACTGAAAAGTCCCTCCACAAAGTCCTTTCCACAATTAGTAATTTGTAATTACAAATGATCAATTTGTAATTACATATCGTTAACCTCTAATTACAAATTAGTATTTTGTAATTACAAATTGATAATTATGTAAGTACAAATTACTAAACGGCGCTGATTTGGCCCTAATAAGCTTCCATACCTTTCTGTTCACGGTTCGATACTAATTGAACATCATTATACATACTGTAACGCGGTTTAATAGGGGATGAATACCATTACTTACTAGAATGCCAATAGGTAATAAGTATCATAGATATCCAAGTGAAGCGAAATTTAATAATCTTTTGAACAGTAACTCTTTAACAGTACTAAAGAAAGTTTGCAAATTCATACATATTATTCTTTCAAATGCTTCTTCTCCTCCTCCATAATTAGAATCATCTTTTGCATTTTTTCCCAATGTGTATTGTGACCTATTTATGTATTAAGTATATATATATGTGTGTGTGTGTGTGTGTGTGTGTGTGTCTTTTGTATGAACAGTCACCATATATAAATCTATTGTAAATATTGTACATATGTTTCTTCTGTACCAAATGGACTTAGAGAATAAAATGAACACTTTGTAATTGTTTATACCCATGTGAACACGATTGTACATGATTCTACGTACCCCACTTAACAGTTCATGTACATATTAAGGTGTTCTTTTCACTATCATATTCGCTGGGGTCAATGTCAGTTTACGACAAAGATAGTCAGAATAGAATTAGTTTTTTCAGTATTTTTATTAAAGCAAAAGCCCTAACAGAGATTAAACCGATTAAATTCAATAACTTGCCACGTCATATCCCTGGTAAACAATAATATGTACCATACATACAGACAAATTGTACGCGTGACACTTTTGCATTATTCATTCATGTCATTGGCGCATAAAGCGAATTAAAATATTAAATGAATATACCTGCAATTATAGTGATTATTTTGCGTCTGTCTAGATTTGCTTCAAAATCTTTATAACAAATATATAGCAGCTTATGTAATATTAACGAGATCACTGGTCCCGGGATAAAGATAGATATAGACATTGAATCCACAGTGAAAGTAACAATTTCACCATACCATGACTGGAAATCAGTATCATTCTGAAGTACCGTTGATGGCAAATATTCTCACCCTCCCTACTTATGACTTTATAATATCGATTTTCCCTTGTCAGAACTTTTTCTACACAAAGAAACAATTTAAACTTTGTTGATTTCTATTAAGCTCGGGTTGCCTTGAAATGTTATACAAAAAAAAAAAAAAAAAAAAAAAAAAAAAAAAACGTCGAAGGCAACCGGCTCTTCGGTCAACAATCTGTTTGCTTTGTAAACCTCTAGTGTTAGAACGTCTTAAGACGCAATTCTTTTCAATTCTATCTTGACAAATAGGCTAACCTGTCCAAATTTCCGATTTCATTATGGTTCTCGCATTCTACAGCTAGCAAGGGTATAGTGAACAAATAAGTTCGCTGCCAGAATGAATTGTTATATTATAACTGAAACGGGTAGATCTGTGCAATTTTCATTGGGGGAATTAATGGCTCACACATACACATAAAACAATGAAGGTCTGCTTAGCATGCTTTACAATAGTGCTGGTAAAGTTTCGAGACTAGAAAGTTAGAGGACATGTTTCTTCGGAAGTCTGTGTTGGGAAGCAAAAGGAAGCAATTGCTGTAAACGTTTAATTTACCTGCTGAGTCTAGATTAAAAATTTACAAGTTGTCATGTTGTTGATTTTGAATTTACACCCATCTGGTTAACTCATATTCAACAACGTGATAATGTTCTAGTTCGTGACCCGTCTATCTTGTTCCATCGTATATTACTCTCGTGAAAAGGACAATTATTTTTCATTTTGATTAATGTTTCACGTCACACTCAACGACTTTTTGATTATATGGTGGGGTCCATTTTTAATGTTGGAGGGGAGATCTCAATTAAAGTTACGATGTACCCGAAAGGAAACAATCGACCTCCCCCAAGTAGATTGTCACAAAGTCAGTGTAGGTTCCAATTGGGCTCGAACAAGCACTGACAGGAAGTGACAGTCGGACTTCATGGTTCAAAGCGCAATGCTTAAACCACTCGAGCCAGAGTTATTTTGATATACACGAACCACGCCTAAATAGATCGAATTATCGTTTGAAGTCGGTGTAACTTATGTAAACGCATCAAGTAAAGACCATAAATATATCGGCGAAAATAAAGTATTGACACTACTACCTAATAATGAATGAAAGAACCTTTACTATAAAAACATGTCAAATTCGTGTTCAGAACTACTTTGTTGTTCTATCTATAGTTCTCTTTGAGGTCAGTATATAGAACCTATGCTACGTGTTTAAATTCAAAAGAAAAGCGTTTGCTTTCAAGCTTCGGTGAATTAAAAATCCTCGTGTCAATGCGGCGAATTATAAAATCACAGTCATATATCATCTAGGTGAATCATAATTATAACATTCGACATTGAATATTTTAAAGTAATATGAGCTGTCGTAGGTGAAAAAAAATTACATGCCCATTTATGTACTATATCCCAAAAAGACCATCTTAGGGTTAGGATAACAAATGCACGTGTATAATTGTAACAATAATGCCAAATGTAACCCATCAGGAAAAGCTGGTCTTTCCGTCGTTTAAAAAAAATCGTTTCTGAAATTCCGGTACGTGGGCAATGTCAGAAACGAATTTTGAACAGTTTAAATTTTTCTACGATTAACACAATCAGTTATCGATCGGGATCATATTACATTGTAATTAAACGCGACAAATCGGATTTAATCGTTCTTCCAAATTGTGGTGATCGGGATCGATCTTGTTCAAAGCACCCAAAACTGCCTGACTGCAGCTTCCTGGCCCTTTATGGCTCCTATTACGGAGTCATAAAACCAAACAAAAGAAAAAAACCAATTTAGAGGGATTTCGGTCTATTTTACCTCGTCCTATTGCATTCTCAGCTTTATCATTCTTGACAAACATGAACATAAGCTGCCCAACTCCACCGGACATGACGGCACGATTATATAACTCGAGATACGCATAGTTTTCACAGTTATATTGTTTTGATCTTGGCAATGTCAGCATACAGGGTAACATTAAAGATTGGAAAAAAAAATCATACATTTAACCGATTTTCTTCGGGTATTTAAAATAGCGTTGAAAAGCATATATTTTAGGCTGATTATCCGAACGCCTACTGCCCAATTATCATTATTCAATTATACTGGGCATTTATGGGGCCTTCTAAAGGGGCACAGGTAGACTTTACCTGTGTTTCCTTAAATTGAAAAATAATATAACATTTTGTCATTTATGTTAAAATTTGAATGTCCTTATAATTAAAATTGTTGCATAAATAAAGAGAAAACATTGAATCAATTTTAATATATTTAATTTATTAGCACTACATATTATTTAAAACAATAAAATAATGTTTTAAAATTGCATAACATTTTATATACAATTTTCTTTTTATTTTGACACATAGCACTGTTTTATAACAAACTCATAAATACATGGTTGTCTAAAACATAAATAACAATTTAAAATGACATAAAGTTTTAAAAAGTATAATTCATACCAGTATATATACAATATTTACACAGATACTAATATGGGCACGGAGTCTGTCTTAATGTCCTTTCACTTTCACTGTCACTATGTCAATGTCCTAAATGAAGAAGTTCCGATGCTGAATTTGCGTAGGTCATAAGGGTCTGCAGTCTCCTCTTGATGTTCGCGTACTTCTTTGTCGGTTGACGAATGGTTCCTCCTGCTTGTTTCTGGATCTGTAGAATTTCTTTGCCGTTCTGGATGTCCTTGAAGATGACAGTGTAGATGTTTGGATGCGCGTGTAGGGCCATCCTCTTCAGCTTCCCGTGCCATGCTTCTAAGTTGTTATTGTTCCGTGGTCCATTGGTTCCGAAGTGATTCCAAATAAGTCTGTCCCCATTCACCCACTGTTCTGTCTGTAAAGGCCTCTGTCATTTCCGTCAGGTCGGCTTCACCGCGGTCTTCCAGGGCTTGGAACCACACGTCTTCGATGCTGTCAAGAGGAACTAGGGGTAGTTCGGCTGCTCTTCTTATCAGTTTCTTCACGTTGTCATCTTCTCTGTAGGGGATCTGTAAACCTGTGATCTGTACCTTGCGCCAAGTAGCCTGTGTGAAATGGAAGAAACATCATTTGGTGGTGATTCCGGAGAAAACGTCTCTGATGGAGTTATGTACTGCAGTTTCGAAGTCGGCAAGGGCACTGGTGGGAGAGAATTGCAGTCCGAGGTCGTTCATCTTGTCGGAAAGGAGAGTGAAGAGTCTTGTGTAGGTGGCTTGGTTCTTTCCTGGAAGTAGGGCATACACAACGGGCGTCATCTGGTCGTCAGTCATGATGTGGATAGTGAAAATCTGGTAGAACAGGCTGGGACAGGTGTAGAAGGTTCCATCGCAGAAGGTCTCGGAGGCAGCAAGGTCTTGAAGGTTGTCTGTTGTCGCAAACGCAAGTATCCTATTGTTCTGGAAGATGCCATCTAGTAGAAGGAATGGTTGTCCCGTCTCTGTCTCTGTCTATTTCCCCTCCAGTCTGATGTCTGCTGTAGTCTTTGGAATTGGTGGTGTCTGTTTCCTGCGGGCTCTGTAGAGTGATGACCTGGCGGTGTTGAAAGTCTGCAGCCTCTCGATGAGCTCTCTGCTGGTGTCGTCCCATTCGTTGTCTCGGAGTTTGTTGAGTTCTTCGCTGAAAATGGAGGGGATGGGCCTAACTTCATCTGTACATCTTCTGGAGATGGCTGTCATAATTTGTTTGGTGACAACTTCAGTGTGGTCCACTGCATGGGTGTGTTGCTGTCGTCCAAAACCTGTGGGGATGTCTTTCTCTGTTAAGATACTGGCGGAACATCCAGATGTAGTGCTCCCCCAGAAGATCTTGTTGTCCGTCCTTCGATTTACCCGGTAAATGTTGCCATTGAATGCGAGATTACGTCCCCTTTTCTGTTGGTGATGAACTTCACGTTGATCTGTGCATTTGCTATTGTGAGTGAAAAGTGATTATGTCTGGATTATTTCCTTCTATGTATACAATTCTGCAGCTTGTGTTCATTTATTTACAGCTTGGATGAGTTCAGTAATATCATTTATTTACAGCTTGGATGAGTTCAGTTTAACATCATTTATTTACGACTTGGATGAGTTCAGTTCAACATCTTTACAGTAATTGATTTTAAAATTAATATTCAAAAAATATCCAAGTGATTTTTTTTTACAATAATGATGTTCAATTACTTGGTTTTATGACTTTGTTATTAAAAATATTTAAGCTTATGTCGTTCATTTATTCACAGCTTGGACAAATTTGTTGAAGAAAGTGATTTTTTATCATAATTTTATCTCAGTCATAATTTAGATAATCATTATTTAAAATCTCTGATTTTAATTTATACCTTAAGATATAATGTTTTATTTTTATTTTCTTAAGATTTAAATTTAAAAATGAAGAAAGATATTTAATTTTGATTTTTTAAAATAATATTTAATGATTATTTTATTTCACTGTAACATTTAGGTTATTAAAAAAATATGGTATTTTTAATATAATGTCAGTACATGCAACCATCAGCACTATTTATTGCATCTTTTATTTTTTTTAAATTAAAGATAAGACAATTAAAAGTATATTAAATCAAAAGTATATACAGGTAAAGTCTACCTGTGTCCCAAAGTATATACAGGAAAAGTCTACCTGTGTCCCCTTAGAGGGCCCCATAATTGCCTTGACCAATATATTTTTAATTGAGGAGTAGGCGTTCGGAGAACACACCATATTTTACATAATAGGCCTACATGCACTTTCCAATAAAATCACATCCTGTACTTTAAAAGTAAATATAAACACATAAAAATCGCCCGTCTTTAACATGCGTCTATATGTGTAAAAATGCCATGGTTGCTGATAGACCGAGCGCGTAAGGGACGAGACCCCCCCCCCCCCCGACCGAATTACGAAGCATATTTGAAATGGCAAAAGAGTTTATCTGAAAGATTTAGGTTGTGGGAAAACTTAAAATTCTAACAAAACAAATAACTCAAAAAGAAGATCTTTCACGTTTCATGTGTTTGATAATGTATTGGAACACATATTTTATCAAATTCGCGACTATATGTCAGGGAACAAATATCATCATTGTGACAGCTTATATCGCTTTAAATATCAGCAATTTTACTTAAATGTTTGGGGAAAAATAAAACTCTTGTAGATCCTCCGTCGAAAACTCGTTTCTTGCTTTTGAATAGATAATATAAAATCTAAATCAATAGCCATTTTTTCCCCAAGACTATGGCGAAATTGAGATAGAATGATATACATATAATAAACATATAAGCTCATTTGATTGATCTAGACATGATCGATCTTACCAGTTATGGTAAACCTGATTCCATAACCAGTACCAGCTATGGTAAACCTGATTCCATAACCAGTACCAGCTATGGTAAACCTGATTCCATAACTAGTTCCTACCTATGGTAAACCTGATTCCATAACCAGTCCCAGCTATGGTAAACCTGATTCCATAACCAGTCCCAGCTATGGTAAACCTGATTCCATAACTAGTTCCTACCTATGGTAAACCTGATTCCATAACCAGTACCAGCTATGGTAAACCTGATTCCATAACCAGTACCAGCTATGGTAAACCTGATTCCATAACCAGTACCAGCTATGGTAAACCTGATTCCATAACTAGTTCCTACCTATGGTAAACCTGATTCCATAACCAGTCCCAGCTATGGTAAACCTGATTCCATAACCAGTCCCAGCTATGGTAAACCTGATTCCATAACCAGTACCAGCTATGGTAAACCTGATTCCATAACCAGTACCAGCTATGGTAAACCTGATTCCATAACTAGTTCCTACCTATGGTAAACCTGATTCCATAACCAGTCCCAGCTATGGTAAACCTGATTCCATAACTAGTTCCTACCTATGGTAAACCTGATTCCATAACCAGTCCCAGCTATGGTAAACCTGATTCCATAACCAGTACCAGCTATGGTAAACCTGATTCCATAACTAATACCAGCTATGGTATACCTGATTCCATAACTAGTTCCTACCTATGGTAAACCTGATTCCATAACCAGTACCAGCTATGGTAAATCTGATTCCATAACTAGTTCCTACCTATGGTAAACCTGATTTCATAACCAGAATAGCTATGGTAAACCTGATTCCATAACCAGTACCAGCTATGGTAAACCTGATTCCATAACCAGTACCAGCTATGGTAAATCTGATTCCATAACCAGACCAGCTATGGTAAACCTGAATCCATAACCAGACCAGCTATGGTAAACCTGAATCCATAAGTAGTACAAAATATGGTAAACCTGATTCTATAACCAGACCAGTTATGGTAAACCTGATTCCATAACCAGACCAGCTATGGTAAACCTGAATCCATAACTAGTACCAGATATGGTAAACCCGATTCCATAACCAGACCAGCTATGGTAAACCTGATTTCATAAGTAGTATCAGCTATGGTAAACCTGATTCCATGACTTAAAAAAATATCACCAGTACTAGACAATATTGATCTGTTTGAAAGACTTTAGGCTTCAGTTCAAACACCAATCGTGATCGCAGAGTGATGACATGTCAAATCATGGTCGTTAGTTGTCGGATATTTCAATAGTTCATTTTAGTTTGTCCTTTTTACACACAATTTAGAAGATGATACATTAAGAAGTACTATTGGCATAGACCTAATACAGCTGTTATCTGTTCACAAGAAGAAGCAATTGTGTAATTTAGCAATCTTTTTGAAAAAAAGCTTTGGGGGAAAGGTCGAGGCAAAATTAGTGTTCAGCCTCCAACTTACTCTCCACTTACAGTATTTAAATATTGATTGTAAATGTGATTTATGATATCTGTGTTTATATTATGTTTTATATGTATTTATGCTGATAAGCCAGATGGCTTAAAGCTTAATAAACTACTATCTACCTGTAATTAAACGCGACAGCATTTAATCGTTCTTCCAAATCGTGGTGATCGGGACCGATCTCGGACAAAGCACCCCGAACTGCCTGACTGTAGCTTTCTGATCTTTTATGGCTCCCATTACAAACAAAACAAAACAAAACGAATTTACAAATTTCCATCAAATACATAGTACAAATGTGGTTATTTTATATATTATAAATACTGCATTACTGTATATCGCCGAGATTTTATCACAAACAAATGCATGGACATATATTTATTATTTATCTTGTTAAATTTGTTAATTAATTTTATTTCAGAGCCAGGATGCATGTTGGAGGAAGCACGATGGTGTTTTGTATTTTTCGCCAATTTGACAACGCAGGCCATGGTTGCCCCAAACTGGAAGATGAGATCTCAGATGTGCAGGTAACCATCATTAATACCAGTAAACATTACAGAAATAAGCATATATTTTCCTGTGTAACCTGCATACCAAAAGTGAAAGTAAAAACATGATACACGTGAAAACGAGTTTTAAACGAATAATTGCACCCAGTTACAGTTCCGTAAAAAGCAGATTTTACTATCAGACTTTAATGTCATTGTAATTGTGTTTTAATTTCTTCATGAATCCA
Source organism: Atrina japonica (assembly GCA_030159075.1). Lineage (NCBI taxonomy): Eukaryota > Metazoa > Mollusca > Bivalvia > Pterioida > Pinnidae > Atrina > Atrina japonica. Next base: position 245,214 of record BROG01000122.1, read on the forward strand.
GATATATCTATGATAAAATTTATTGGTTTCAATTTATAGCGAAGGAATGAAATATGTGGAATGCATAGAACATTTTAAAAGCTGTGCAAAAGAAGAAGAAAGGGAGAAGGGAATGGCCTTGTATCCGTATATGAAAATATTGCAAGCGATGAGTAATAGTATTTGTCAGGAAGGTAAGTATTAAGTATAGGTACAATGTATAATAAAAGCGTCTTTAAAAATGTATATTTTAATACAATGGAGTTTCACGATGGTCAGGAATGTCTGGTCAAATACAAAGTTGAATTAAAAACAGTATGTTGATACAAACAGTGTCTTTGATCATAACACCCAGACAAAAATATGTTTATATAATCATAACATTTCAACAACTTTGATCATTACATCCATACAAAAGACGGTTGATCTTACGCATTCATATAACTTTAACATTTCAACAATTTGTTTTAAATGGTAGTGAAAGGCTTGACACATTCACAAAACCTTTGAAGACATTGCTGAAACTTTTCTTTTTGATAGGTGTATTCTGCGTTTAGAGCGCTATAAAAATAACCAGAGGACATAACTCTAATCCTTTTCATTGTGTTTCTACAAGGATTCGTATTAATTGAAATTCATATACTCTACATTAGTTTTCCTTTTCATTCTATTTGGACGGGATATTAGTCTAGCTGACCGTGAAATATGCATGATCTTGTTCGTCAAACTAGCTAGGCTACTAGCAAATTTGCACAAGTTTGCATCATGGCTAATAATGGCTCCCCTGGAAATGATAATGGCTTTTCATCGATGCAAAGTATAAATTTCTGAGTCACATATCCAATGCAGTGATGAGATTGAGAACAGGGGTGGGTGGAATGTCATAAGATGGGTAAATTTTCCTTGGTTGGGATGAGAAAAGACAGCAAATTTTATCATTTAATTTCTTCATCACTTCATTCTTTGAAATTGTCTTGTACCTTAAAAATATTAGTCTCATAAAATAGACATGATCCCGATGTTTCAAAAATAAACACAAATCAGATTTGATCCCAGAATTCAGTAATGATGTCATTTCACCAATATTAAAATATTTTCTACCAAGCATGAAGAGCCGGCCTGGCTCAGTCGGTAGTGCGCTCGACTCTGGATCGTGAGGTCGTGAGTTCGAGTCCCACCAGCGACAGGTTGGTTTCCTGTCTTTCGGATGAGACAGTAAAAGCTGGAGGTCCCGTGTCACAGTAGGTGTTGGCACGTTAAAGAACCCTACTGCTCAATGGCCGTAAGTGCCGAGCATAGGCCAAAATTTGAAGCCCTTCACTGGCATTTGGTGACGTCTCCATATGAGTGAAATATTCTCGAGTGGGACGTTAAACAACAATAAAACAAACAAACAAAAACCAAGCATGAAACGTGTTTTCGCGGCTTTACATCGGGTTCGGGATTTAATTTATTAAATATGACAAATGGCGCCAACTTTTGAAAGTTGGTCGAAAATTGACTTTTCGCCTACATAACGTCAGTGATATACAAAAACATATATCGCTGATAATGTGCTGGTTCTCCGAGCTTATCTGTTCAATTTTTAACATGACTGAATTCAGAGATAACGTGGAAATGAAATGGAGAATATAATATCCGTTGGCACTGTACCATAAATGGCAAAACACATACGTCTGGCGTGTGTGAACATGACCCGGTCTCTGTCAATTCCAGCTGTCAACGTGTTGACTGTTATTCCGATGTCATTTAGCAGATCATCCTCTATAGCAGTTCTTCCCCTTCGTATGATCTACTATATTGCCCCGCCCACCTCTGGGGGAGGTTTCACAATAACCCTTTGGAGATTCTGTCGTATATATCCGGGTTTTCTGTACATGGATTCTTTGATATCATACGAACCTTATTTTGTGGAAATGCTGGGTAATGGTTTAAACAAATCTTAGTACAAAACAAGAGATGGTATAGAATGTGAACATGGAAGTTTAGATATATACACAACGGTGACATGTCGATAGTCCGACGGTCCGATAGTCCGACGGTCCGATAGTCCGACAGTTAAATCTCATGGCTATCAAGAGGATTAAACAGAACAAAAAGGGTGACATGTCGATAGTCCGACGGTCCGATAGTCCGACGGTCCGATAGTCCGACAGTTAAATCTCATGGCTCAGAAAAAGTGGGGGCCGCCCCCTGCCCCTGCCCCCCCCCCGCTCCCTACGCCTATGTATTTTCTATAATGAACTGAAAAAAGGTCAAAGGTCAAGGTCAAAAGGTAAAAAATGTACCAAAAGTATCAAACCATCGGACTATCGGACCGTCGGACTATCGAACCGTCGGACTATCGGACCGTCGGACTATCGAACCGTCGGACTATCGGGATGTCCCCATACACAACGGTGGCACGATTTACCCCCAAAACCAAAAACTACTCCAAAAGGCTCCAAAACAATTAAATCGAAATAAATTTGCATCAATGATAATTTTAAATGTGGAAAATGATGATTACATATGTATTAAACGTCTTTACTGTCCCATGTAAGTAACATTCTGGTATGTTTTAAAATTTCTTGCCGACTATATTATGGTTTCAGAATTACATCGTGAAATCAGCGATATATAATATTAGCTTTATATATCGCTGGTGAAATTGGATAAAACAGCAGTATCAAAGTCAAAAACATCTACAGTCATAAAAAATATTCATCATTTTATGATAAGATTGCCAAAATTGCTACGTTTTAAATGTTTTTGTGTATTTTTGGGTCATTTGATGTGGTTTTGGGGTATTTGGGTAAATCATGCTGCCTTATACACAACAGGGGTTGAGCTGGGCTTCGCCAATGTCTCAAATGGTAATTTTATATTTCAACTGGTGACAAAGAATTGCTTCTGGTGTGGTGGGGAGAATCTTTTTTATCTCACTGGCAATATGTAAAGCTTAACATCTTTATGCTAACATTATCTATTTAAATAATGTCAGTCATATAGAGTAACCATGGTTGATATTCTGGATTAGACACCTTCTACTAATTTAAGCAACTTTCAGAGTTGAAGAGGGATTTTGGGGATCCATCAGGGTTTTTGTTTGTTTGTTTATTGTTTTTTGATGACCCATTCAAGAATATTTCACTCATATGGAGACGTCACCAATTGCTGGTGAAGGGCTTCAAATTTTGGCCTATGCTCAGCACTTACGGCCATTGAGCAGTGAGGGTTCTTTAATGTGCCAACACCTAGTTTGACATGGGACCTCAATTTTTATTCTCTCATCCGAAGGACAAGAAACCAATCTGATGCCGGCTGGACTCAAATTTACAACCTCACGATCAAGAGTTGAGCGTGCTACCGACTGAGCCAGGTCAGCTTGGGATTCATCTGGAACAATATATGTAAAGTTACTCACTCTCCATTCAGGAAACACTTGCTTATAATTACAGGGCTTTTCAGCACCATTGTCATTGGTTGAACTTCCATATTTTGTACACCAATTGTTTTAGCTGCAACAAATGTAAACAGAAATTTGTTGTAAATCAGAGAGCTAAGACTCGTGCAAGGGAATTTCACCCAACAACACCAGTTTTAAACCTGCAAAGTTTGCACTAGTGTGAGTTGCCACACAATTATTGCATGCTGCTGATTCACATTTTGTTTCAGTCACTCAAAACTGACAATAATCTAGAAGCTGTGATCTTTGTATAGCTATATGTATTAATAATTACTATAACAAGAGAATTCATATGATTGACAATTCACATATAAAGAGGGATAGAAATTAGCAGGGACCCAGTAGCCCATGGAGAGTAAAAACTGAACTGGGCTAGTAGCTTATGTACTACTTTAAAATATATCTTTGCAGTAAGAATTTGTAAATAGCATGTTTATAGGAAGAGCAAGTTTCAGGGCTTCCAGATGTGCAACTGGGCTCCAAAAAATCCTGACATACGAGCCCAGATGGCTCCTTGATTGCAAAGTTTAATTCTATTCCTGTATAAATATTAAGACATAGGTACCAGTCTCTATATGTAGTATGGATAAGGTAAAAACATTTATTAGCAGTTTACATGTTGTTTTTAACTTGTTAATGTCCCATTGCTTATGACTGAAAGATAATTTGAAGTATGAAAATGCCCATTAAGTGAGTGCCACTCCTGTTTTACAAATGTAGAAAAATGCATTCTTTTGGAGTCTATCCAATTTGAATATGGTGGTGGTTATACCATAACAAGGTTCTGCTGCATGTGTATATACATACACAAACACACACGGGAATGAGAATACTATCATATATACTTAGTTTATTGGCAAGTAACAATATGAAACAATGACTATCATGTAAAGATTGAAGACTGAAAAGTTTTTAATGTATGTTAGATGATGAGGTGAACCACTAGCTTTGGTACAAATATATGCAATATATATGTTGTATTTGTGACGATCAAGTGTACCTTGGCCTTTTTATATCAGTTTTGGGAAATATACCATTGGTGACACAATTGCACTGAATTAAGAATTTCAATTTGAAATTGTGTCGAACTGAGGTAAAAAAGAAAAGGAACACATGTATTATTTTTAATGCATTTCCCCAGCAAAAATTCATTTTTCAAAACAGTCTCCATTTGTACACCAAATTGGGAATGTTTTCCATCAGATTGGTAAAAAATCACATGCATTTTGAGAATATCGGCCCCTTAGAAACTACAGAAAAAGGTCTGGTACCACTCGTATTAATGCATTTGTATTTTATGACATATCATAATTTATATTCTAATTTTTGTTCATATTTTTATTCAATTTTTTTGCAGATGAAATGCCAGCTGCTGACCACAAGGCCAAGTGTGATGGTGCTGCTGTTGTTGGTTACTGTTTTATGGATTTTTTCTTTACTGTCTCAGAAATGTTGTCATCAACACAATTTAACCCATCAGGAACCGTTTGTTGGTAAGTGAAATTTACTCAGTTTATTTGGATATTCCCTATTGTCGACTGAATAATTTCTATGAACAGTTAATTTACCATACAGAATTTGTAAAAAGTTTTATGTACATGTCGATGACTGCAATGTACATTGTACAGATCTAAGGCCTTAACTCATCAATCTCTGAAAAAACAAAGGGCTGTACTGTAAATCAATTACATTGTAGACCAGTCCAAATGTGTCTTTAGGGGTGAATGAGTTAAGATTTATTTCATTTCAAGAAACTGACAACTTTCAAATTGACAAAATATTTGAATGCATAATGTTTATTTTCTAATTTGTTTACATATCGTACTGGTCATGGAGATGCCTTTAGATGCAAGTGATATGTCACATTTTTTTCTCTGCTATGGACTTAAACCAATAAAGGCAGGTTTTTAACTTAAACAAGCCAGATGACACATGGAACTGCAGTTTTGAAGTGTCATTTGTAAGACTTGTGATTTTCACTAAACAGCATGGTATGTGAGAGTTTCTCCTCAAAAGAATTTACAGATAGTAAGGTCACAAACACACACATGCACACACATAAGCACACAATACAAACATACACACAAACACACACATGCACACACATAAGCACACAATACAAACATACACACAAACACACACATGCACACACATAAGTACACAATACAAACATACACACAAACACACACATGCACACACATAAGCACACAATACAAACATACACACAAACACACACACACAAACACTCACAAACACAGTTGATTAGTTAGACAGGTTCATACACACACACAAATACACACAGTGTTGATGGGTTACACAGGTACCCACACAGAATGTTAATGAGTTAGACAGGTGCACACACACAGTGTTGATGAGTTAGACAGGTACACACAGTGTTGATGAGTTAGACAGGTACACACAGTGTTGATGAGTTAGACAGGTACACACAGTGTTGATGAGTTAGACAGGTACACACACATACACACACAAACACACACAGTGTTGGTGAGTTAGACAGGTACACACATACACACAAAAACACACACACAAACATGCAGACTCTCACAATCACAGTTGATGAGTTAGACAGGTACATACACACACAAATACACAGTGTTGATGAGTTAGACAGGTACACACACACAGTGTTGATCATTTAGACAGGTACACAGTGTTGATGAGTTTGATAGGCAGGTTCATACACACACAAATACACACAGTGTTGATGAGTTACACAGGCACACATACAGAGTGTTGATGAGTTAGACAGTTGCACACACAGAGTGTTGATGAGTTAGATAGGTGCACACACAGTGTTGATGAGTTAGACAGGTACACACAGTGTTGATGAGTTAGACAGGTACACACAGTGTTGATGACTTAGACAGGTACACACAAATAGACAGAAGCAGACAATTCACTACACACACACAGATCGAGGAACAGAATTATTTGAGAACAGAATCTCATTTTCCAAATTCGGGTGGGTATTCTACATTAATGACTACATCTACAATATTTTAATATGACATTATCTAATTAACATTATTACATATGTTAATTATCACACTCAGGCAATCTCAGAAAAGTCTCCAGTGTATAGCTGACACAATGGATTCCTGTTCAAATCCTCGCATAAAAAGTCTTGTCGGAATGTTGGCTAATCAGATAAAAATGACAAAAGATGACTTCTGTCAAAAACCTGGTTGCAATCCTGATGCAGCAATGGAGTCAATATACACTGTCAGAAATGCTTTAAATTCAAGGTTGACAGATCTTAAAGGTTCACCTCTACTTTGTGGGTAAGTCTTGAGTAATTGTTGAATTAAGATTTTTTATCTTTGAAGTTTAATCAGACATGTTTATAGGAAAATGTTTGCATAGCAACATAATTGCTATTTGTTTTATCTTTCATTTGTGTTTATTATTTGAGCTGAAATGAATGGTAAAAAATTTGTAAATGAATAATGATAAAAGTGCATCCATGACATCAAAGCATGTTTCAGCCATCTTTTTAGCTCGATAGGCTCCACCCATCAAAGCATGTTTCAGCCATCTTTTTAGCTCGATAGGCTCCACCCATCTATCTAATGCTGTGGCCCCTGGTTTTGAAAAAGATGTGTAGATAATTAAGGAAAATCAAGGCATCGTGTTGCCGTGAAAATTTGCAGACATGTGCTTTAATAGATAAAGATGAACCCAATAAAATGTTTAGTATATCAGAACTCTTTCTAATTTTCAATGAATTAAATAAAATTGATTTCTTTTTTGTTTATAGGGTCTGATACAATGCATTCTGGGTAAAATTTATGCCAAACTTTTCCACTTCAAGCCAAAATGTGTATATTATGCAAAGAAATCAATGCCATTTTCACATTTACTAATTTTCCATAGTTAATTGTGACAGGCACATTGTTTTGACAATAAATATACCTATATTAGAGGTTTGTCTGGTGCATAAACAGCATTTCAAAATACGACAGTGCAGTGCCCTAGATTCCGCACATAGCGGGCTCAATGTTACATGTATTTGGAACATAGTATGCATGTGTATATAAGGAGGTAATTACTGTGAAGTGTTAAATGTAATCGGTCAGCTTCACGCTATCACCTGATCGCGAGTGTTAACACATTCCAGAAACCAGGTAGACTACAGTTGTGTGCTGTGCTTTGCAACTGTAAGTTCATATAAGTAATGTAACATCTATGCTACTGTATAGATATTGGTGTATAGCCATGCATGGGGGGATAACCCATATAGACTTCAACAATTGGGTAAACACTCAATTCCAAAAGTCCAGAAGTGAGGTTTTAGCAAGAGAGGCGTATAGGGTTTTATCATGCCATGATCTGGATAAATTTTTATATTTTAATGTTAATTAAAATTTTCCCCCTTAAAATTGTTGAGGATACATTTAAAAATGTTTCTTGTTTCTTTTGCCATCAAGCTATGATGCCATTGGCCTCTTTTTTTTACCAAGGGAAAGACTTATTTATCTTTTTATAGGTATTGAGAAAAGTAATCTGCATTGGTAAGAGACCTAGTGTGGCTATTTTATGTTAGAGTGCATTATGCATAGCAAACACTTGGAAATAGAAATCAATCAGTGGAATAAAATGTTTTGTTACCAGACAGATAACACATTTGTAATACAAAACTGAAACTATAAACCAATATTTGAGACACATAAACAGGAGTCTTTAATTGATACAATATATTGCCCTGTTCATCAATGTCTGGAAATTAAACACATCTGTAACTAGATGCACCCATAATTGTGACCAAAAATGGCCGCTTAATAAAAATAACAAAATACTGCCAGCTACAACAAATTGCAAATTTAAAGTATCCCCTGTTGTAGATTTCTTAAGGTAATGTGTATACAAGCTGGTGTGGACTGTATCTGTATTGTTCCACAGTTTGTGCAGTGCTTGATAAATATGAAGTAAAAACTCTTAACTATGATTAATTATACTGTTTGATTTGCAGAATCTTACAGTATGAACTTGATAGCGTCATGAAATATATCAACGGCTGTCCTCAGAATGTCTATGACAAGATAAGCGGAGGAATTGGTTTGGTGTACCAAGTGACTAAAACTGTATGTGCCAAAAATCCAACAAGAGAAATGCCAGAAATGGAAATGCTTGATGAATCTAGACTTGTAATGACAATCCTTACCAATCCATTTTCAACAAAGAAGGACATTTGCCCGTATGTATATAATACTTTCCAATGCTGCATAGGTATACAGTCAAACTTGCATTGACGGCCATCTCTGCATAAAGGGCACCTGCCAATAAAGGCCATTCAAACATAATTTTTGTTAACTTTTTATAATGAATAAACCTCTTTATAAAGGCCACTTGTCTATGATGGCTACTTTGACCCTTTTCCTTGAGTTTGACTATACATTGTATATCAAATGTAAGGCTGTTATTAAAAGACTAGAGTAGATATAGAAATTGGTCAGTACGCAACATTTTAAAAAAAAAATTCTTTTTCAACTTTATATTTTTTTTAATTTTTGCTATAGGTTTTATGCCTTGAGTGTATGCATGTTCAAAAGATTTGATCAAAATGATTTGGTGCATAACATTTATACTTTACTCTTTTGACAGAATAATTCGATATTTCTGACTCATGGTAAATCACTTGTAATTTTGATATGGCACAACAGGGGTTTTCCTCCCTATCATATGGGTCCAAAATAAGGCTCCATTCCCAATGCCAATACAATGAATGTTTCCCCAATTTGTAGTTGGAATTTCCAAACTGAAGTCAAATGACAATGTATTTGAAGAGATTCATTTATTGTCATGTAGTTCTGTGTACTGTATTTCTAGATTCCCCAATTTCAGTAATATGTTAAAAATAATCCCAATTCAAAAGGCCCAGGCCCCATTCCCAAAAGAGTATGGGAAATCCATGCACAAAATACCATTATATATTTTAGATTTATCATATGATTTATCACTGACAGCTCTGGCATACATATGTATTGCTTTAATATGTATGTAATGGCCACCATTGGTCAGTTTTGTATGATTCTTTAGTTTTGGTAAAAGCCTATATTTTTACAATTTGTTGACATTTCTGTTTTTGTTATGTATATTTTATTGTTTTAATTTGCAGACTTGTCGCAACAGCAGCTACAAAATTACTCACATATGCCAGTGAAAAGGTACCTGCTGAAGACATTACAGACACATTAGATTCCCTTGGCGCTTTAGCTGGACCATATTGTATGAAGAGTTTACTAGGAGACCAGGGCTATGACTGTAATTACACTCAGTCTAAAATGTGTGATGTGAACCGTGCCAAAGTCTGTATAGATCATGCACAACTGGGCTTTTATGTGAACAATATACAGAATCTTGGTCCAGAGGTTCTTTGTCAGTAAGTTTATTTGAATTATATTTCTTATTGGTTTACTAAAATATGATTCAACTTAATTTACTTTTAAAAAGTTGTGGCAATATAACATTACCTGTATGGAGAATACCTGGAATATAGTAGGGTTATCTCCCTTAAAACATTTTAAGTTCGATATTGACTGTTGGGCTGGCCTTGCTCAGTTGGTAGTGGGCTCAACTCTGGTTCGCGAGGTCATGAATGCAAGTGCAGCCAGTCGCAGGTCAGATTCCTGTCCTTCGGATGAGACAGTGAAAACTGATGTCCCGTGTCACAGTGTGTGTCAGCATATTAACCTAAGTTCCATGATTGCTTGGTAGAAGTACAGCACCTGATAACAAGAGTGTCGGAAACTGCCTTGTTTCTCTTTCACTTTCAGTTGGGTTTTTCCTAACTTCAGTTTATGATTGGAAATCATTATTATAATGAGAGTTGAGATAAGAATTTAGTCTTTATAATCACGTGCACATGTAATGGGTGTTAATGAATATAAACAAGTTATGGCGAATATAAAAGTGCTATTATTTTGAAATTGGTGAATGAAAGTTGTTTAAAAAATGGCTATTGTCTTTTTTTTTCGAGATTCCTCCAAGATGTTTTAGATATTTCAACTCTGATTCCGACTTTAGAAATGATGTTTTAGGATCTGATTTGAATGATGAACATGCATGTGAACAACCTGCAGGGTTTTCCCTGATGCAAAAATCCTGTGTATTTACACATACAAATCTATAATGACGCCTAAAATGAGGTTTATTGCATCCTAGTGGGCGTGCTAAATATTTGATGTCTTTCGAGTTTGTTTGGGTGATTAAATGTAGGCCCACTGCAGTACCCAAAATTATGGAAAAATGACTAAAATAAACCCAGCATGCGACCTATTTCTACCAATTTGCTTCTTTTTTTTGTATGTCCATTCATAATTCTTATGTTCTAGTGCAAATCCACAAGAAAAACAAGAAACTGAATTCATTATCTTATTTATAATAAAACAGGAAAATATTTACCTCTAATGTAGATCTAAAATCAACAAGACAACATCGTTGATCACTTTATGGGTACTTCCGGAAATATAAATTATAGAAGGGATATCAAACCTGACTTTCATTTGAAGTATGGAAGTTAAAAAATAATAATGAAAGTACTAATTGTAGTTATATAAACTGATTTTATATATTTTATTTAATTTCTTATAAACCTATAATCTATAATACATGTATGTATACAATAATAATATGTTGAATTAAAATGTTAGAATCATTCTGAGGGTTCAAGAACACACAGGAAATTACGATGGTAGTACACAATAACATATAAAAATGGCACTGATATTTTGTTTCACATATAAATGTGAGAAAAACTACTCACTCTATCAACATGATTAAGCTATGATACGATAATAAATACTCCACACATACTGTTGATATTTTCCTTAGAGGGATGTCTATAATTAACAACGCAAGTGCACATTTGACATTAAGTTTAATTCTAGTCGAATTGAACTGGACTGCAAATGGACTCCTTAATTACCAAATGGACCCCTAATTTTGCTGTTGTGGGAGTCCATGGACTCTTCAATTGAAAATCCCAGGGAAAACCCTGAACCTGTAAACCCCATTTCTATCGAAACAGAATTAGATAGATATTGATTCTGAGTCAGATGCTAGTGGTGATTTTACGAACAATTTTAATGCAGAAACCTCCATCACGGAACTTGTGTCAACAAATGATTTAAATCAAAGCGTTAAATTCAACACATTTACAGATAAAATGTTGATCCAACTTACAATTTGGATTTTTTATCAAATGGGTTATCATAATTTTTCATCTCTTTTTCATGAAGGGTCAAAGAACAAATGAAAAAGGAATTTTTGATATGGAATGCAAAGGAAAGATTGTGTATACGAAAAATATATAGATGTATCTAGAATGTATTGATTTAATCAAGTTTATAATTCAGAAGTTCTATTTGTACATTATGAAAATAAGATCATATTCTTAAAATTTCTCTCACAAATTTATTCATTCCACATTTATAAAAATTAGACTGCATAGCAAAACAACATCATGATGAAAATCTGCTAGTGAGCAAACTGCAGAAAATGTAAAACTGCTATTGCGTATAGCGTCACTTTGCAGATGCGATGTTGCTGTATTGAAAAGGTTAAAGAACCCTCACTGCTCAATGGCTGTAATTGCCTAGAATAGGCCAAACTTTGGAGCCCTTCACCGGCATTTGGTGACATCTCTCCATATGAGTGAAAGTGAAACAACAACAATCTTGTTTATGTCACAAAAACATACACACATGCACTCAAACACACACACGCACTCAAACACACACACACACACTCAAACAAACACAATTTGTTGCTTTGTTTTTCTAAGATATCAAAAATTGAATTTGTGACTTTGTAGAGAGATATCTAAGATGGCCATGTGCATAGAATACATGACAGCAGGATGTCCCAAGAAGAATATTACAATAGAATCACTTGACCCAAAGATTCCTCAGTTGTTCAGTATGATAGCTGATACCTGCCCTCTTCCCAGTATGCTGCTTGCCAGAATGAAGTGTAATACAGAAAAATGTGAAATCCGTCAGGCTCTTATAGATTGTTTTCCAATGCCAAATACAACTGACCTTGATGCAGGAAAAGCTTGCCAGTGAGTATCCATAATATTTCAGCTAATACCAAAATTACAATACAAGGCACTTCTTCCAGTAGTCACACATAGAAATGTCAACTTTTTGTCATATCTGATATTATTAGTTATTGATGAGACATTACAAAAAATATTACTGTACACCTAGAAATTTTCCCCAAATCCTGTTTAATTTTCGCTATTTTTGCCTTTAGATGAGAGGGTGAATTTAAAATGAAAGTGAAAATGTTCAAGCTAAGTGACTGAAGCATGGTCATACAGCTGCGCCATACACCAGATAATGGTGATTAAGGGGGTGAACTAGAAATGGTCTTAGAATGTTTTGTCTTGTAAAGATGGGAAAAAAACAGGGAAAATTTCCAGATATACAGTATCTTTTGATAGGTAACTGCAATATACAGGTCACTGTAATGTACAGGTAACTGCAATGTACAAGTAACTGTGATATACAGGTAACTGCAATGTACAGGTAACTGTGATATACAGGTAACTGCAATATACATATCACTGCAAATTGTACAGGTTACTGCAATGTACAGGTCACTGCAATGTACAGGTAACTGCAATGTACAGGTCACTGCAATGTACAGGTAACTGTGATATACAGGTCACTGCAATATACGGGTCACTGCAGTGTATAGGTTAATTATTACAGGAGGACGCCACAGCTGCGTAGTTAGTGCTTTCTGCTTTAATCTACGAATTCTCTCAATTCTATCTACAGCATAATCTGATACCTGTTGAAGCTAAGATTATGAACCAGGAAAGGATTTTGATAGTTTTTCTGCTGATGGTGTTTTCTTGGTTACATGATATTAAAGTTTTCTTTGCCAAAATTTATTAAGTGGATATCCAGACTAATTATCGTACAGGACATACCCAAGTTTTGATAGTTTGATACTTGTTGTTGTGTTTGACTTCTAATTTTATTAACTGCAGATTTGTGAATTAGTATTTTACATGTGTAAGTAAATTCACCAGTGCTTGTTGTCATGTTTGAGGTTTTTTTTCACTGCAGATTAGTGAACCAGTCTTTGACATGTGTAAATAGACTCACCAATGCTACTTGTTGTATTAGAGTTCTTTTCTTTTACTGTAGGTTTGTCTGCCAGCCTTTGACATGTGTAAATAAACTAGCATGCTTGTCATATTGGATTTTTTTTTAACTGTAGGTTTGTCTGCCAGCCTTTTGACATGTATAAATAAACTAGCATGCTTGTCATGTTGGATTTTTTTTAACTGTAGAATTTTGAACCAGTCTTTTTTGAGTTCTTTTTTTTCCTGTTTTACTGCAGATTAGTGAACAAGTATTGGACATGTGTAAATAAAGTCACCAGCGCTTTTTGTTGTGTTTGAGTTCAAATTTCCTTCACTGAAGATTTTAGAACCAGTCTTAGACATGTATGAATAGACTAGACTGATAGTGGGTTTTATGTTGATTTCTTTTTTTTTTTGGACTGCAGTTTTGAGAACCACAGTTTTGACATATGTGAATAGACTCACCAGTGCTACTTGCTGTGTTTGAGTTCTTTTTTTTACTGCAAATTAGTGAACCAGTCTTTGACTTGTGTAAATAAACTCACATGCTTGTCGTGTTGGATTTTTTTAGACTGTAGATTTATGAACCAGTCTTTGACATATGTAAATAGACTCACCAATGCTTGTCGTCATGTTTGAGTTCTTATTTCTTTTACTGTAGATTTGTGAACCAGTCTCTGACATGTGTAAATAGACTCACCAGTGGTTGTGGAAAATTGCCTTCAAGTCAAACAGTTTTTTATGCGCTGAAGGAGTATCTTAATTATCTGAAACCTTATTGTTATCACCGCTTGGCTGACCGTCTCCTGGAAATGCTGCCAGATTGCACAGTTCAATACATCAATGGTATTAGAGACATGATGTACATGTCGACCAATTTTACAAATGACATGTGCATGTTTATGAGTCACATGGAAAGCAATGAGAAGTGTACCTCTCTGGTCTCAGAGATGTCTGCCTTGGATCTTGGTGGTTCTGTAATATCAGATCGGCCAATGATTCAATACTACCTGAGTAGTTGTCCTACAGGTAAGTGATGTCTCTTTATATTTCATGACAGGGATTTTCCTCCCTGAAAATCTTATTATTTGGGCCGAAAATAAGGCCCCATTCCCAATGCAAAATCAATACATTTTTTCAATTTGCATTTTCAATTGAAGTTGGATAACAAAGAGTTTGAAAAAATTGTTGTATTTTTACATAATTTTGTGTGTTTCTGGATTTCCTAATTTCAATAAAATGTTGCTAAAATTCTGAATTAAAAGGGGCCAAAAGAATGTGGAAAATCCCTGGATAAATTGTTTAGTTTGCTTGTCTGTATGTACATCTTTATATAATAAACTTTGTATTTAAGAATATACAATGTAATTCCTATAGTGATATTAGCAAAACATTGTCAGCTGACTAATTCAAGTTAATGTCAAAGGTCAATTTAGTTTACGCTAAAGATCTTATTATGAAGCATGCAACCATAGGTCATAGACTAGAGGAATGTAATTTCTTATAGCAAATGTTGAAAGTTGTGTTTATATAAGGAAATGTATGTTTGGCATTGTCAGTTGTACATAAGTACATATCTATTACAACAGATCACAATGCTGTATCCAGTAGGTCATCTGTGTCACTATCAGTTCTTGAGGTTTTCATAAACTAATTGGATACTTTTTAATTTATACTAAAAAAAACCCACAGGAACGATTCTTTTCAAACTGTGATTTTAGCATCATTGTTATTGACCTAAGCACCTTAAGAGCAAAAGACAACCTAAACAAAAATTTTGAAATTGATGACCTTTATATTAAAGTAATGATTTGAGAGAAGTAAGATACCATCATCTTCATATTTAATCTCTTTTACAGATGGTAAAAAACTGAACCATTCAAAACCAGCTTCAGTCAAAGGTATTTATTTTTTTTTTGTTTTTTAGCTGTTATTTGAAGTGTCTTATTCATATCCTGAGTTAAATCAGTTTTCAGTTCTTTATCCATATGTTTTATCAATTCAACAAAAGACCTGGTTGATTATGTGCACTAATCTTATATCCTAACATTTAACTGTATATCAAAGGAATGGCTATATCTAATTATTTATTGTACATATATAGGCTATACTGGTTATAGCAGTGAAAACCATGTAATTTTATTTCTCAAAAAAAAAAAAAAAAAAAATATGGCTACCATTCCTACACCAGGCTATGTGTACTTTGTTACTTAATGAATACAGTTTTACAGGTGAAAAAAAAAGATTTATAAAATTATAGATTTACTGGACAATTATTAGGATGTACCAGGCAGGTCTGAATTTGTTTAGGGTTGGTAGTCTGATACAAAAATGTGAATGTGTATAAATAGAGGGTAATTTACATGCCCAATGAGATGACTGCATTGTTGTGAAAGAGAAGTTTGACCTACATTTTACACAGAAAGTTGAGTATAGTAATGTATCAAGTCAAACCTATATATGGGATGTGATTTTATTATTTACATATCGGTGGAAGTCACATAATTCTTAAATGTCATTCAATTTTACTTCCAGAACCAGCCTCCTGTAATGCCTTTTCCGCTGCCATATCAGCTTCTGTTTACTGGCACAGATTTATGATGCTGCCATACTTACCACTTTCTGAACGCAAAGAAGTTTGCAGGTTTGTTCTTTTTATCATCTACTAAGATTGATTAACCGGTTGATTAACTTGCTGAAGTCCGGTGGCTTCTTCCCGTGAACATAGTTGAAACCTGAGTTCTCTCCTCCACTTCTAAAACTGGCTGCCACTTAATGACTGAAAAGTTCAGTTTCACAAAACCCTTTGATGACTGCAGATTAAAGATCTGTCTATTTGACGTTGTATACACAGAACTGTGATCATGTGTCAACGTCTTACACAGATTGTTGTGTTGTAAGATCAAAATTTTATCTTCATTCCTGGTTACAATTTGATGAGTTGAACATTTACACAAACTTAAAACAATGTGGATAACTACGACAAAGTAAACCTGGAAATTTGATACGAGTGTTTTTTTTTTTTTCAAGTTAATGGAATATATGTTAGTGGTAATTATGCTGTAGCTTGTTTTTACTCTGCGTGTCTTAACTGGGGACAAGATTTTGGGAAGCAGTGCAATGAAGAAATTGTAATTAGAAAGATTTTACAATAATAGAATTCAAAAATAAAATTCGTATGAAATTGGGAAGTAATTGTTTACTTTCACACACATATATCAGTTTGTATATATTTTGATTATATTTTAAATTTTTTTGTTTATTTTGTTTGCACACCAAGACATATTTCAGGGTTCGAAAAATCCACATGCCCACTCGCATTGGTGAGTAAGAAATTGTTTTGGGTGAGTAAATTTTGACAATGAACTCACCCGTTTGGCGAGTAAGCCCACTGACACCGAGCTGTTCTGAAAATCCAGATTCCCTTTTAAGTTTTGAAAGTGATCATTTCCTTCTCTTTTTAGTTCAAAATACATTACAAAAACAATTAGAAACTTAAATAAATAATTATTTTATTGACAATTAAACAAGTTAGTCTTTGCCTCATGGCCAAAAATGTCACAAAACACATAGTTTATTGACTGCTAATACTTGCAGTTTGTGAAGGAAGTGGATGTTGGATGTGTGTAAATAAAAGAACCAATACTGAATGGACCTGAATTAAAATAATGTTTTTAAAAAAGTTGTAAAATCTGAATTAAATGTAAGTGAATGATAAAAGTAAAATAGTTACTCTAAATAAATGTTTTGATGAAATACATAGAAATGGATGGCTATTGTTTTCATCTTACAGTAGTGAAAACTTACTTTTGTAATTTACATTGATTTAAAGACATGGCTGGAAGTAGCAACATCATAAAACAGTAATAATAGTAATTGATAATAGTAATAAAATGATGCATTTACAGTTCATTTAGATGTAAATGCATCATTCAGAGACAATACATTGTATATATTGTATAAAAATTTATCTGTTAGAATAACAATAAATTTAAAAAACACAAAATTAAATAAAATATTATTTTCTTTGCGGGCGACTAGATTTTTTATGGTGGGCAATCAAAATTTCTGTCAAGAATTTGACATCTAAAACTTAAAATGAGAGCAAACAAAAGTTGTGGTAAGATTTCACATATTTGTGAAATAAAGAGTATCTAATCTGTTAAGTCATATACATGTAAGATCTGTTTACTTTGAAAAATATTTTATACACTCTTAACACATCCACTTTGAAATACTACGGTTTTATACTTTGGCGAGTGCAAAATGAGTTAAGGCGAGTGCATTTTTACCAATTTTTTTAACTCTGTATTTACATATCCTTTTGTTTACAGCTTCTGGTTTTTTGTTGCTATAAATTAATTTGTCAGTTTCACTTAATTACTTTTATTTCTCAAAGACTTCAAGATGATGTCATTTCATATCCTGACTTTGTTGTAGTTGAAATTTGCCACTGCTATATACATTATTCATTGATGTGCAAAATTGATGCAACATTTGATGAATTTTTTTTCTATTGCAACTGAATTAAGAAAATGGCTTTGTAAAAGCTTTTAAAAATGTGGTTTTATATGAAATATAGAGAAAAACAAAAACATTGCATACATTTTTTAACACGTAACTGTAGTATAGTAATGATAGATGCTAACCATTGCAGATTTAGTGGAATCAGTACAAATTTTATTCTTATTTTGTGCTTTATGATCTATTTCAAACAAACTCCAAAAATCAATTTCTAATTTATATTTGGTACATTTTTGTTTTTTTTTCCTGATGGATACATCACAGAGTTGGCATCTATGTATATTGCTAAAATAGTTCTCATAAATACTACTGAAAATGACATTTAATAATTATACTGTAATTCTGTTTTGTGATGTTGCAGTGATGGCCCTTACATAGAAAATTCCATTTACACAATGATAGCCAACTGTTCCAGTACTAGGAAACAAGCATTTGATGAAGCTTCTAAGATGATAATGATGGTCTATAACTACTTCTGTCCAAAGAAAAGTTTGCCTATGGATGACCATTCATGCAATCTCAACGCAAGTCTCAACTGCTTGCATATGCTTGGAGAATATTACAGCACAGCATCAAGCTTTCATATGGAATACAATTGCATGTATGTATAAAAGTATTGTTGTCTCTAGCTTGAAAATTGAATTTTATGGCAGAATAAATAATAGTTGTTTCTTCTCAATGAGTTTCCACCCTATTATATGGGGCTCCAATAAGGCCCCATTTCCAATGCAAAAACAATGCATTTTTCCCAACTCACAGTCAAATTTTCCCAATTGAAGTCAAATGACAATGAATTTGAAGATATTCTTTTATTTTCAAATAGTTTTGTGTATTTCTAGATTTCCCAATTTCAATGAAATGTTGCTAAAATTCCCAATTCAAAAGGCTCAGGTCCCATTCCCAAAGAGTGGGAAATCCCTGCCTCTACAGATTTTTTAATAGCATTAGCATCTACATATAACTGTAACTGAACTGTTGTAGAGAGAGAGGTATTAGGATAGGTGATATTCATGATTAATTACATTTCTGTTGTTGTTTTGGTCAATGTAGGCTTTGTCAAATATTACCAGAGACTTTAAGTGTGAAGTATTCTTTTATATATTGTGAGCTGTGATATATGTGACTTATTTAGGTGTGTGCAAGTTGCATTTTAGTAAAGTGTGTGATTTTACTTGTAACTTAGTTATGTGAGTCCACATTTAGCATGTTTCACCATAAGTTTACAACTGAAGCTCTTTAAATGTATGATTTGTTATACAGAAGGGCCAGTTATTTTCTGTTTCAAATTTAGTTCAATTCTGCTTTTTTCTGTTTTTATAAGAAAAAAAACTAAAAACATACTTTAGATGAAGAATATTTAATAATAACAGACTCATAATCATACTTTCAATAGTCTGCCACACAAATTTAATGAATGACTTAAATAGGGAAGTAAATAAACATATATATATATATATATACATGTAGGTAACAAGGTTTGCTGCAAATTGTAATTGCTAATTACTAATTAATGCTTGAATTTATCACCCAGCTTAGAACAAGTCTGTGATGTTTTTATTTAATGTGGTTTTTTTTTACTTTAAATAAACTTATAAAGTAGTTTTTTAATTCATTGTATCAATACTAGCATAATCTATACAAAATTTGCAAAATTGACCATCACCATCCTCATAAAGATCCTATGGAAATTTATCAACCCATGCTGATGTATTTATTGTTTTGAATGGGAGCAAGACTTCTCTTTTTACATATGTCTTCAGCCAATGTAGCTAGCAGTCAAGAATGTGGTGTGAACATGTGTTTTTGTGATGGTAACAAAAACTGGCTGCCGATCGAGCGGTATGTCTTAAAAAGTTAGGATGGATTGTACATTGTGAAATTTTACTATGAATTATAAAAATTAGTATATGTGTTCAGAGATTGAAATAAACATTATGAAACCCTAATTCAATAGATTTTGTTAAAGCTATTTTTGTTTAAATAGAAGAATCCGAATGTCACAGTATTGGTGTTACTATAATGGAATGATCGTCATATCTTTCGATTTTAGCTTAAGTAAAATTTTTGACTACAGTCTGACAGTGGACTTTATTGTTCTTTGAAATGAAAAAGTCCAATTGCGGCTATAGGGGTCAGTGAGTTAATATATTCTCTTGTTTACAGGAAAGCTGGTATGGCAATGCAGTGTGTTGCCAACTACACCAAGAACTGCTCAGCAACAGAATTAGCTAGTATTAAAGATGAAATTGCTCCAGTCATGAGCGTTGTTGGTACTTCTTGCGAAAACATCAACAAAGTCATGTGCAACGTTTCGGCATATCCAGAACATGCAGCAGTGTTAAAGCTATTTAATGACCCTCAACAGTGTAATGCAACTGCAGGAATTGAAATTTTGAGTTTATTTGACACTGCCAGACCAGTCTTACAGAATAACACAAAGCTACTGTGCAGGTAAACTATTGTGATTTGTTCTTGATTTAAATCTTTATTTAAAGTATACCTGGAATTTTTTTTATGCCATTTAATTTTTGCAATATTTGACCTTAAATATGAGGTTGATTTAAAATGAAAACAAAGTTTTCTATATAATTGAAGCATGAATATATCAATGTATTTGTGATAGTTTTTGGCAGATTTAAGATTAAGTACATCAGAGGTTTTGAAATGAAAAATAATTTACTGGTCTTTATACATATTACTGAAAAATGCATTAGACAAATAAACTGTTCATTTTCCAGCTCAATCTCATTCATGAAACTTTCAGTCTATGGCTGGCCCAAATATTCAAATGTGAATTTGGTTGAAAATACAAACTTTGGGTCGAACGATCTCTGACCCTGTTATAGGTGTTAGCTATGACAGTTTAAAAATATTGAAGACAAATTAATTCAATATAAACTACAGTGCCGAATTTAATGCACTTTAATTAGCGTTTGAGTAAACACGCCTTTAATATTCTTGGGAATAAACGACATTTAAACCAGACTACTCACTTGGTGTATGTGATACTCGTCAGCCATGACAAGTCAGTGTTTTAATCACATGGTTGTCACATGATCAGACATAATCATTTCTGTGTGTGGATAAGATATTACTTAAAACTTCACACAAAATAGAGGATTATGTTTTTTCTTGTAAATGAAATATGGCCATGAAATGAATTTAGCGGGACGGTAGGGCACTCACCATTTTATTTTGGGCCAATAACTAGTTCAGTATGATACTTGTCTTTGATTATCTTATGGTCACCCAGACACCAAAGTGGTCGCATTTGGTGACTGGCTATATCAGGAATTGATAAAATTGTCTGGTTTTACCCAGCGTTTCCACAAAAACCCGGATTAGATGGTGCAAACATTTAGACCACCAGTCATTTGTACTGTTTATTTGACGAATTTCACTGGACTTTTGTCCAATTTACTGGTTTTGCTGGTAAGACCGGCAGATTTAAAAAACTCTGGTATATATTTTCTGTCAAAAAAAGGTGAAAGTAACCAAGACAAATATAAAGATAAGTCAAGTGTGTCAAATACACATTTGATATAGTTTCATTTACAATCTTCAAAGTACCTTGCAAAGCAAAATGTCACTTTTAACGTCAGCCTGTTACATGTGTTAATTTTTAATCATACATACAGGTACTTTTTGTAAAAGCCAATAGCACTTTTATCATTGCTTGATAACATTTTTATACCATGTTTCAGTTTGGCACTGAAAGCAAGCATGAAGGCAATGAAGTCTATACCAGGATGTAATTCAACAGTGAAGAGCAGCATGAACGTAACATTACAAGATCTGAAAAATAATCTGAAAAGCGTATGTGTAAATACCAGCATGATGGATGTTGGAGATGAATCTTGTCCAGAAGTTAAAACTAACATTGGTTGTTCAAATGATTTTGATGAATGCTTTCCATCATCTTCTCCAGAACATATTTGTAGGTAAGTTGCAGTGAGTAGAAAGATCTCACATTTACAAAAAGTAAACCTTACGTCACAAATACAAATTTGCCAGTTGACTTGTGGAAGGTAGGTGGTCTCTTCCTTGGTACATTGTAACCAGATTCTCTCCTCCACCATTAAAAACTGACCAACACCATGTAACTGAACAATTGTAGAGTTTGGCATAAAACAATATTCAAAACTTAAAAAAAAACGAAAGAAAAACTGTCACAAATGCTAACTTTGAGACAATAATACATACCACATTTTTTTAAGCCTGTGAAATTGTCACATTAACCTTGCTTTTATACTAGATTGCTGGCTTACCTGTCGGCTTACCTACCATGTTTTAATGAAATGTTTACCTGTACACATTACAGAATTGTTTATATTGATTTTAATCGGCAGTTATTCCTTATTTCCTTTTGATATGACATCAGACTCACATTTGATATGAAAGATTGGCAGGGGATGCTCATTCTCTATGATGCCTGATCCCAGTTCTGGATTTTCCAGAGTCTGTGTCCACTGTTCACCATATTTATACATTTTATCAGCCAGCGCTATTTTATGTACTGATTTTTGGCATTACAAATCTCTGCAGCACTGTCTAATTCATGTGATTTGTAATAGAATTTTTTTTCTATCAGACTTCAACAATTTCTAGAAGTTCAGTGTCACAGTAACTGTGTTAGGTTCATCTGATGACATTAGGGTCTGTCATGGAATATTTGACATGACAAGACTGAGATCTGATGTAAGGCCAAATCTAAACATGATCATGATGCTGTAAGCATTAATGGCCAAAATTTAACTGACCAAAAAATAACCCTTCAAATGGCCAAGGTGGCCAAATTATCCCAATTTATGGTATCAGAAAACAAAAGCAGTGAGATATAAATTTTAAATTTGATAAGGTCTATCCTATTGTATTACTCAATCTTCATATAAGAAGAAATGCTTTTTTTTTAGACAAATAAAAGATACAATGTTATAAATTTGGTAATATATAATGTTGAATAATGTATAGTAGATATAAAGAAACATATTTCATTGATGTTGTGCTTATCTTTAAGGGATGATGCTGCCATAGCCGCCTGTGTATCACTGAAGTTGAGAGGTTGTGATTATATTGTTCAGTCTGAAGTCCTCGAACAGTTTGAAATGTTGAAGGTAGCATTAGAAAATACAACAAGTTTGACATGTGATATAGTACCATCCCCAAGCTCTGGTTACATACGACCCAGTTTCCGTCAAGATATGGTCTGTTCGGGTGGCATGAGTGTTTACACAAATTATCTGTACAATGACAATGCCACAGAGAGGGACTTATGTGCAGCATTCTCCAGGATTGTTGATTGTCTGCAAACCAATGTCACATACTTGCCTAAGTTCTGGCAGTCCAATTATTTCGAGGTAGTTAAATCAATCAAGAAACAGATTTACTTTAGGTGTGAGGTTTTAGGTAAGTTTATATTTCATATCCGAGTACTAACTTCATCTTTTGTTTGCAAATAAAGGGGCATTAGTTGTGTTTTGTCCATAACAAATTTCTGTCCTTATCCACTGCTTAGATTGATATACAATTACAAAAAAAGAGATATACATAGGTATAACAATTTTTAAATCCCTATATATTTTATGAAAAATGCTTGAGAAACCCAGGTTTGGCACTTTTTCACTCGCAATTGATTAACTCAGCCTTACTATTTGTATATGCATACCACACTGGATCTGACCTTATTTTCACAAATATATCACAATATAAGATTTTTATGCCTATGTTTTGCTCTTATTTGTTTTTGTTCATCAAGTACAAGTAAAAGAAGAAAAAAATCGAAATATATATATTTTTTTTATAAACACAGCTAATGACCCTTTATACCCTGATCTGAAGTCTTAAGATTTAAGAAACTGAATAAAAATATGTTGATTTATCTAAATATCTATGAGGAAATATATGGTTGGTACTTGATTGAATATCTGAAGTCAGTGTGGAAAATATGTAATTAGATGTTTAATTTTTGATTACGTTCAGTTAGATAGATTCAGCTGGATACCAAGATTGTTAGAAACAAAAAAACATAATCAGGAAAAGTTTCTTAAGGTTTAGTATAAAACAAGTTAATATGATGACCTTGTTCCCATATAACAAGAGCCAAAATTTGAGATTTTATGTGGTCAAGTTTAATGTGGAATTCAATGTATATGTCTATGATTTGATGTCACATTATCATAAAATGTGAGTAGCAGTTCAGACTTCATTTTAAAGTGAGTGAGCCACAATTCAGATGGAATGAAATGTTATATTACCAGTACACATTACAAAATTGGTTATATTGATAAAAATCGGCAGTTATTCCTTATTTCCTTTTGGTATGACATCAGACTCACATTTGATACAAAAAGGTTGGCAGAGGATGCTCATTCTCCATGACACCTGATTCCAGCCCTGAATTTCCCATATAATTCATATGTATCTAAAAACTTTGTATTGAGACGCTTGCATTTCAGAAATAAAATTGTAGCTAGTTTATAAGTCAGTGTTTGCATTGGATGTAGCAAGCTTATATTGAAATTAAATATGTTGAACTGAACAAGCCGTTGATATATTTAACTATTTATTGCATTTACACATTGATTTTTATAGATAACTTGGACATAATTTACATGGACAAGCCAAAGAATCGCACAGAGTATGAAATAAATGGTAAGTCATCTAGGTTTTTGTATATATGACATTAAATGTGTAACTTGTAACACATATCCACTTCAAATAAATTGAAAAATTCATAATAGAAAATGTTTAACAGCTGATTTTATACTTTTTGGGCATTTGGCTAATCTGATTTTATGATTTCCTGCACTACTAAGTGCAGTATAATTACAGTATGAGAAAAAGTACACTTTCATAACAAAAATGGCAATTTAGAGTTTTCTCAATATAAAGATTTTTGATAGGGGAAAAATTGAAATTTGGGAAACAGAAATGATGGCCAGGGATCTGGAGCTCCAAAGGTGTACATTTGGTAATGATATTGATATATAGTATGCTATTTTTTTCTGATGCAGCAATCTCATAGCCATCAAAATCTTAACAATAGGCAGTTAATTTTACTGGCTGTCGATTGTCATTTAGAACACTGATATATATATATTGGAATATTTTTCAAACATTTGAAGTGCAAATTCTGCTCATTCTTTAGCAATCCCCATTTTATCCATATTAGTCTTATCAAATGTCAGTCCAGTGTTAGGGTTTTGGTTCAAAGTCTGACATCACTGACCATTTACTTGATAAGGTTGTCATTGGTAGGAGACATGATGTATTTGATTTGGTTATCAGTACTCTCATAATGTTTATTTGTTTTAGATCCAGAATGCAGAATCCAACAGGCTGCTACATGCATGGATTCCTACATGCAACTGAATATGTTTGGTGGCATGATGCCACTATCAGAAAGAGTCTCTATGTGTGGGTTAGTAGATATTCTGTCCTCAGTTTTAACCAAATCTGACATAAAGTATAATATTAATAAAACCAATCATGATTTTGATTATGGCCAGCATTTGCCATTTTTTTCCAGAGTTAAGACACTTTTTATGAATGACCTAAGCTGTTTCTATTTCTCAAACCCATTTTGTTTCACCAATGATGTTTTCACGAGTTTTGTAGTTAATACCTTTTTATATATGCATGCTTGTTTACAATAATTTGTAAAATGGGGTTTATTATCCCCTTGCAACGAGTTGCCGAGGGGATATAGGGATCTGCCTATATGTACGTATGTACCTACCTATGTATGAACTATATTTGTCCAGAGCATAACTCAAACCATGCATGATCATTTCTTCAAACTTCATACACCTCAAGACCATACTGAGGCAGAGTGCAGTGTTCAAGAACTGTAACTCTTGCTTCGGTTTTCACAGAGTTATTCCCTTTTGTAAAACAATTTAATAAACAGATCACATTCCACTTGTGTCAGTCTTTTCAAATCATAATTCATGTTCATCATCATGTTTCTGTGGCAAGGGGATTTAGTATTGTCTCCGAGCCTTGTTATTTCTTATCATAAAATATTTCTTTGAATTGAAAAAAAAAAGTCATTGCATTTTTTTAAAAATGGCATTCCCAATTAAAACTCATGGGGATAAAAAAAGCTATAATATCTAAGATATATTGTGATCTTTGAATAAACCATTTAAAAAAGTAGTATAAGCTATCAGTATTGGTTAGATCAATGAAGGCCAGGTCATCAAGCAATCACTATCAACATGATTTTACATGAAATAAAAATTTTGCTATCTGCAAGTTTGTGAAAAAAGTCTGTGAAAGGAAAATCCAAAGTATTTTTGATGTTATGAAATAACTATGTTTTGCTTTCCAGTCAAATTCCAAAGAGACTGATGTGTGTTTACAATCATACTGCTGCATGTCCAACTGCAGTTAGAGAAAAGATTTTGAGAGCAGTTGATTGGTTTGATAGTATTGGTTCAATCATTGGTGTTTGTAAGGTTGAACCAAAGATGTGCAAGCCTAAAGAGGCTATGAATTGCATGAGCATGTTGGCAAATGGTTATGTTGGAACCAGGGGTATGGGACAGGATTCTTTGATTTGTGCGTAAGTACTAATTTAATTACCGGTTGCTATTTAACACAGTTGAATAATTCTACCACAAAAATCATTATGTATTCTTTTGATTTTGTATTAACAAATAAAACATTTAACTCTGATGTATTTAAAGTGAAATTTGCCAGAAATTTCTCTGATATTTGAGACTGAACAGTGATTCACCAAACGAGTATGTTTTACAAGCAGACTTGTTCCAAAAGAAATATGTGTTAAGAACTGTATGATATTTATAATTGCCTGATGAATCCCAAAACTAGAATATTTTACCAATGGATTTATTCCAACAGAGAAATGGGTTAAGAACTATATGATATTTATTACTGCATAGAGAATTATGAAAAAGAGATATGTGTTATAGTTTTTGTTTCTGCTTAGAGAATCACTAAACCTATAATATTTTACCAGTGTTCCAAAAGAGATGTGTGTTATAGTTTTTGTTTCTGCTTAATGAATCACTAAACCTATAATATTTTACCAGTGGACTTGTTCCAACAGAGATGTGTGTTATAGTTTTTGTTTCTGCTTAATGAATCATTAAACCTATAATATTTTACCAGTGTTCCAAAAGAGATATGTGTTATAGTTTTTGTTTCTGCTTAATGAATCATTAAATCTGTTATATTTTACCAGTGGACTTGTTCCAACAGAGATATGTGTTATAGTTTTTGTTTCTGCTTAATGAATCACTAAATCTATATTATTTTACCAGTGTTCCAAAAGAGATATGTGTTATAGTTTTTGTTTCTGCTTCATGAATCATTAAATCTGTTATATTTTACCAGTGGACTTGTTCCAACAGAGATATGTGTTAAGAACTATATGATGGGGTGCAGCAGTCAAGAGAGAATGATGATGGAAGATTCTTTGAGGAATGTAATCAGTATTGCTTACAAAACCTGTACACCTAAGGAGACGGAGATGACACTCCCAGGTAATACCAGGTTAACCTCTGATGACCAGAAAGAGGTAGATTCACACCTCCAAAGCGGTACCATTTCATTAGATATTTTCAAGACCAATTTATCATTGATGATCTATTTTTCATCAATGATATAAGCAGTAATTAATTGTTGTGAGTTGCATATGCATGTACATGTCAAAACATGTAATACTCATTCTCTCTGTCTTTGGGGGTTAAATTACAACTTTATAAGTATTAATTCATATTTTTTAAGTGTAATTTGGGTGTAGAACATTATATTTCAATAATATGAGATGCAATTGATATTGTCATTTTGTGATGTAAGCGGCCTCATGTCATCTGTGTGTCGTCAGACATATCAACACGTGGAGAAGTTTATCAAGATTTAAACCAAATTAGATGATTATCAGGAATTAATTGTCATCCATGGATGATGATTAGGGTATCACAAGGGATAGTAATAATCGCAGGTAACGTTAATTATGTGTGGTGAGTAGTACTTATTAAGCAGTTAGTCTGTATATCCCTAGAGGCCAGAGTATTGTCAAAACAATGCACAGGTGTGAAATCAACTCCGAAAATTATTGTGCTTTGGTTAATTGGTAGAAATGTAAAGAAATCTGAAATTTTTTACATAAAAGTGGTAGGCGGAAGATCTGTCTAAAAAGCGGTAGCCTACCGCTGATATTGGTAGTGTTAACATGTCTTTTATATGATACAACACTTTGTAGTATATTTAAGCATTGAACTTCTATTGGTTGACATTCGTGGGCTTATTATAAATGCCAATTGGATAAAGGCAAATTCCATAAAGTGCATTAGTGCTTCATTATAAATTTGCTTTGTCCATTTGTTATTCATAAAACCATGAATCTGCCAAATAATAGCAGCTAAATGCTTAAATTTACTTATCTATTGCTTTCCTACTTTTCTTTTTTTCATTTTTGTTATTGGAATTCAAATTTCCAGAAAGAATGCACACCTGTTCTTGTATATAAAATTCATGGAACAACAATTGGCAGTTATAAGATGACAAACAACGTTTTTTTTATAATGGACATTCAGTGCCCACAGATGATAATTATAATGAAATGGTTTACCACAATGTCTTAGATAATACATGTGTCTTGTATGTTATTACAGAACAAAACAAACAGACAAATAATCACATCAAAATTATATGTCCATTTTCTTTCGTTAAGGGAATGGTAAATTATGATATATGAGAATAACAAACTGTTTTGAAGATTTCTAATGATCTGAAAAATTTAATTCATAATTTGATTCATGCAATGTACCATTGCCAAAGAATGATAAGGTTTTACAAACACAGAATATGAAAAAACTAACAAAATAAGTATGGTATGGAATTTGATCTTTTATTTTGCTACATAAAATTTAGTGATGATGGTTAATATGCTTGTTAGATATGGAAGGCGAGTGTGATATGGAGAAGATCCATTATTATATGGAGAAACTTTTTGAGATGGGACCGAAGGCATTGTCTGCTGACCCCAAGACAAGAAAAATGAAATGCGGGTAATTAATTTTTATTATTTAGTGGTGTATTCTGATTCATATTGAGATGCATAGGCGTCGGAACCGGGGGTCAAGGGGGGGGGGGGGGGGGGGGGGGGGGCTTACCCCCCCCCCCCCCCCCCCCCCCCCCCCCCCCCCCCCCCCCCCCCACTTTTTTTGCAAAGATAGACATATCAGCCAATCAGCAAGAATATCAGGAATATGTAATGGAGTCAGGACGATATGTACACAAAGTGAGTACAGATACCTGGAATTCATGTCTCACATAACTTCAGTTATTTGTGACACAACTTTATGCCAATGGATTAATGAAAATAATAAACTGGATAAGCAACTGACCAAATTTCTGACGACTGTGACAAGAAATATTTAGTTAAA
This sequence comes from Atrina japonica, assembly GCA_030159075.1. Classification (NCBI taxonomy): domain Eukaryota; kingdom Metazoa; phylum Mollusca; class Bivalvia; order Pterioida; family Pinnidae; genus Atrina; species Atrina japonica. Next base: position 274,702 of record BROG01000122.1, read on the forward strand.
TGGAACTATATGTTGCAAAATTTGAAAATGTGTCACTGCATGGCTTGTCTTGCCATGAGTACAAAGAATCCGACTGATTTTACCAAATAAAATAACTTAAATTGGGGACAGAATTTTGGCCAAATGTATGTCCTGTTCAACACATTGAAGTTTAGGAAATGTAAATAATGGTTGATACATGAAAAAAGTTGAATATAGAATCCAATACTAATGATCTGTATTTCAGGAAAATGATGGATATAAAATCTGGTATTGAAAAGTGTGTTTTACGGTGCCCACAAGAGACTGTAGAGAAAATCAAAGGACTTGCTTCTCTAGGAGATATTGCCTTGATGGCTGTATGTGAAGATGGTAAGTGTTATAGTTGTATTTTGTTGTGTTTCCATGAATTCATTATGAAGATGAAGATTGTTACAATTTTTTTATTTTCTCAAATCATTGTACTGCAATACATTCAGTCAATCCATCTATCTTTCTCCATTCTCTATCATAATAAGTTTTTCTTTGCTCTCTAAAGATTTCTCTTAGTCCCCAGAATCACTTTTCTTTTGTTCTTCACACACCATTTATACATCCAAAGTGTACAGAAGTTAAACCCCAGTGTTTACATTGCTGATGGACCATTTTATTATCTAAGCTTCAAAGCCTTGTTTGAGGTTTTGTGCCAGTCATCATTTTTTATTTATGGGCAAAACTGTTACAGTTTTCTTTTCTTTGATCGTGATAGAATTCTGCATATTTTTCATGATTATTTTAGACAAAATATGGATTTGTAATTTACTTACAGACCAGCAATAACAGTGTTGATCTATATTTAGAAAATCATTTTATTTCATTGAGTATAGTATGAATCTTTCATTGTATTTTTAAAATGTCACAAGAAAATTTTTATCCTCACAATCTTAATTTTGAGAATTAATTTTAAGATATTGCTCTTTCAGGTGACATGAAGTATGGTGAGTGTTTTAGCATTCAAGATTAGTTATCATGTGATCTGAATTATTAAGCATGTGTAAGCTGAGATGTTGGCATGTATGCACACTGTAGAACCTTTGAAAGTACAAATAATATGATGATTCATTACCATATATGTCTTCTATCTTTGGGTTTGTGTGAAGTAAAGGGAATTATGATTATGTCATTTCAATCTCATTTTCACACAAACAATTCCTTCATCAATGCAGTTATACTTCTACAACAAGCCCAAGTTACAGAAGCCCATTTACATATTTTTTTTTAATGTTATCATTACAGAGACTAAAGTGTGCAGTGCTACAGCTTTAGGATGTCTGCGTGACTATGTCAGTGTTTCTATGAGTGACACATTATCTGGATATTGTAGGTATGTACTCTGAACTTTATACATGTGACATGACATGTCACTGTCACTATGAGTGACATATTATCTGGACATTGTTGGTATGTACTCTGAACTTTATACATGTGACATGACATGTCCCTGTCACTATGAGTGACATATTGTCTGGATATTGTAGGTATGTACTCTGAACTTTATACATGTGACATGACATGTCCCTGTCACTATGAGTGACATATTGTCTTGATATTGTAGGTATGTACTCTGAACTTTATACATGTGACATGACATGTCACTGTCACTATGAGTGACATATTATCTGAACATTGTAGGTATGTACTCTGAACTTTATACATGTGACATGACATGTCACTGTCACTATGAGTGACATATTGTCTGGACATTGTAGGTATGTACTCTGAACTTTAACATGTGATGACATTCACTGTCACTATGAGTGACATATTGTCACATTGTCTCTGAACTTTATGCATTTGACATGACATGTCACTGTCACTATGAGTGACATATTGTCTGGACATTGTAGGTATGTACTCTGAACTTTATACATGTGACATGACATGTCACTGTCACTATGAGTGACATTGACTGGACATTGTAGGTATGTACTCTGAACTTTATACATGTGACATGACATGTTACTGTCACTGTGAGTGACATATTGTCTGGACATTGTAGGTATGTACTCTGAACTTTATACATGTGACATGACATGTCACTGTCACTGAGTGACATATTGTCTGGATATTGTAGGTATGTACTCTGAACTTTATACATGTGACATGACATGTCACTGTCACTATGAGTGACATATTGTCTTGATATTATAGGTATGTACTCTGAACTTTATACATGTGACATGACATGTCACTGTCACTATGAGTGACATATTGTCTGGATATTGTTAGTATATACTCTGAACTATAAACTGGCATATATGTTCTATCATTCTTAGTGCAAGCTAATGTTTAGATGCTGGATTAGTCCTGTATTGTTTGGCAATACTTTACTTTACTTTGTCTATTTTCAATAATGTGGTAAGAACATTGGTACAGGACAGGTTGATTGGGGGAGGGTATGCATATTTTGGTGTGCCGTGATTTTTGTATTGTTTTGTTAATCTATGTTTTTCAAATGTACTTTATCTTTTATTGATTACAAATATTTACTTTCATTTTGAATTTTGAAACTACATAAGTATAGAGTATGCCAAAATTTGTCCACATTCCATGGCAATAACTTGGGTATCAGCTCTAATATCAAAGACGGAAAATTATTGTTTTTGCTAACAATTTGCTAAAATATATTTGACAAACTCGGATATAATTGTTAAATTATGTTCTGAAGAACAATATAAAGCAGTAGTTCTATTCGAAATTCATTTTCCATACAATATGTGCATGCTTCAGCTTAGAAGCAATGGTTCAAAGACATGATACTATAAATGAAACTATTTCATTTGAAAATGGCCTTCCGAGATAAGTATTCATCTCACATGATATAAGCAAATTTGTTTTACTATAAACAGATAATTTGAAGATATATGATTCAAGAAAACTGCAATTATGAACTTTTCGCTTGTCATTTTTTTAACTATATAAATATTTTTCTTTATCCAGACAAGTGAAATCAACCATGACCTGCCTTGGAGAGGTCATGAGAAGCTGTAGTGAGGACCACCGTGTTATTGCTGGAATGGTTGTCAAGGAAATGAAGAAATATTCTTCTGCTATGTGTGAGGCCAGGGAATGCAATCCTGTCTTAGCGCACCAGTGCATGACTGAGGCAGATTCTCTTCTTCAGTTGTCACCCATGAAGTTCAAGACATCCCCTATCCTCTGTGGGTATGTAAAACAATTGACCTCTGTGTTATTTCAGGAATTATTGGTCTAAACATATATATTTCTCTATGTTAGACTTAACTTAGGAACATATCAGAAGTATGCATGCCGAATATAAGGATTTATGCAAGTGCTAGGTGAGGTACATATTAGGATTATGTATGCCCTATTCATGTATATAAGAATCTATGTAGCCTAACTCAGATACAATTTAGGATATATTTAGGCCCTTAACTTTGGTACATTTTAGTATGCAGATCCTTATTTAGGTACATATATGGATATATTTAGGCCCTTACTTAGGTTTTATTGATTGATTTATTTTCCAGGCCAAACTTAAAATGTAAGCCAGTGAATATCAAATTCCACAGACCAATTAAAGCTATTTCAAGGAATATTTATGCATCGTTGCTAATTTTACTCATTTTTATGTTGAAATTAAGTTATAGTATAATCAAAAGTATATGTCAGGTTTCACAATATGAGTAACAAGGTTCATTGCCAACATGCTTCGAACCCATAGTATTGTAAGCTTCATGGGGATGAGGTCACTATATTGCTGAACCCCCTATGAATTTTACAAACCTACTATGGGTCAGAAGTATGTCAATAACAAACCTTTTTATGGATTTGTCACACTAAGAACCTAAGTTTAGTCAGAAAAATAATCTGACAAAAATTATTCATAAATCAGGCACAAATATCTTGAAATGAAACACACACACACCCCTCACTGTATCATATCTTGGGCTCGAAGTCACCAAATTTACTAAAGCCCAAGTTGTATCTTATTATTTTGATATATAATTGTTGTAACACTTTTGGGTTTGAGCTATTAGGAAACATATTATTATTTTTCATCATTCACATATACATTTTTGCATCACACTTACAATTCTCCTGTAAAATTGATTAAATACACTATACACTATATACATTTTAGTATGTACTCTAACAATTTTTTAGCTTGTTTGGACATCCAGAGAGCTAATGTCAGATCCCACGCATCGTTGCCATCGATGTCTGTGTATAAAATTTTAACCTGACCTTTAGTTGTTTAACCACAAGGGACAGGGCTCTGATATTTCACATATAGATTTCTTGTGACGTGAGCTTTTGTTTGGTACCTTGACTTTTGACCTAGTAACTTTTGACTTGGATACATTTTAAAAACTTTAACCTTGGTTTTAGCTTTTAAACCATGATCAATAGAGCTTTAATACTTTGCATTTGGTACCTTGACTTTTGATCTTTTGACATTGAACACTTTAACCTACTTTTCAAAAACTTTAACCTAGGCTGTATCTTTTAAACTATGAGGGATAGGGCTTTGATATTTCACATAGATTTCTTATGACTAGAGCCTTCATTTGGTACCTTGACTTTTGACCTAGTAAACTTGACCTTTGATTTTGACCTACTTTTCAAAATATTTAAACTGAGCCGAACAAATCAAAATTTTACCAGTCCTTTGACCTTTAAACCTGACAGCTGTGGGCCAAATATCAATTTTCAAACTTAACACCATTTCGGCAAGTTTAATTGTCTTCTGACTGCTCTTGTTTAATATTTCTGAAGTTTTCTTCAAATTAGCAATAATTTTGATCTTTATTTACAGTTGTATGTGTCAGTTTATTAAACTGTCCAGTTGCAGAATAGATTTTGCATGTTTTATCTTAAAATTACCAGAAGTTAGTTGAGCTTGAGTATTGAGTAAATTTGGTGACTTCAGGCCCTGGATGTTATGTTATCATGTGCATATTTTTAAACTCTGAGATGCTCTTTGTTTATTTGCTTCAAGAGTATGTTTAAGCTATTTAAGGGAAGGTTCTGTATGTTATTTATTACTATTTCAATGCATATTATCTTACTAATCTTCTGGGGCTCATAGTAGGACACCATGTGACAGGCATAGTGCAACAAGATTGGTTGAATCTAGTTCGAGCTGTGATCCTTATAGGTTAAATATAGATTTGTCCTATTGAAAGTATTGATGTATAATCAAAGATATGCTAAGTTACACATGAAAATAATGTCATTTTTATCATTAATTATGTATATATTGGCATCTTGATATCTCGAAATTCATGGGAACATCACTAATACTTCAAAAAACAAAGTTTTTAACTAACACATTTTGTCTATCCTTATTAATCTTGATGGACCATTCAAATTTGAAATAACCGAAACTTCAACTCATCTGATTTAGACATATTGAGATTTCACTGTATGTATGATAACATTTTTAAAATGTTTTTTATTTCATCCAATTTCAACTTAAAAATGCCTCACTGCTTATTTTATTGATCAACAGAGGACTCAAATTGGCACTCACTTGTGTTGCTTCCCATGCTAAAAGATGCGACCCCAAAGATCAACCTCTTTTGATGGAAGCTCTGTATAACCGACGTATGTTAGGCAAGCAGATGTGTCCAGAGATGGGAGATTATAACTCTGTTATCAAGCTGGCTGGAATGTATAATCTAGAGGGTATGGTGGCTTTTGTGGCGTCCGTTGCCAGTCCCTATGCTACTAAAGAATCTGTTTGCCCGTAAGTTATTCTTGTCATTTATTTGGGTTTTTAAAAGTGCATTAGCTATGTTTTTTCCCCAAAAAGCCTTTCTTTTTTACAGCATATATTTACATTGATGTATAATAAAAAAGAGACATACTCATGCAAACAAAATTCTTAAATTACTCAATATTTTGTGAAAATTGCCTGAGAAGCCCATTTTAGCAATTAATTGTTTGCAAATGATTACCATAAATCGGGAAATTTTGGCATCATTAAACTTAGGCCACTTTGGTCATAAAATGAAAGATTATATTTTGGTCGGTTAAATTTTGGCCATTTATGTTTATGTTATGTTTGAATTTGGCCTTCCATTAGATCTTGGTCTTGTTGTCTCTAACATTCAAGGTGTTTGAAATATCAAACTATAAAAAGTACCACTCTAATCATTAAAATTGATGTGTCACATGGTACTTAATTAAGATTAACATCCACACAGTGTTACTTTAAAATCCCCTTGTTTGTTGTTCTATAAAACACTCAAATATTTTAAAGTACTGATAGAAATATTGTGTGCCTATATTTTGGACGGTTTAATTTTGACCATTTTGATATGGTGGTCAATTAGCCAAAATATCACAATTTATGATAATTTGACCTTACTGTTTATATATACATACAAAACTGGACATGACCTTATTTTCACAAAAATATGTAGGAATATGAATTTTTTTTCTTTTTATTTGTCTTATTTTTTATTGCACATCGATCATTCTAAGTAGTAAAAAACAAAATTCTGGACCCAGTTGCACAATAGGTTGTTAGATTTAACGATACGTTAACCAATGTTAAACCAATGGGCTAACTGTAGATTAACTTTAACAATGTGTTGTGCAACCGGCTCCAGATCATTAACTTTGATTTTGCAAATACTGCAATGGAGGTGAAATGATTGGAGTCAAATTTCAGATAGATAGACATGGTTTACATTCAACTTTGACATCTTTGTTCTGCATCCTACCATCTTATCTCATTTGGGGAAAATGAGAGCTTGTACTTGTGAAAAGGGTAAACTTTTTAGATCGGGAATGAGGGCATTTGAATGGTGCAGTTAGAGACCTGTTGTTGCCTGTATTTCTTTCCATACCATGTAAAACAAATCATGCATATGTTTCAAGCTTTCTGAATCACAGTGCTTTAATGCGACAGAGTTTGTTTCTTAAATAAGCTTATGGAAATTTTTTTTCTACAGTTTGGTAGTATGCTAAACTTTTAATATGTGAATCAATTTATATTTGTTATTTTGTTTATGATTTGCCGTTGTTAGGCAATACAACTATATGGAGAAGATGGTGATGGATGCAGCGCAGTATGTTACGCCCACAGAATATGTGCAGATATGGCAGCTGATGAATATTCCTAGACAAATAGTACGCGGCTACTGCTATGAAGAATCAGAAGACACTAAGTACATCATTTCAAACAAAACAGCTCAGTGCAATGTTTCAATGATGATGGAATGTGCCATGTATGCCAATATTCCACAGCGGATCAGTGCTTCAATTTTCTATGGCTGGGAGCCAGTTTGCCAGTAAGTGAACATTTCCTCATTTTGTAAATGTACTAATTCATTTCAATAGATTTACAAGTAAACTATGTTTTCAAGTTTATTAAAATAGACATTTAGCACAGTTTTCATATGTTTATTTAAAGTGAGATTGATCTCTATTTATTTTTAATGTTTCATTTATAAGGAAATGAATCTACAATTCCACCTAATCTAGAACAATTTTGTGTTATCATCAAAAGATTAATTATAGACAGTCTATATATACACTGTTGCCTCAGCAACAGATTTTGAAATTATTTCTTTGTCACAAAAGCAATATTTACAGAAAATTCATCAGAGTCTTTAGAATAAAATATGACAAATTGTGAATGTATGGTGGTGAACAATTCAGGAAATCTTTATTGATTTAATACTAAATGTGCTGTATCCATAAACAACATAACAACTTATTTGCATGATTCAGAAATTGTGCTCTTTATATATTTCTTTCAATTATGTATAGTAAAATCAAAATAATCTGGCATAATGGAATCTCTTGAACCCTTTCTTGACCTACATAAAATTAGACGCATATCAATTTTTTGTAATACATTAAAATTACATTGACAAGATTAATCATTGGTACTTGTTATCAAGTATTGATAAGATTGTTATCAATTGATAAGATTGACAAGACTTATCAAGTACTGACAAGATTATTCATTGGTACTTGTTATCAAGTATTGACAAGATTAATCATTGGTACTTGTTATCAAGTATTGATAAGATTAATCATTGGTACTTGTTATCAAGTACTGACAAGATTAATCATTGGTACTTGTTATCAAGTATTGACAAGATTGTTATCAAGTATTGACAAGATTAATCATTGGTACTTGTTATCAAGTATTGACAAGATTAATCATTGGTACTTGTTATCAAGTATTGACAAGATTAATCATTGGTACTTGTTATCAAGTATTGATAAGATTAATCATTGGTACTTGTTATCAAGTACTGACAAGATTAATCATTGGTACTTGTTATCAAGTATTGATTGACAAGACAAGATTGTTATCAAGTATTGACAAGATTTAATCATTGGTATTGACAAGATGTTATCAAGTATTGATAAGATTAAACATTGGTACTTGTTATCAAGTATTGACAAGATTAATCATTGGTACTTGTTATCAAGTATTGACAAGATTGTTATTAAGTATTGACAAGATTAATCATTGGTACTTGTTATCAAGTATTGTCAAGATTAATCATTGGTACTTGTTATCAAGTATTGACAAGATTGTTATCAAGTATTGACAAGATTGTTATCAAGTATTGACAAGATTGTTATCAAGTATTGACAAGATTAATCATTGGTACTTGTTATCAAGTATTGACAAGATTAATCATTGGTACTTGTTATCAAGTATTGACAAGATTGTTATCAAGTATTGACAAGATTAATCATTGGTACTTGTTATCAAGTATTGACAAGATTAATCATTGGTACTTGTTATCAAGTATTGACAAGATTAATCATTGGTACTTGTTATCAAGTATTGATTAATCATTGGTACTTGTTATCAAGTATTGACAAGATTAATCAAGTGGTACTTGTTATTAAGTATTGACAAGATTGTTATCAAGTATTGACAAGATTAATCATTGGTACTTGTTATCAAGTATTGACAAGATTGTTATCAAGTATTGACAAGATTAATCATTGGTACTTGTTATCAAGTATTGACAAGATTGTTATCAAGTATTGACAAGATTAATCATTGGTACTTGTTATCAAGTATACAGTTATCCAGTTGGTTATAAATTGCAATTCCTGCAAAGTCTGTCATAACCAAAAAGTGAGTAGAATCAACCATATGATAATTATCAAAAAGTTACTCCATCACAGTGTGTTATGTGAAGCAGACATTACACTTGAATGTTTTCTTCTCTCATTTCAGATCACTGGAAAAAATGATGTGTTGTATGAACCATGCTTCAGGTGCTTGCACTGATAAGAGAAGTCAGATGGTTGTGACCCAGTTATACCATGATATATTTAGTCTGGTAGGGAATGGATGCTCAGTTACAGATGTTGTTGCCAAGACCATGGCAACTTGTCCAGTGTCTCTGCCTGAGAAGTGTGAAGGAATCAGTGTAATTACCAGCAAATGCTTCTTGGATATAAGAAGTCAAATGGATAAACAAAAAATCTGCAGGTGAATATGTAACTTTTGAAGTGTATGTTTTAGATGACAGCTAACTTTACAATGTAATCAAATCTCAATGGTTCTATCCAGAGTATATAATCCATTGTGTAATTGAAAATTTTCTTGTTAGACAAAGTGTAGTTACAGTAAGCAATAATCCATGATGATTTATATTCAGCCAAGGTATAATTAGAATTTTGACTTTTCTTTGTTTTATTATAGCCATCATCTGTCAATTATTTCAGTTATAGGACATTTATATCATTCTAATTACCTAAGTTCTCCAGGGAATATTGTCTCAAAAATATCTTGTTTTATTAACATTGGAACCTGTCTAGAGAGAAATTCTTATAAGAAACCACCTGTCTTCTGAGATCACATTTTGAGAACCAGTTGATCAAATAATATTTTGAATACATCTCTTTTGAGAGACCACTTGTCTTGTATGACCACAGTTCAGCGGAAAAAGGGCTGATCTTTTCAAGACAGGTTCCACTATATTTCAATTTTGTTTTGGCTCTAAAAATCTCTGGGATTCTGTAACAATTAACAAACTAGTTATGTCAGCTTATATAAATGTATATTGTTGGCTTGCGGGTGTTTTGCTGTAGGAGGAAACCCGAGTACTCGGAGAAAACCAACATGTCCGACTTGGCGACCATCATGTCATTTAACATACTCCACTGTCCAATTCAAAGATTCAACCTGAATCACATTGGTGAGAAGTGAGTGTGCTACCGGGAGACAGTTACTTTAATACTACAGCTGGTGGAGACACAAATGCAACATGCTTTTAAACAACTTGGTGGGAACACTGATTTTAATTTCAATCTACTAGAAACAAACTATTAGATACATTTTTTTTTACTAGTAATTTTATAACATCTCTGTTCAGCCTGCATCAGCACTTTGTTATATTCAACTGTACTCTTTTTCAGCAATTTGGAGAAAAGCGTCAGCTGTGTCAAAGAGCACACTAGAGGATGTTCATCCTATCAGACCACTGCCTTTGCATTTGGGGTTAAGAAATACAAGGATTGGATGCAGTCATCATGTGATCTGTCGACAGTTGAAGTAGATGTATTGAACAATGACGAAATGTCAGAAGTATCCAATTGTAACATGCAGTTCATGGACTCTATGTATAAAACATTGACCGAGTCAAATGATCTGGATGCTGGACTCTGTTCTGCAATGAACTCTGCTGCAAATTGTTATGAAAAAATTGATAAGTTGCCTTTCACTTTGCTGTATGATGTAGAAGCTTCCAAGGAAGCACGGGATAGAATGGCGAGCATGGTCTGCAACAAGACAAGAAGCACAGTGTCACTTCCAGCTGGTACTAATTCATATGTATACCTAGTCTTATAGTATCGTTACTACCTCTGCTTAAGTTTTTTGTCGTGTACTGGTGAAGCCAAGAGTACTATTAAATTTTGTCTGCACCTGTTTATCAGTGTGTTCACCGTTCAGAGCTTGAAATTTACTGTAGCAACACACAAACTTAAGCAATTGTTTTTAATTTGAAATGGCAAATTGCTGCGTCTAACTTATTATACAACTGAAAATATTTTTATTGAAAGGAAGTATATATATACTATACTTAGATTAATACTTTGATAATATTATGGTGGTTCTCTAGCACACTACTGGGTGATACTTTATAATGTTATGGTGGTTCTCTAGCACTACTGGGAGATACTTTATAATGTAATGATGATTCTCTAGCACTACTGGGTGATACTTTGATAATGTTATGGTGGTTCTCTAGCACTACTGGGTGATACTTTGATAATGTTATGGTGGTTCTCTAGCACTACTGGGTGATACTTTGATAATGTTATGGTGGTTCTCTAACACTACTGGGTGATTCTTTGATAATGTATTGGTGGTTCTCTAATATTACTGGGTGATACTTTGATAATGTAATGGTGGTTCTCTAATACTACTGGGTGATACTTTTATAATGTTATGGTGGTATTCTAACTGTTGGGTGGTACTTTTATAATGTAATGGTGGTTCTCTAGCACTACTAGGTGATACTTTGAATCATCATTACACTCAGAATGCTTGTTTTATCTACATGTCATTGTTTAATTGTGATTTCTGGTATATCAAGAACAATCCAATATTTCTTTTCTGTATTCAGAGCCCCGAACCTGCTTGTTTGATGTAGCATCCGTGATGTTGACTTCATACATGGAACATATATCTAAGATGACATTCATACCACTAAGTGACAGACAGGATGTTTGCAGGTAATTGTCAGAATTTTCGTATATGTTTATGATTTGTCACAGCATGATTGACATGCAATTGTGGGAGAGCAGGGTAAGGCACCATTCCCAGTGCAAAAAGAAAATGCATTTTTCCCAATTGGAAGTAAAAAATTCCCCAACTGAAGTCATGACAATCTAAAATTCACAATTTAAAAGGCCCATTCCCCAGAGTAGAAAATCCCTGAAAACAAAAGAGAAATTAATTTAAAATATTTAATGGATAATCTGTGTACAAGATGACATCACTAAAATGTAAGTGAGGTAGTAGAGTTGAGGTCTACAAAATATTCCCTATATTCTACAGTTCTATGCTATATGTATATAAGGTCATAGAATACAACATCTTGTGGTAGTCTGGTGGGTAAGAGTTCAACTCACAAGCGAAAGATCCCAGGTTTGATTCCTGGTATTGTGTCTTTGTAGAACTTCAAAAAAGGAAAAGAATGTCCCTTTGCCAATTTATAGACTGGAAGAAAAATAATCCAATAGATAAAGATGGATTTTACAAATATTTGAATATTGATTTTTGAATGTATTGGCTGCAGCTTTTCTAAAATTTTATGTAACATTTGCTTCAGTGGGATGATTGATGTTAAAGTCGCTGTCGATATGCTCACTGCCAATTGTTCTCAGGGACGAAGGGATATGCTGGATAAAACTATTAAACTGATTTATGGTCTTCATAAGGAAGTTTGTCCATCAATGTTGCCGGCTGTTATGAAAATGGAAACTGTCTGTCTACCAGAAATGGCTGAAATGTGCATAAATTACTTTGGAATGTATGTTAATGGTGCCCCAGGCAGCGCCGATGAGTATACCTGCAAGTAAGTAAAAAGAGTTATATTTAAAAAAAATCACCAACTGCATATTGTGATATAAGCTTGTTTTTTTCTGTCTCTATCTTCTATCACTCTGCAAAATTTCATTATATTCTTCCAACTGATTTTATTCCTCTTAGGTCTCAAGTTGATCTGTTTACAACAATTTTACAACAGTTCTGTTTATTGATTTGTTTACCTTATGTTCTTTTCTGTGAAATATCTGAAGGACATAAACTTCAATGACCTTCATATCATTTTACATTGTACTGACTTATTTTGCTGATTTTCATTTCTATTAATTAATCTTCATTGATTTTTAATTTCTTTTTTTTCAGAGCATTTTACAATTCTGTGAAATGTGTCCAAGCCTCCACTAAGTCATGTTCTGAGAATGTCACAAATGGTTTAGTCTCATCGTTATACACTGCTAAAAGTCTACTGGGAAATACCTGTCCATTATTAAATGGAATCATGTATAACATTTCACTGTTTGGACATATTGTGCAGAATGCCACATGTAACCAAGAAGCTGCCACCAAGTGTTTGACAGACCTTGATCATTACATGGCTTCAGAGAAAGGGAACCTGGAAAAGGTTTGCAGGTAAATATGTAACTCACATTTCTAGATCAAATGGACTATAGATTATTGGTAATAAGAATTGCACCTTCTGTATACTTATTCCTTCAGTTTGTCTTTGACAAATACTCACATTATGCTTGCCATACTTGATGTTGATATGTATTGTAGATAGATGTTAAGATATTGTGTACAAAAATGCAATTCATGGCATATGGTTGCACACATGGAGGAGACAGAAATTTTCCTCATTTAAATGTTAACCATTGGGTTCTTTGAAGTTGCCTTGTTCACTTGGGACACAGGTGGCTATAACAGGTAATGTGATACCAGAAGAGGCTCAGTATCTGTCTAGAATATCATAAAATTTTCAGTATATGTATCTTATGATTAAGTAATTCTGTTTGATAAGTGTTTAGACCATTATACTCTAAGCCCCAAGCCTCTTACATTGAGTCAAGTAGACTTAGTATTTGTGTCCTGCTAGATGCTCAGCTGATTAAGTGGCTAAGTTCATCAGTTTGTGGGCCCATTTTATGAAAGGTTGTAAGTCCTAAATCTTAAGTCTTAGTCCTAATTGTCATGGGAATGACCAATCAGTGATGCATTGTCATGGTAGGTAGGACTAAAAATTAGGATTTAGGACCTAGAAACAGGTCTTTATCTAAGATATGTTGTATCCGGGGTTCCTATTCCATTATCTAGGATATGTTGTATCTAGGGTTCCTATTCCATTATCTAAGATATGTTGTATCCGGGGTTCCTATTCCAAAATCTAGGACATGTTGTATCCAGGGTTCCTATTCCATTATCTAAGATATGTTGTATCCGGGGTTCCTATTCCATTATCTTGGAAATGTTGTATCCGGGGTTCCTATTCCATTATCTAAGATATGGGTTCCTATTTGTATCTATCCGGGGGTTCCTAGGATATTCCATTATCTAAGATATGTTGTATCCGGGGTTCCTATTCCATTATCTAGGATATGTTGTATCTGGGGTTCCTATTCAAATATCTAATATATCCAGGGCTTCCTTCCTGGATATGTTGTTCCTATTCCATTATCTAGGATATGTTGTATCTAGGGTTCCTATTCCAATGTCTAGGATTCCTGGGGTTCCATTTATCTAGGATATGTTGTATCCGGGGGTTCCTATTCAAATATCTAATATATGGTGCATCCGGGCTTCCTGTACCATTATCTTGGATATGTTGTATCCGGGGTTCCTATTCCATTATCTAGGATATGTTGTATCCAGGGTTCCTATTCCAATGTCTAGGATATGCTGTATCTGGGGTTCCTATTCCAATGTCTAGGATATGTTGTATCTGGGGTTCCTATTCCATTATCTAGGATATGTTGTATCCAGGGTTCCTATTCCATTATCTTGGATATGTTGTATCCGGGGTTCCTATTCCATTATCTAAGATATGTTGTATCCGGGGTTCCTATTCCAATATCTAGGATATGGTGCATCCGAGGTTCCTATTCCATTATCTTGGATATGTTGTATCCTCGGTTCCTATTCCATTATCTAGGATATGTTGTATCCGGGGTTCCTATTCCATTATCTAGGATATGTTGTACCTAGGGTTCCTATTCCACCATTTAAAACTTAGCAACATTTTTTGACTGATAAATTGTTGAATGTTAATTTATATGAGAAACAAGAATGGTCTATTGTATTCAGGATCATTTTTGTCTTACTACACATGCAAATGGTTTTGCCTCATTTTAAATTCCTCAGACTCATTACTCATACAGACTATATATTTTTGGATGATCAGGCCAGGTCCAGTGTGGTAATTATATACAAATAGTAAGGTTGGGTTAATCAATTGCAATTGAAAAAAGGCAAATCCTGGGATTGTCAAGCAATTTTCACTAAATTGATAGGATTTAATGAGATTTTATACCTATGTTAAAGTATATCTCGATTTTTTGTTATTGTATATCAATATATGTAGTTAAAAGGGAAAAATAAAATTTTGAAAAAAATGCCTTTAAGGAAATTCTTTATTGTGTATTGGAAATATTTTATTTCAAATAGTGTCATAGAGTATTTGATTTTTAGGTTTGAAGGAGCAGAAATTGTTGTTTCAATTCTTTGAACTAGTTCAGATTATTTTCATATTATTGTATCATTTTTTAAATTTCTACAGAGTTTATCCTATGACTTTGGCTTGTGTCATGACCAACACCATGTTGTGTGAGGAAGACGAAACTGAATATATCAATTCTACACTCCATACCATTTTGTCTACAACTGGAAAACAGTGCATTATGATAAACCCGCAAACTCCAGTTGTCAAACGGCAACCTGTCTGCTCAATTATGTGGCGAAATTGTTTAGTAATGGGATCTACAGAGGACACCTGCGAGTAAGTCAATATTATCTATCACACATGAAGCAGTAATCCATGTATAAATCGTGTGTTTAAGTCAGAATTATCTATTATGTGTGAACCAGTGGTCTAGGAACAAATTATTGAAGTTAAGTACTGTATCATCAATTACATGTGAACTAGTGGTCTATAAACATTTATTTTATCTAATTAAGTTGGAACTGTCTTTTTAGGTATAAACTAGTGATTTATGAACAAAGTAAATATGTAAAGTGTATTCATGTATATACACATAAGGGCGCTTTATGCAGGTTTCGAGGTTTATTTGATGATTATTGTTCGAACAATCCTGAAGTTACCATTCGAACATGCTCTTACTCATGGTGTGTGTACATTTGTATATTAACAAACTATGATCATGCTACATTTTAATCCTGAAGGTCGAAGTTAGTGTTTGCTATGGCCCAATCTTGGCCATTGTCTGCTGATTAACTTTTCCACTTAAGTGACTTCTTTTTAAGAAATACCTGATAGATGTTGGCCATAATTGTCAGGAAGCTTGTTGCTTGGAAGGGGCTTTTTGTATTCAAAGTATTAGAGAAAGTGGTAAGGAATTATCATTTTGACAAAAGTTTCAAGGTCATTGAGTACTGCAGTGTGTATTTGATATTTGTGTGTGGGTGAGTACTGCACTTTTTAGCATGGCTTTGATGTAGATTTTTGTCTAATTCAATATCCTTGTTTTAATAGTGTGCATTTTCTGTTTTAATCACTAATAGTTCTACAAATGCAGGTATAAGTATTCATCATTAAAGCAGTGTGTATTGAAATAAAAGTCTGATTTCTTTTTTCCAGTAATGTAAATGGTGTAAATATTTCCGCCTGCATAGATGAGAAATTAGAGGGTTGTGATAACATCACCAAACTTTCATTGATAAGAGAAATGCGACTGTATTCCAGTTATCTAGTCATGCAGAGCAAGAACAATACATGTCATGTTGCAGTTGGAATCCTGAACGCCACAACAGATGTTGTACCATTTATTAAAAACAATACTTGTGATATACAATTGACACATAATCTAACAGCCTTATTAAACAATGCAAGTTCTACATGGAAGGACTTTTGTATGTTTCTGGACAATATGACAAGATGTTTGATGATGGAAGCAGAGGTATCTCCGCTGGTGTACAAGGGACTTACTCAGGCTGCAGCTTATAGACTGACGGAACAAAAGTGTTACGATATGGGTAAAATTTCATTACTCGTCATTTTCCATGGCTTTTTTTTCAGGATTAGAAGTTTGTTTAAGCAGATACATAATTAAAGTGGTATGATGTGTAATTTTTACAAATTATTCTATTCAGAATTGAACTTTCATGATGAGATAATATAGTGATTATCAAAAATGACATCACCACTTTGCTATCCTTAACATCATTTATGCTTATATATTTATATAATCATTTACAGTAAAATGTTGAGTATTTCTAAATGATGTAGATCAAACATTAATCTACTGTGGCATTACAATAGTCTCTCACGTTTTTTTCTTAGGAATGATGAATGAAAGCATGACAAATCCACCCTCAAACACCTCAAGAGTTATGGCAGAGTTGATGAAAATGAACATGTCACAGTTTTATAACAAAACAACTAAAGGTCAGTATAATATTTTATATTTCAGGCCTTTTTCTGCCAATTTTGGGAAAATGTCAGTGTTGACACAACTGGAAATTTTATTGTAAATTTGTGTCAAATTGGGAAAAATAATTTGCGCTCATGAAAATATAACTGTGATTGAATCTCTTTTAAAATGCATTCCACCTCAATTTATTCATTTTTAAATGGGGAAGAATTTTAGCCGTATGGAGACTATAGAATGGGCCTGTATTTGCTGTAGGTCATATCTCTATAAGTATTGCAGTTGTTATATTTCTTCTATAATATAAATAGTAGGATTAGAAAAGCTACAGAGAATGCTGATATTAGTAGCTCATAAGTTTAAAGATATTGAGAACTCTGTCATTAATTCATCAGTACATTTTTTGTGTGGGTTTATTATTTAGAACCAGAAAGTTGTCATCCGGAAACAGCTACGAGTTGTCTCACCATATTTGCTTCTACGGCTCTATCTGGAGGATTCACCCCACTTGGGGACAGGCATTATATTTGCAGGTAATGAACGGTTTAACCTTCTTCTGATAATTGTTTTGAACTCTGATGGCAAACTTAATTAAATAAAACTAAATTTGTAGTGAATAACTTATATTTTCTACCTAACATTTTGTTTTTTATCAGAAAGTCGATGACACGCCATATCTTCACAATTACGTGATAAATTACATTTTTTTTTCACTGGACACTTTATTGGTTATAGCTAGTTTGTTATTCAACATTTTATCTATAACTGGCAACTGAATTTTTCAGTGGAGCACTACATCTTCACAACTGTGTTATAAATTCCTTTTGTTAAGTTGGTTATTACATGTTTGTTAGATTTTTTCAACATTTTGTCAAAAATTGCACATTATTTTTTTTTCAGTGGAGCACTACATCTTCACAATTGTGTTATAAATTCCTTTTGTTTAGTTGGTTATTATAAGTTTGCGAGATTTTTTCAACATTTTGCCAATAATTGCAAATTAATTTTTTTTCAGTGGAGCACTACAGCTTCACAAATGTGTGATAGATGCCACAGCAATGTGTTCACCAATGACAAGAAACAGGTTCATGTTTGTATTGAACAAATTAACCAATTTCGGAAAATCTCAAGGTTTCTGTCAAGACAACCCAGAAATTGCTGTCAAAGGACTTAAAGGCGAACTAATGATGCAAGAGTGCAAGCATGATGAGGCCATGGAATGTATGGGCAAACTCTCTGCTGCCATTTCAATGTACCAGTACTCCTCTACTAAAAATGCAGTGTGCTCGTAAGTATGTTTTGTCAGATGAGATACAGATAATCAAAAAGGATAGATCGAAACCCACGAAAATGTGTGATTTTGTGTAAAATGTATGAAAATCTGTGAAGAGTGTCATTTACTCTTGAAATTTATGTTGTACTAAACTCTGTTATTACTCAATTAACTTGTTGAACACCACATTTTAATCATGATAATTCTATGTTATTTGATTAGTAGGTTTCTCATGTATACTTGCAGTGGAATAAATTAAATGAAATTTTTGGCATGAAATAAATATATAACTGTTGCCATTTCTGTTTTTGTTGTTGTACAGATTACTTCTTCCAGTAGAGATGTGCATTGAAACACATACATACAACTGTATGGATGATGTCCGAATGAGTATCATGTCCACATACCGAGATCTATATTCTGCTGCCAAGATCATGTGTAGCAAAAAGGAGGATGCAATGTCACATGAAATGGACAAGAGTCAGGATGAAATGGACATGTCTAAGTGTGAAATGGAAATGAGAGAATCCAAATCAACCATGTGTGACGTACCACAGGCACTCATGTGTATCACGTCAATGGAAGCAAAAGTCAAGCAAAATTCAAAAGACCGCTCAGTGTGCAGGTTTGTTTTTTACATCCATAACCAAGTGGTTAGTGCATCTTGCTTTTAACCATGAATTCTCTAACTTCTGATCAGTGCAAGTTTGAGTCCCACTGGAATCTATGTTAATTTTTGTGGTTCTCTTCCCCAACCATTAAAAAATGACAGCCACCATCAAACTGAAAATTTGTTGAGTGTGGCATAAAACACTATTCAAAATTCAAAACTTTTTTGCTGTTGCAGATTCATTAGGTACACTAATTCATTTACTCTGATGCTGATGTACAATACTTCAAAGAACTCATGCTATGGATATGTATAAAATTCTACAAACATTAATATTTTTGCTCTGGGCCATCAAGACAAAATACTGATGAATATACTGTTTGCTTTGTGTGATAGGCAGTTAACCACACTCAACAATTTTCACCTTACCTCTATGAAGTTGAGGGAGCTAATGCTATCTTCTTTGTGCCGGACATCCAGTTACATGATAAATCATTTGTGATTGGTGTCTTATAACAATCAGTCCACCTCAAAGGAGTCTTTCCGGGCAGATAATGTTAAGATTTTTGGTACGGCCTTCATTTATCTGGCTGGACTGATTCTTATATGGGGGACAGAAAATTATAGACACTCGGTGGACCAAAAATGTTAACATTTTCATTGTGGCTGGACTCATTTTGGGGCCGGACCAATTATTATATGACACCAGTAGTGGGACCGACAATGTTATACTTATACAGAAGACAGAAAAGTATAGAGATATGGACCAAAAATATTAACATTTTCGATCCGGCTGGATTCATGTTGAAGTCAGACCATTTATTATGCGACACCGCCAGCCAGACTGATAATGTTAACATTTTTGTCTGTCCTCTGTATATAGTGTTTGGTCTGGGTAACAGAATATTGTTATCATGGATATAAACATTGTTGTAAAATGTATTATCTGGCCAAACCAAATCTTATATGGGTAGACAGAAAATTAATGAGACCTAGACCAAAAATGTTATCGTTTTTCGGTCCAACTGGATGCATTTTGAGGCTGGACCAATTCTTATATGGGAACATAAAATTATAGAGACGTGGAACAGTAATGTTAACATTTTTGGTCTGGCCTCAAAATGCTGATGTTTTGAGGCCGGACCAATTATTATACAACACTACTGGGTGTCCTTTCACTTGATAAATCACTTTTGACCATTGGTCAGTTTGAAAGCTGTTTGTTTATCTGTCATTTATTCTAGTAACCCCTTAAACTATTATTGATAAGTGTTTGTGATGATGTTTACCTTTGTTGCTATGTCAGTTGTATTTACAACAGTAACAGCATTCATTTTGTTCACAGAATGTTGCCAGAAGTAAAATCCTGTATAAAGAAATTCACTAGCGGATGTAAACCTTGTCAGAAAGACAGTGTTGAAGATGTTATGAAGGCTATCTACTATAAAGTGAAAGACCAATGTCCAGAAATTATGTGTGACTCTTGTGGAGCCATGAAATGTATGATGATGTTAAACCAGACACGACAAGAATCCAGAGTCACTTGTCTGTGAGTAAAGATAAAACATTCAAAGTCACTAAATTAATTTTTCAGAAACTAGTGTATTTATTCATCCATATTCACAAATGTACCTGTTCTTAAAGCTGTCATCTCAACTTTTAAACTAACTAAATTAAATAAAAAAATAATAATGTTTTTGAAACATCCCTTATGTTTCACTTCCATTGGCAGTCATATTTGTTCAATTTTCTGAATAGAAACAAGCCCTCATATTCGATATAAAAGGTGAATTTGCTAAAACAGTCATCATTGTCTAACTACAGTGAGATAAAACAAACGTGTGAAGTGATGAAGTTTGAGTATAACTCACCTGGATGTCAAATTTCATTAGCCAATAAACAGATCACAAGCATCTAATTAATCAATTTAAACATGAGAATATCAAACATAATTCCAAATTCCCCATGAGAAAATCGTAAATTTATAAACAAAAGGGAGCTCAAACCACCTGTTATAATACGAATGTCCTCACTTCCAAAATAACGAATCAAAGACAAATCAGACCAAGTTTAACTCGGAAAAATATAGTTGAACCCTGCGAACCTTTATACAGGACCCACTGACCATCCATTTCTAATAATTTGATAGCAATGTTTCACAACTTTGTCTCTTATAATGTTTATTTGATGTCATCTTTGTAAAATATGAGGTGTACCTTGTCTTTAAACAAATGTTGCGTGGCCCCACTGCTCTAATTACCCAGTTCACCAGGTATGTGTGATGCTATGCAAACAACATAATGGAAGGGTGCAGATTATTGGTAGGATTTCATTTATATTTAAATTCAAAGTGAATATTATTTTACAGATACTAAAAAAATGAATTTAAAACTGATTATAAAATTTATTTATTATGTACATGTATCTCTATTGAAGCCTCTCATGCAAAAATTAATGCTGAATGTTTATAATTTGAGTACAGTGTATGTTTTGATTACATGTCATCTGTCCATTGTTTTGCTTTGGAAGTACAGGTGTGAAATAACAGTAGTCTGTGGACTTGCCTTTTCTAGAGTAACTGCAAGCTGATTTTTATTAATAACATTTTACAAAAATGTCTGCCTGTGGAATAATAAATCAGGGGTGTTTCAAAATCATTGTATTTTTTTTTTCGAATTCAAAACTTTTTTAAAAGTTATGATGACAGCTTTTATGGGGAATATTTCCATACATTTTGATCTTTACATTTTCAGCATATTGGGAAATGATATTTAAAATTTGAAAAAAAAATCATATTTTGCTAGGGAAATGGTCTTCATTAAATTTCTGTAATTTTTGCTCAAAAATCGCAGGAAATACATAATAGCTAGTTCAATGACCTAAGTATCTTTTTTTTTACAGAAATGTATGACATGTGACCTAAGTTGTGTATCTTGACTCAAAAGTATATCATGATACATCACAATATGCGAAAAGTATATCACCGTGTATCAAGATATATCATATTGCTAAAGATATTCATTGAAAAATTGGAAAATATAAGTGTAAAATATAGAAACAGTGAATGTAGAACTACTTATTGGTATATTTTAGACATAACAGATTATTTATTGATATAGCTTTTAAGTGATACTCACTCACACTGATATAGTTATGAAAGAGCCAACATAATCCGAGATCTTTTTTTTTTGGACAATATCGCGATTTTTTCCATATTGATACAGCATATCATGAAAAATAAAATCACAAAACCATCTATCCTTGAACATAACAAATATGACCATTGCTTACACTTATATTCCAGAAAGCATATTCTGACTCATATCAGAATGACTTGCATAAAATCATTTTGTCTTAATATATGCTTTAATATCTGTTCAGTGTTTATTATTATCAATAGACTGGTAAACTGACCAGACTATTTTTTTTCTAACAGAGATATATGGAAGACTCAGCAGTGTGTGGAAATGTACACATCTACATGTAAGGATGAGATGAAGGAACGAATTCACATGAAAATGTCTGAGGGTTTAAGAAAGCATGATATGCCATCATGTCCAAATAAAAGGGGAATGACCAAGTGTTTGGGTGAATTTGGAGTGTTGGCTAAGAATTTATTGAAACTTCGATCAATAGATCTTCCGAACGTCAGTGGCAAGTATTTTTTACTGATTAATTTTGGTATACTGATGTTGAGAACAATCTCATAGAAACAATATTACCAAAAACATGCTGAATAGCAATATCAAAGTACCCACTGTAAAATCGTAATACCATATTCATCTCATAGAGCACCCACTCCTTTTTACGGATGTTTGTAGCACTCTGGTTGCTTTATGGGTCAAGTACAGTATCCTATAAGTATTACTGTGATAAAAGATGCACTAGCATGTAAGCCATTGATAATTTGAAACTTAAACATTGGCTGGATTGGGTAGCAAATCCAGGTCTAAGAATTGCCGATGTCTGCGTCAGCAACTTGGTTTAGCAGTTTTGCTCTTTCATGAGACATGCAATACTTTACAATGTCTTGTTGTATCATTGTGAAGTAATTGATATTGACCGGACACTTTATGTTAATTCATTCACTTACTTTTGATTACCTACCTGTGATATAATCAGTTCAGATACTGGATTAGTCTAGTATTTTCAACAAAAATGACCCTGGTTTGGACTTATTTTATTTTCATTGCTGTGGTTAAGATTAATAGGGGATGTAAAATTTGCTTGAACTTTGTACTCTTTGTTTTTAATGTGGGTATGATAAAGGGAAAGTCTCTTTGTTGTTGTTTTGGTGTTTAACGTCCCACTCAGTAATTTTTCACTCATATAGAGACGTCATCAAATGTCAGAGAAGGGCTTCAAATTTTGGCATATACTTGGCACTTACAGCCATTGAGCAGTAAAGGTTCTTTAATGTGCCAATACCTACTGTGACATAGTACATCAGTTTTTATTATCTCATCTGAAGGACAGTAGAAGCCACCCGTCTTTGCCACAGCTTGAACCCAAGACCCGGTTGTAAATCAATCACTATACCACAAGAGTACATTTTAAGTTTCAGGACATACTTGAGAAGAGTGCGTCTACTGATATAGAGACATATAATCTTCAAAGTAGACAGGAAGCAGTTATTTGTGATCAATTCATTTATTATAGGTAGTATAAACAACCTATTATATATAACAACATATAATAGTTTATATTTACTTCTAGAGTTAATGAAAATGATGGAAGGGGAGATGGAGAGGACTCCTGAGAGAAATCAGACTACACCCATAATATCACCCAGCATGCAACAGGTATATATACTTAGGGAGCTACATCGGATCCTCATAGGTCACATGATGATGAACAACACATGTACTGCCGAAAGCAGAGATTCTGATATGGACATGTTACTTATGATGGAAGACAAAGATGCAATGTGTAAGAAAGCCTGGTCAATTAAAGAATGTGTGATGGGATTTGTAGAGCACTTGCCAAAGGAGATAATGCCTGTTGTCAATGTTACCCTTCATGCAGTGGGAGAAGCCCTTATGGATAAATGTAGTGGTATGTATCAAACATTTTATACACAGCAAAAGGATTCTCTAATTTGTAATCAAATATCTGAAAGTTACCAAAATTTGTTTTCTTATACAGTGATTTGTATATACTGCATACCTAGACATGTTTGTGCTGAAAACATAACACCCCATTTTGACTTTGGCCTAAATAACCATAGTTGTATCGATGTATGCATGTATGTATGTGATTTAGTTATTTAGCTTGAGAACTTCCACTTTATTTGATTTCACTATCTCATCTTGGAGTGAAACTTGTGAAAATTAAACGCAAACAAAAATAACAAGTTACACATTATTTTCTTGTTGTTTTTTGTCCTTTTCACATTAATGAGAATAAATAAATATTTCTTTGAGAAATTGAGGAATTTCTGTCCCCAAAAAGCAACAATTTGTGTAAGCAAAGCAAACGTTTGATATATATCAATCCAATACATATTTGTTGGTTTTTTGTCTTCTCAGAGAAACCACTTCGATGTTTTAGTTGTCGTGGTGCCTATAGCAACGAAGAGTGTAACATGCAGTCAAAACAAACCTGTCAAGGCAAAAACCAGGTATTTATCATTTTGATTATTATTACTAAAATGTCAACTGTAAATATGATGTCATGACTGGAGTATGTGACTTCATCATTGATAGTTTATACACTAGTAAGATATGTTTAATGAATTCATTATTTATTTTAGACATAATTTTCAGGGGACAAATTGAGTGATCAGGTTGTAAATCTGTCAAAAGCTTAAAGGGATGGTTCACCCTTTTGACAAGTTTTGTTTAAAAGAATGTTTCCATGAATACTTTGTGAAGAAAAAAATTACAGTTTTCTGATAAAAAATAACTAAGATACACCTGCATCACCAGGAACTATATATAATATCTCTAGTTTTTAATATATTCAATTCATGTGTGAAAATTCACAATCTCATTGAGCCTAGATTCATGTTATTGTAGGTAGAAAAGCTACTGTAACAATACTGTACATTATTCATCAAATTATTTTCTGTTTTGTAGATATGTTATGCAGACATCCAAAATGGCAGTTATCCATTGTATTACAAAGGTTGTACAACCAGAGTTCCAATGGCATCTTCCCGAGAGAAAAAGTGTTACAATGGAAGTCGATGCATGTATTTCTGTGACAAAACTGATTGTAACTATCTGAAGGATTCCAAGAATGTTGGTAAGTATAGAAATGACCAAGGGGTTTCTAAATCTTATCCAGTATTTGTTTTGTATTGGAGGATAATCATTGGTGAGATGTTACAAGTGTGAGATTGCCACAAGAATTAAGACCTTGTTGTGCATGTACTTCAAAACTTGTATATAAAGTCCCTCTTACAGACACAACAAAACCAGTCTTTATAGGGAGATGGTCTTTATATCAGGGCTTGACATCATGACACTTAGGATTTACTTTAATCTAAAAACTTGACTTAATTTATGGTAATCAAATCTTGAAATCTGATTGGCTGATCAGGGGTCAGCAACACTTGCAAAAGTACTTGGTATTTTTTGTTATTTTTCAGATCCTCCATCTTGTGATAGGAAGCAAGCTATGGTTTGTGGATTGGAATTGGTTCACAGTCTGGTCAAGTCTCAAAAGTTAGATTGTGGGTACGTTATCAAAGCCTTAGTTTGTCATGTTCTACCGAATGAATCTTTCACCATTGTCAGATGAAGTTTATTGAAGAATTAGGTTGTTGGTAGGCTGTGAAATTGAAGAATTGATACTACACAGACAGAATAGTACAGCTCTGTCAAATGATATCATTGTAGACTGTTGGCCAACATCAAACCATTACAACTGAAAAAAAACTTGACGGATACTTATTTGTCAAACTATGATACAGTTAAAGTGAAAATAAAAAATCGTCATATGCACATAACAGTTTGTGTAAGCACTTTTGAACATCATCTTATCATAACAGTTTGTGAAAGCACTTTTGAACATCACTTTATCATAACAGTTTGTGAAAGCACTTTTGAACATCACTTTATCATAACATTTTGTGAAAGCACTTTTAAACATCACCTTATCATATCAGTTTGTGAAAGCACTTTTTGAACATCACTTTATCATAAAAATTTGACAAAAGAGAGCTAACATCATACATTTGTAAATTCTTTGTTATTTTGATTGTATAATTGTCATTCTTTGTATTTTACAGGGTGGTTAAAGAGAATCTATACTGTATGCATTACCATTTGAGTGAGTGTATTTCTGGTACAGACTACAAATTATTTCAGTATGTAGAGGGAGCACTTAAGTCTAAGGAAATGGTTAAATGTTATGCAGAACCACAGCGCTGTAGATGTGGTAACTGTATGGCATTGATATTTGAACAAGCTGCAATGAGTCCCTATGTCCAAACCAAAGATGTGTGCAGGTAAGACATTGTGTAATATCCCCAAAATACCGGTTGTAATTCACCTGTGTGTAGGTCAGTTATGTGAAACCACTTGTGTGTAGGTTAAGATATATAATACACATATGTGTAGATGGTATTTTATGTAATAAGATATCCTAAAATTACCAGTCATTTTAATGCACTTATGTTCAAAAATTACCTTATAAAATGAACTTATCCTCACTTCACACCAGCTTTTTAGCTAAATAATCAGGTTTATTATAGTTGGAAATTTGTATCTCATTTTGAAATCATATTCATATGAAGATAGAATTAAGATTGACCTCACAGGTACAAAGTAGGAAGTGAATAAGATTCTTTGTTGCCGTGATGTTAAATACAAACTTGTAAATATGATCCTAATCATGTGATGTGTCTCCCAGTTTTATCGTTGACAGTTTTAAATCGGTAAAAACATTTTTAGCAGTATATATTTTATAGTTGGTAATATCTAGAAAGTATCTAAAACTATTGACTAGTTTATTGTATGTAAAACATCAAAGATGTGTTTCTATAGTTTGTGAGATTTATCGATAAAGTGATACAGCTGACTTTAAGATGGTCATATTTTCTCTCATTACATATTTTTTTCTTCAGTCTCGCTGAGAAGATGCAACAAGGAATATTCACCAGTATGTTATGGGATGACTGTTCCAGTGAAGAAATGAAGAACATGTATGAAGGCGCAAGAGTAATTATGACAATGATTGGTGATAACTGTGA
Organism: Atrina japonica; assembly: GCA_030159075.1. Lineage (NCBI taxonomy): Eukaryota > Metazoa > Mollusca > Bivalvia > Pterioida > Pinnidae > Atrina > Atrina japonica. The sequence continues at coordinate 301,906 of BROG01000122.1, forward strand.
CACAAGGTCAATTGGTGAACCTGCCTACAATAGCACCTGTCAATTAGATGTTGCCAAGATGTGTTTCGAGGCTTTGCCACTCAGGGAAGCTGTCCAGAACACTCCGAAAGATAAATCTGGTGATCTGTGCATGTAAGTCTGTCGGACAATTGAAACTGATTATATACCCACCTCCATTAAAAGACCACTTTTAAACTGCAATCACCTGTTTCACTTTACAAGCTGGATCTGTATTTGAAAACATCTTGCCTATGACATGTTTAATGTCTTTGTGGTTTTACATATTAAGTGAAAAGTTCTAATGTACCAGTATAGTTGTATATACATGTAGGCCTATATATATATATTAGGAATTTTATTTATCCTTTAGTACTAGAATGAAATAAACTTTTTTCTATCATTGTATCAATATGATTTTTGAATAGGGTAATTGGTATTTTTCAGTTAAATGATCACAGATAACAAATAGGTAATAACTTTTAGTATGTGGGGAAATACTTTGTATAGGTGATATACAATAATGGCCTTCTGTGGAGGAATACATACAGAATTGTCTCCATTGGAAGGATTATTTTTCAAGGGCATAGCACATTTATATCTGAATTCATCACTTATTCACTTCTGGCTGAGATACAATGTGAAATTATGGGGTACACAAAGGTTATTTCCTTTGGATTATTTTTTCCACATGTTCCAATTTCAATGAAAGGTCTAGTTTTTTCTACGATGTCATGTGATCACATTTAATCTAATCAGAACACTTTGGATGAAATATGTTATAATAGTACAGTTACGGTTATCCTACAAGATGCTAGCGAGTTTTAATCATCTTTTACTCAGTTACTTGTACCTGGTTGTTAATACATACTTGGAAATCAGTCAATCATTTGATATTCACTCACAGTAGTTGTAGAACCTAGAACAGCTTAAAATAGCAATGGGGAATTCCCTACCTCCATGATCTCTTGCGTTACGTTGGAAGCACTAAATTTACATTTTGTGAAACGGTTTTCTGGGTCCATAATGCTAAATATTGACTGTTCCAAAATAAATCATTTTACATATACATTGTATCTTGTAATATCCAGCTCTTTTCTGTGTTCTTTCATTACAGGAAAGTATTACGAATGTTTACATGCATGTATATGCATGCAGGAGGCTGCGATAAGAGAGTAGCTCTTGGAGCACTGGAAGGTATTAGTCGTGAAGCAGTTGCTTTGGTCAAGGATCACTGTGACACAAGGGAAATATCAATGGTGATAAATGAAACTGTTATCGCAGCACAAACAAACTCTGTGGAACATTTGCAGAGAGTTGAGAGGATGTCCATGAGGATAATGAGTAAGTTATTGTTTCTTTGTTGTCTCACCTGAGGATAATGAGTAAGTTATTGTTTCTTTGTTGTCTCACCTGAGGATAATGAGTAAGTTATTGTTTCTTTGTTGTCTCACCTGAGGATAATGAGTAAGTTATTGTTTCTTTGTTGTCTCACCTGAGGATAATGAGTAAGTTATTGTTTCTTTGTTGTCTCACCTGAGGATAATGAGTAAGTTATTGTTTCTTTGTTGTCTCACCTGAGGATAATGAGTAAGTTATTGTTTCTTTGTTGTCTCACCTGAGGATAATGAGTAAGTTATTGTTTCTTTGTTGTCTCACCTGAGGATAATGAGTAAGTTATTGTTTCTTTGTTGTCTCACCTGAGGATAATGAGTAAGTTATTGTTTCTTTGTTGTCTCACCTGAGGATAATGAGTAAGTTATTGTTTCTTTGTTGTTTCACCTGAGGATAATGAGTAAGTTATTGTTTCTTTGTTGTCTCACCTGAGGATAATGAGTAAGTTATTGTTTCTTTGTTGTCTCACCTGAGGATAATGAGTAAGTTATTGTTTCTTTGTTGTCTCACCTGAGGATAATGAGTAAGTTGTTGTTTCTTTGTTGTCTCACCTGAGGATAATGAGTAAGTTATTGTTTCTTTGTTGTCTCACCTGAGGATAATGAGTAAGTTATTGTTTCTTTTGTTGTCTCACCTGAGGATAATGAGTAAGTTGTTGTTTCTTTGTTGTCTCACCTGAGGATAATGAGTAAGTTATTGTTTCTTTGTTGTCTCACCTGAGGATAATGAGTAAGTTGTTGTTTCTTTGTTGTCTCACCTGAGGATAATGAGTAAGTTGTTGTTTCTTTGTTGTCTCACCTGAGGATAATGAGTAAGCTATTGTTTCTTTGTTGTCTCACCTGAGGATAATGAGTAAGTTATTGTTTCTTTGTTGTCTCACCTGAGGATAATGAGTAAGTTGTTGTTTCTTTGTTGTCTCACCTGAGGATAATGAGTAAGTTGTTGTTTCTTTGTTGTCTCACCTGAGGATAATGAGTAAGTTATTGTTTCTTTGTTGTCTCACCTGAGGATAATGAGTAAGTTATTGTTTCTTTGTTGTCTCACCTGAGGATAATGAGTAAGTTGTTGTTTCTTTGTTGTCTCACCTGAGGATAATGAGTAAGTTGTTGTTTCTTTGTTGTCTCACCTGAGGATAATGAGTAAGTTGTTGTTTCTTTGTTGTCTCACCTGAGGATAATGAGTAAGTTATTGTTTCTTTGTTGTCTCACCTGAGGATAATGAGTAAGTTGTTGTTTCTTTGTTGTCTCACCTGAGGATAATGAGTAAGTTGTTGTTTCTTTGTTGTCTCACCTGAGGATAATGAGTAAGCTATTGTTTCTTTGTTGTCTCACCTGAGGATAATGAGTAAGTTATTGTTTCTTTGTTGTCTCACCTGAGGATAATGAGTAAGTTATTGTTTCTTTGTTGTCTCACCTGAGGATAATGAGTAAGTTGTTGTTTCTTTGTTGTCTCACCTGAGGATAATGAGTAAGTTGTTGTTTCTTTGTTGTCTCACCTGAGGATAATGAGTAAGTTGTTGTTTCTTTGTTGTCTCACCTGAGGATAATGAGTAAGTTGTTGTTTCTTTGTTGTCTCACCTGAGGATAATGAGTAAGTTATTGTTTCTTTGTTGTCTCACCTGAGGATAATGAGTAAGTTATTGTTTCTTTGTTGTCTCACCTGCGAAGCAGAAGCGAAACATGTGGATCACTAATTCCATCCGGCGGCAGCGGTGTCATAGTTAAGATTTTGTTTCTGGGCAGAACTCTTGAACTACTCAGATGATTGGAACCATATTTCATACAAATGATCCTGGTGTACCTAGATGTATTTTTTGGGTGCTTGGGCTGTTCTGACCTACTTTCTAGAAACTAGGTCACAGTCACTGAAATTTGTTTTGGCGACAGAACTTCTAATCTACAGAGCGGATTGGAACCATACTTCACACAAATGATCCTTATGTGTCATAGATGTGACTTTTGGGTAACAAGGTCGGTCTGACTCTTGAAACTAAGTCACAGTCACTGAAAATCATTTCTAGAGCAAAACTCCTAAACTGCTGGATGGATTGGAACTGTACGTCACACAAATGATGCCCATGCACCCTAGATGTGACGTTTTAGATGCATGGGCTGGTCTTACCTGATTTTTGGAAAGTTAGTCACAGTTACTGTTATTATTATTATGAATTATATGTCACATTTGAGACATATAGCTCCTTGGAGCTCTCTTGTTACTTTAAGTAGTGACAAAAATATTTGAAGATGTCAAACATTAAAGTGACATAAATCTTAACACTAGATGAATATAAAAATACTTGGGGTTCTCAACCCATCTGCCATGACATAGATGTGTATAAAAGCACTGGGGTTCTCAACCCATCTACCATGACATGGATGTGTATAAAAGCACTGGGGTTCTTAAACATAGAATTTATGATTCAAAATTCTGTTTGATCTGTTGAAATTCATTTTCATTTTTGTAGGCAAAGTTGACTTGGAAGCAATGGAAATTTTCCAAAAAGTTGTTACCATGACACTTACAAACAAACTACCTGCATGTGAACCGTCTCTGGCATATCATAATTGCTTCTACATTTTTGAGACTGACCATGATATATGCACGTAAGTTATAAACTATTGTAGTACTTGACAGCTCTTTTTATGATTTTGTTGTTGTTCAAACCTTTTAGGTACTTCTTGGAAAGTTAGAGCAAAAATCTCTGTAGTTGTTTATCTTCAAAATGTATCAATGCATCTTTACAACAAGCTTAAATTTTCTTGGCTGTTGTAGTCAAGTATTTAAGCAAGGTCAGAAGATATTTAAAATGAATTAATGTATTCAATTTGATATTTTTTCCTATTTTCAGCAAAATCCACCAGGCATATGAATGTACCATGGTCATGACCAGTGGTTGTCTTGAAGTGCAAAAGGCAAGCATACTGTACATTTTCTCAGTCATAGCACCACCTACTATAGTGGCTCAGTGCAATTTCCCCAATCAACCAACTGCAGAAGATATGAAGAAAAATCTGATGGATCCATACTACAACCTGTCGATGTGTGTTGTAACATTTGCTCATACAATGCAACAAGCCCTGTCCAACCCAAAACCAGATTCCCATGAGGCTGTTTGCAATATGACCTATTACCTTGACAGATGTGTTTATGTAACAGAAGTACCAGATCTTGCCAAACCAATGTCGGCTAATATGGCTATGGTGACAAGTGCTGTAAAAGAGGCAGCATGTTATGGTATTGGACCAGGTAGGGTTTGTTAAGATGTAATAAGCATATAAAATATGTCAGCATACTCTGCTGTGCTTTTAATTTAATGTTTTGAAAAGCTTAATGTATATACTTGATAAATGTATGTATCCACGTATGATATTTCTAGGCAGTAAGAATTTGGCTCAGCTTTTGAACAGCAATGAGTACCAATTGTGTTGGGTGGAAATGGTTAACAGGAACAAAATTGTGTTTGATGCTTTCAGGAGAGTACTTTACAGATTGAAGTAGATAATCCAAATTTTAAATTGACATTTTATTTTTAATTTTCATGATTAAATTGTATAAAGGTGATGCCCTTCAAAAGGAAATATATCTGTGCTTTAGAAACTATTAATTAATTTCATATGCCCTAATCTATAATATTTTACCACCATAAATGTTGACCAGTTATTCAAGGTCTACCACATATTTCTTTAAATTGCTGTAAAGGTGTGATTTCAGTAATACACGTTATCACCTAACAATATTAACATGGTTGTATCAAAGAGCACCCTGAGTGAAAAATGATAACTTCTGTATTTATAGAACTCTTCATTCTAAGAACAACATAGAAAACCCAATCAATGTTGGTAGATGCGCTCTTGAGATATTAACTGTTAAAGTGAAGAATTTTACCTGCTTTTGGAAAACTAATTAAAAATTCATTCCACTTCTGGCAAACTTGTGAGTTACACTGTGATGTCACAGAATGGCCCTAGAATGACTACTGTCATGACTGAAATTTTAAAGTGGAACGGAAAGCTTAAGTCATATTCATTGCTGTTAAAAATCACAAAATTTATAAGATAAATCATTATGTAGACACTGTTAAATATATGAAATTATTATGACTCAAGTGCAATCATATAGAGAACATTTACTGAGCCATGGCTTAATTATGCTTGATTTAGAGTATCACACTTATCTCGAGTTTTTATCTCATTAAGTTCTTCTCTGGTGTTTTATAAACAAAAATGAACAATGGCTGCCTGTGATGTATGCTATTTTTAATCTTTAAAAATATTTGCTTACTTCACACCTTCCAGTATATTGCCATGTCCTGTAACATGTGCCAGGATTCTCAGCAGGTGGGTTTGTAGTCCGAGATAACTTAATCACTTTGGACTATGTATAAAGCTACATACGATTTTTGATGTGTGATTGAATTTCAAAGAAGTCAATATTTTATAATTCATGTATAGCAAGGAATAAATGAAAAGGCAAATAAATACTGGCTGATGATGAATGATCATAATAGATAGGGTGATGAAAATTTTGATCTTTCATTGATAAATTAATCATATGCATATCTATTTTGTTTTTGTTTTAACTAATTAAATACTATATATCATTGGCGTGACATAAAACAGTGTCTCAAATGGAATACAAATGTAGAATAAAAAGACTCAACAATTACATCTCCCTGTGTTGCTTTGTTTGCAAATAATCAAACAGAAAGTATAATGCAGCTTCTTTTTTGTTTTTTTGTTTTTGTTTTAACTAATTAAATACTATATATCATTGGCGTGACATAAAATAGTGTCTCAGGTGGAATACAAAGGTAGAATAAAAAGACTCAACAATTACACCTCCCTGTGTTGCTTTGTTTGTAAATAATCAAACAGAGAAAGTATAATGCAGCTTCTTTTTTGTTTTTTTGTTTTTGTTTTAACTAATTAAATACTATATATCATTGGCGTGACATAAAATAGTGTCTCAGGTGGAATACAAAGGTAGAATAAAAAGACTCAACAATTACACCTCCCTGTGTTGCTTTGTTTGTAAATAATCAAACAGAAAGTATAATGCAGCTTCTTTTTTGTTTTTTTGTTTTTGTTTTAACTAATTAAATACTATATATCATTGGCGTGACATAAAATAGTGTCTCAGGTGGAATACAAAGGTAGAATAAAAAGACTCAACAATTACACCTCCCTGTGTTGCTTTGTTTGTAAATAATCAAACAGAGAAAGTATAATGCAGCTTCTTTTTTGTTTTTTTGTTTTTGTTTTAACTAATTAAATACTATATATCATTGGCGTGACATAAAATAGTGTCTCAGGTGGAATACAAAGGTAGAATAAAAAGACTCAACAATTACACCATTGCTTTGTTTGTAAATAATCAAACAGAGAAGTATAATGCAGCTTCTTTTTTGTTTTTTTGTTTTTGTTTTAACTAATTAAATACTATATATCATTGGCGTGACATAAAATAGTGTCTCAGGTGGAATACAAAGGTAGAATAAAAAGACTCAACAATTACATCTCCCTGTGTTGCTTTGTTTGTAAATAATCAAACAGAGAAAGTATAATGCAGCATTCATTTGGGACCCAACTAAAATTGTTAATTTCTGAGATGATCATTGTTGTTTAATAGAATCGTATTTACGTTGGATTTCCATTTTCATTACAGTAAATGTTGCTCTCAATTCCCATTATATATGTACTTTATTTGCTCTGCCAAAAGCACAATAGGATATATACAGTAGTTGTCTTATCAAAATGACATACAATTAAGGCATTCTACTACATGTATGATATCAGTTTATATAAAAAATAAAAATAGTAATTCAATTATTTTATTTTTACAATTTAATTCCGCAAAGTTTATATTTTAATTATTTGTTCTCCATGGATGACAATTATGCTATTTTACACAGAGAGGTAAGTATAGATTCATAAATAATGAAAAAGCTAGATTTCTTGATGTGGAATATCGCTGCCTAACAAGGAAATGTTACGTATAACTTAGTCTTGTTTTATTGATCAATTAAAAATTCTTAAACAAAAATCACAACTGTGACAGTTAAAAACAATTATTCGTATATAATTGAACATGAAGATATAGTCACTCAATAAACCAGCAAGTGTATTAACTACCGTCCACACCTGAGGCACCGCTGATACTAAACCTATAGTGAAGCAGGTACTTCGCAACCAGAGTCCTCGTTGTGATGTCACACGAAGATCCACCCCTTTCTGGCTACTTGAGCCATTCATATACCGATAGGTGAGATTTGCAGTTTCTTGCTAATATCTTGAGAACATGTGCATGGATTTTGATTGTGTTTTCGATTTTGTCCTAACAATGATGAGATCTATAAATAAAGAAATTTTCATTTTTCACTCAGAGTGCTGTTTAATGTACACATGTAGTAGGAACCCTGATTTTAGAGATTTGATGACAATATAATTGAAGAAAATTTACCAAGATATTAATATATATATACACAACAACAATCAGGAATCCAATATAAAATTTTTGTTCTGAACAATCCTGGTTCTGTCTAAACAGCACTTGTCCCTTTGATGATTGGTTTAGACACAGTGTACTTTGTGTATATATATATATATATATGTATTTTTCAGATATGAGTCACACTAAATGTAAAGAAGAGGATCTGTTGTGTCATGTGTTGAAAAATCTTACACAGATGAATGGACCAGATCCTAATTTTGAAAATGACGGTAAGTTTTTGGTTTTCATGAGAATTTTCCATTGAGTTATCTGGTAAATTGTACAGAGTAACTGAAATCTTGTGTTTATTTTTCGCAAGAGTTATGCATATAGATTTTGTCTAACAAAGCCAGGGCTACAGACTGGTATAGTTAATAAATCTTATTGTCAACATTTAAAAAAGTTAACACACAATATTGTCTTGTGGGTAAATTTTGGTTATCATAATACATTTCTTCATATTCAAGATCATTTTATCATGAAATTATTGTCTAACTGAATGTGTGGGTATTTGACACAGGTGATTTTTCTTGACAATGGTCTCTCAAGGCACGGGTAATCTTTCATGACACTGGTCTCTCAAGACATAGGTGATATTTCATGACACTGGTGTATGTCTTAAGACACAGTTGATCTTTCATGACACTGGTCTCTCAAGACATAGGTGATATTTCATGACACTGATGTATGTCTTAAGACACAGTTGATCTTTCATGACACTTGTCTCTCAAGACGTAGGTGATATTTCATGACACTGGTGTATGTCTTAAGACACAGTTGATCTTTCATGACACTGGTCTCTCAAGACATAGGTGATATTTCATGACACTGGTGTATGTCTTAAGACACAGTTGATCTTTCATGACACTTGTCTCTCAAGACGTAAGTGATATTTTACAACACTGGTGTACATCTTAAGACACAGATGATCTTTCATGACACTCACTGGTCTTTCAAGACAGGTGATCATTCATGACACTGGTGTCTCAAGACAGGTTTCATGGTAGTATTAAGTTTTATTTACCTTTGTAATAGTGGATCTCTATCTGAAACAATTGTCACATGTGTTTCTTGACAAGTGTGCACCGATCTGAAAGAGTCATTTCTCAGAGAGTAACTAGACACAATACAACAAGAACATGCAGTATTATATGTTGTTGTCTTTTGTTCATTGTTGGCGTAGACCCTTCTACAATGGTAAAGTCCTTTTTGTGAATATTGATATTGTAAATACAAGGGTAAATATTTACATCTTAACAAATTATTGTTCTTTATTTTCTTATAGAACCTCAAGACTGTAAGGTGGATGAGGCATCTGGATGTGTTGCTGCTCATATGACAAGAATTTTAACTTGGCCCTACGCTCCTATGGATGAAAGTGATGATATATGCAGGTAAGTTTGCAATAGACGATTATACATAATATATACAGAAGGTGGGAATGTCGTTGATATGCATAGATATTTAAAAGAATGTTTTATTGTAACAATTTTAATATGTAATATTTTTAGGTCACCTGATCAGAGGCTCAGAACTTGTTTCTTTATATAAAAATCAACAAACTGTCTGTTACTACCTGGCCTCAACCTTAACATTTTGAACAAAGTCCTACTGAAATTTTGGTTGGTCGCCATGAAAATCTAGTTGACCACAAAGAAAAAAAATATTTTATTCAATTTTATAGTTCATAAATTGAATGTTGTTTTGATAGATACCTTATACATGTATATACAATGTATGTTGTCTTTGAATGATGTATGTACAGTTAAATTAATTGTCAATGCATCATTATTATATTTTGTTTGTCAGTACAAAAGTAATTATAAGTTTTCATTTTAGTTAAATAGATACAACAGCCATCCATTTTTATGTATTCCATTAAAACTTCTTTACAGTAATTGTTTTTACTTTTGTTACTCTCCTACATTTCATTTTTACAACTTTCATGCAGTGTATGGTGTTTCCTCATTTTAACTAATCCTGAATTCAGTTCCGTTCTATATTGGTTCTTTTTTGCAAACCAAACATCCATTTCTTTCTTCCATTAATTGCAAGTAACAGTAGTCAACACATGATGTGTTCTTTGACAATTTCGGGAATGATGTAAAGACTAACGTGTTTAATTGTCAATAAAATAATTGTTTTATCTTTTTATTGGGTTTTTAGAAATGAATTTCGAAATACAAATAATCGACTTTCATCTAAATTCTTTGCGTGAAGAATACTCTTACCGTTGTCTAGATACATGGCCAAGATTCTGGCCAAGATGATGATAATCTTTTAACACTCGCCACCTGGACGATGATAATGACTGTTCTCTGTCGCCCAGCACAACTTTTACTCACACTGGCGACAGCTAATCTAATTCTCTGAATTTGACAGGAAGCAGGTGCAGAAAGTCCTTTACCAAGTTTGTAATTTTCAGCCATATTGGCCCTGGGATGGATCCAGGGTGGGGCAGAATAGGTCCCCTTCTTTAAAAATCTTCCTCTCCAGAACATCTGCATGAATTAAAAAATGGATTGTTTCTGAGTGATCTACATGGATGTATGATTTAAATTTGTTTTTTTCATAGAAATTGGAATGTTAATTTTTGACTCTTTTTTGAAGTCTTCTCAGAGTTTGTCATTGTCATTCAATTTTTGCATTTCCTCGAATATCGCCCCTTGCTGAATGCATTCATTTAGTGTGTTTAACTTGTAATTAGGTGAAGAAATGTTTTTGTACAAGAATTTTGTTGAAATTCAATTTCAAGAATTTTTTATGAATTTTTTAAGACTGCAAAAATGAAGGGGTCCCAAAAAGGACCAGAACTTGGTACACCTTTAAAAAACTTCTCATGAACCAATGATCAGATGACTTCAAATTTTGTATGCATGATTGTACAGTCAATATCTGCAAAGATTGTGAATGAAAACTAAATATGCCGATAAATGAGCCAGTGTGGTGTGCTTCAGTAACATAGGATACAGTTTTATACAAATGGCTTAAACCTGTTACTCAAAACTGATTGTCTTATGATTTCCATGTTAAGCAATCAACCAACATGGCTGTTGTTACAATTAACACAACATGGACACAGGTAAGTCAGGTTAGCAATACAGGTTCAAGTGTGTCTCTAGTATATATATGTCTTATATTTATGTAAATTTTTACACAGCTAGCAGAATGATTTAATCATTTGTTTTCACATTATTCACAGAGAGCAGCAGTATACACTTGAGTGTGTTGACAAAAATACCAGAACCTGTTCATTCAATCGCAGAAAGGTATTCAACATGACTATGACATGGCTTCAGATGATCACCAAACCAGGGTGCTCTCTGTATGGAGGTGTGTCCAGTCCTACCTGTTCTGCAGCTCAGAAGTGTATTCATGGTGCTATGTCAATGGCTTTAGATGCTGAATCTTATGAAGATATGAACGCATTCTGTTGGTATGTATTTGAGGGTTTTTCTAGATATAATATGAACACATTTTGTCGGTATGTATCCATGGGTACATTTGTATTGCTGGATATGACATGAAGCATTCTGTAAGTATGTATTCGAGGGTATTTCGGAATATGATATGATTACATTCTGTTTGTATGTATCTGAGGATATTTCTGAAGCACTCTGTAAGCATGTATTCGTGCACCCTGCCAAATGTGAATCAGACATAAATAGTTTCGGAAGTCAGAGATTTAGTTAAACATTGTATTGTACCACTGTCTGTCATGATACATTTGGTGTTTTAAAGATGTGCATCTGAATTAACATTTTAACATTTGAACTCTTTATCAAAATCCAAGAGGTCAATGGCTTCAAATTTGTTTATGTAGCAACTATAATAGAACAATAAGTTGTGAATTTCTATCCCCTCATCAGGGTTAAAGATTTTTTGCATAAGGCAGGGGACTCAGATGACCAGAGTAGGGAGCCTGTTTGGCTTCATGTTAAATGTATCATATCAAAGATTACAGTATTTTTATTTCATTTCAACAGGAAGTCCAAGAAAGTGTTCGACTGCGTGAAGTATCATGCATACAACTGTTCTGAGACTGAGTATTCATACATCACTGAAAGTTTAGGAATATTTGGCAATTTGACCTACTTTTATTGTTCACCAGAGTTGGCCAGGTCTGTATGCCCACTAACTAAAATGCTACCAAAGCAAGTGGGCAAAGAATGCGAGACAAACAAGATGAGGGGATGTGTTCATGCTTACTACACAAAAACATACAACATGTCACTGGATCAAGCAAGTTACTGCAAGTAAGTGTTGTTTTCTTTTAATCTTTTAAATACTGTTGAACATCCTGATTCTGTGCAACATATACTTACTTGTGTATATATTATATTCTATTTACTGAACATTTACATATCACTAATTTTCTTGATTAATTAAAAGGTACAATTATTAGGTATGATTATTAGTTAGATTTTAAATACATATATATATATATATATATATATAGATATAGATATAGATATATATAAGATATTAGCCGCTAAGTACCAGTGTACTATATAGTTCATGTTAATTGTGAGGTTTGTGATTTTTCTGTTACCCACAGTGGAATTGGTGTCTACTCACATTTAGAATTGAATTTTTCAAATGTTTATGACATTCGGTTGCTTAGGTTTAGGTCAGACCTTGTATTATGGGGGATGATTTTTCAAATAAATTTTGATTCCTAAAAATTAGCTCAAATTACAGATAGAGTTATATATCTCAGATAAATTGACTACATGTCGCTGTTATGAATATTTTGTATTTCAATTAACCTTTCAACCACTGAAAAATAATAAACTCTTGTGTAAATCAATGACTTAGACCAGTCCAAATGAATATTTAGAGTTGAATATGTTAATCGTTTTACTCAAAGATGAATATAAATCTGTATCGTAAAAGATTATATGTGATATTTATTTCCTTTGTGTCCATGTCAAATACAAATTCATTTTTCTTGTTTTTAGAGCCATGGATACTGCACTTTCCTGCATTGCAGCAAATTCCAGCAGTTGTCACCCAGGTGTTATTGAAGAAATGCACTTAATGATGAAGCCAGGAGTGATGTCTGCTGGTTACAACTGTTCATCACTGACAAATCTGATAAATGACTTGTATACATGTCCATCAGTAGGTATATGTCCTGTCACAGATGTTCAAATGGTCATTTTTGATGCTATACAAACTGCAATGAGACAGATGGAGACAGGATCTTACACATGCTTGTAAGTTGATTGTTTTTAAATACATACAGAATTTAGCATTATATTTGGCCCATTTCGCAATGCGAAATTCCTTGACCATATTGCCAGACCAGGTGAGAAAAGAGGAATGAGAAAAAAAGGTTTGGTATTTATTGTTGAATAATCATTGTCCAGCCTAGATGGATCTAACCAGATTTATATGTCCTGTGATTTGGATAATGTGGCATCACTGATATTTGGCTACTTTGGTCATATTAAAATTTCAACATTCCCCTTGTTTTCTTTATTTCTTCATCCTATATAGTGAACACTTGCTTGCGTCGACCAGAAACTGTTCAAATTCAGCTGATGGTCACTTGCTCATTTCATATAACAACTGTGAAGGGAGATAACTCAAACATTGCGTGTCACAATATTTTTATCACGTTTCTGTGAGAGTTGGAAAAAGTTGTCACACCTCAAAAGATAATTATGAGTAGATTGGAGATATACACTTCAGTGAACTCTCTTTATAACAATCATGTTCATCCCTTGGATGTTTTGTTGTTGTAACAAATTTTCTCTTACAAAGAAATATCACAGAGTTATTGTTCTTTGTTGTAATTTGTTTTTATGTACATGTAGGTTATATTGCTGTAATCTAAATGGTCGGTAGATGAAATACAATCTATTTGTTTTTATGTACATGTAGTCTATATAGCTGTAATCTAAGCGGTCGGTAGATGAAATACAATCTATTTGTATTTATGTACATGTAGTCTATATAGCTGTAATCTAAGCGGTCAGTAGATGAAATACAATCTATTTGTATTTATGTACATGTAGGCTATATAGCTGTAATCTAAGCGGTCGGTAGATGAAATACAATCTATTTGTATTTATGTACATGTAGGCTATATAGCTGTAATCTAAGCGGTCAGTAGATGAAATACAATCTATTTGTTTTTATGTACATGTAGTCTATATAGCTGTAATCTAAGCGGTCGGTAGATGAAATACAATCTATTTGTATTTATGTACATGTAGTCTATATAACTGTAATCTAAGCGGTCGGTAGATGAAATACAATCTATTTGTATTTATGTACATGTAGGCTATATAGCTGTAATCTAAGCGGTCGGTAGATGAAATACAATCTATTTGTATTTATGTACATGTAGGCTATATAGCTGTAATCTAAGCGGTCGGTAGATGAAATACAATCTATTTGTATTTATGTACATGTAGTATATATAACTGTAATCTAAGCGGTCAGTAGATGAAATACAATCTATTTGTATTTATGTACATGTAGTATATATAACTGTAATCTAAGCGGTCAGTAGATGAAATACAATCTATTTGTATTTATGTACATGTAGTCTATATAACTAATCTAAGCGGTCAGTAGATGAAATACAATCTATTTGTATTTATGTACATGTAGGCTATATATCTGTAATCTAAGCGGTCGGTAGATGAAATACAATCTATTTGTATTTATGTACATGTAGGCTATATAGCTGTAATCTAAGAGGTCGCTAGATGAAAAACAATCTATTTGTATTTATGTACATGTAGGCTATGTACATGTAGCTGTAATCTAAGAGGTCGCTAGATGAAAAACAATCTATTTGGACCCTGGATAAATACATTATTACAGTACCATTTATTAATTCCTTTAACAATATATTCCTTGACTATATATTACTGTGTTATTTTAAATTATTTATCTGAATAAATCCTGGGAACATCATGTTTTGATAGTCGCTACTGTAATTATCCAGCTGCCAATGCTCAGTTATTTAAATAAGCATTATTATTTACACAAATTACATGCCGACTTTAATCCAGACACTGAAATAATATGGTTGACAAGAAAGTAAAAATAAAATAATCAGGCTCTGTAAAAATATCTCTGCAGAGATGGTTGCATACAAGAGTCGATCAAAATCTAGGTCATTGAGTGTAGCACCCTTTTCATAACAGTCCAGTGCACATGGTTCCATGGGTAACTGAGTCGTTGACCGGACTTTGCTTCAACACCTGTAACTCCTTAATCCTGTCGGTAAACAATGCAAACATGTAACAAATAGATAAAATTCCTGGGGTATGTTTGTGTCGTGGAATTGCAGGATTTTAAACCCAAAATGCATGTTGGTTCTGAATTTTCAGTTTCTGTAGCTTTAAATTATGTTATGTCAATGGTAAATAACATTATCATGGAGTAAAATTGGCTGCAAAACCTATTGTACTGCCAAAATTAAGGGGGGAAAAGGGCAGCAGTATAACAGGGGAGAAAAGTGCATGTATTTTTAAATTTTATGAAAAAAATTCCCTATTTTGTGTTTAGTTCACAAATATGATGAATGAACAGGTGACATAACACGTCACCTGGTAAAAGTCAATTAAAGCAGCAGAAAATGCAGGAGATACCATTACATTTTGATCTATATTTGGGCAAACTTTTTTTTCAGAAAAGGCCTGTAATATGACTTATAAAGCAATAACATTTTAAAAAACTTCAAATTATATATCAAAACTGTAGCACACTTGTGCACAAAAGAATAGATATGTTTTGAACCCTAACACTTTTATCAAATTTACCAGAATATATTTTGTGATTTCTTTCTTTTTATTTCAGTTCATTCTTGAATGTGATTGGTAGATTAAAAGCCAACATCACCTCTTGCAACCCATTGGAAACCCAGTTTATAAACTATTTGATTGAGCAGTTTGTTAAGATAATACCAGATGTTTCTGTCAACACATGTAATGGTCAGTTATTGACTGTAGCAGGTAGATCTGACCCATGGTTCAACAACTATACCATGTGTGCTAAATCTCTCAGTGACAACTTGACCAAAGCCATGATGACACCAGAGTATGGTTTCTATGACATCTGCAGGTCAGCAGCCCACTACAAATCATGTATCACACAAGAATTTAAACAAGCTGAACGACCAGGACAAATGTTTATGCAGGCTATCCTGAACCAGACCACCACAGCATTAGGGGAATTCCTAGATGATACTTGTGCTTCTATCAGTAAGTTTATTATGTGTTTAATCATCATATTTAAATATCTGTACGAGGCTTTTATTTCCAAAGGTACTTAAATTCTGAGTAAATATGATAGGCTGTTTCCAGATTTATTAAAATAATGAAATGAATCCCCCCAAAAAGAGATGTAAATAACTATGTTAAATTTTGATATTTCCATAGCAATCTTGGTAAATTCTGCCAAAAAGTAAATTTCATCAAAATATGATAAAATGATTTTACTATAGGTGACAGAATTAAATTTGATATCAATAAATTATTTCTTTATGATTATTGTACAGAAATTCTCAAACAATTACAACAAATACATCTTTTATCTGTCATACAGATCAACTCAGAAATAAGGGTTCTGACTTTGATGTGCAATAGTTGTTCCCCTTTGTTATTTGGTCCCAAACAACCTTATTTCTGACATGGGGTATAATTATCTATAAAATGGTATAATAATGATACCTTACCAGGCATCTAATTTTGACCTTTTGTACCATGGATACCCTAACAAGATAAATGAGTGCTCCAAATTTAAAATTTTGAATTTCGTTTTAGTGGAGCTGAGTATTAAACTGTCTTGCTTATCTGTCTGGTCTTCCTTTCAGATGCCAGCACTTTAACAAGATTGTCTTTGTCATCAGTTGGTAAGTACATTGAGGACATCAAAATTAATGGTTTTACAGATGAAGGCAGAAAATAATATATTGTAAAATTGAGAAATGTTCTACATTAACCTAACAGGAAAATTGAGTGTGGATAGCAACATTTTTTGCCGATATTTGACTAATTTTATTTTGAGATATTTAGTACATTTAAACTTCAGACCAATCAGTGCAGTAATTCATTAGAGTATGCTTTCTTGCTTCAGTTTTTAAGTTTCATTCAAAGAAACAATTGAATTTTCCTTTCATTTCTTTATGTTAGGTCAGTCTGTTCCTAAGTCTGATATCAACCTAAGATGTGTCTTTTAGACTTAAGTCAAACTTTTTGTTTAGAAATTTCCTATTTGTCATTTTTCTCCAGTATCTATGAGGTGAGGGAAGAAGTTGACTTATAGCAGTATTTATCATCTTCATTGTAACATGAATTATGATTTTAAAATAACTTACATTGGATGTTGAATTTGTTTCATTGTAGAAAAAAGCACATGCAAGGCCAATATTGCAACTGGTTGTGTAGTATCTTATGCAACGCAAGCAATGTACATCAGAGTTTTGAATGAAAAAGACATGATGGCTCAGTGTGGGTAAGTTAGCAGAAATATCAAATAAGATTTGTCGATGATGTTTGTGAATATCTTATTGTAACTTCACATCGCACTATGAATTTTGTACTTATATGAAGGTCTTATCAGCTATAGCTCAATTGCATCCAATTTTTAACCGGACTTGCATCAGTGTATTGTTTCTTTAATGTGTCATGTCTGCTACAACATAAGATAACTAGTATATCAGGATTTGCAAATAACTAGCATATTGTAGGGGCTGAGTAGTTAGAGCATTGCGGTGTCTAGCTGTACAAATCATTGTTTTTTTTACATGTTCAGTTATTTCTATGAGTTAATTGACATTTGTACTGTTGCAGGGCTTTCCCGTATGTATACCAGTGTTTCAGTAACTACACAAAGGATTGTTCTAGTACTGTTACACACCAACTACAGACTTTATTGATGTTGAGTCGTGAGATGGTGCTGAACTCCGGAGTGTGTCCCAAAGATTTAGTTGAACGTGAGAACAGATATATGGCAATGTATGTGATGGAAATGTTACAGGCAAATAAACAGGTTGATATTATTGGTCAACTGGTCTATGACTACATGGAAACAAAGGAAAAATACATGATGGAATAGTAAGTACACAGAAACGATTAGTATTCTATTCTCATATTACTGTGTACAGGGAAAGTTTTTGTTTTCACTCTTTCGCCCTCATTATCAGTTGACAACTTCAAAACTGGGCTAATTCAAAATGGTAAATTCATCTATTTTGATAGTAGCAAAGTGAATCTATTATATATTTCATTTTAAACAACACAATTTTTTTAAAAAAAACTTCACTGCAGTAATTTTAGTCATGCAGAAAGCACATTGAATTATTTTTTAAGATAAAAGTTCTCAATAAAATAAGATTATATTGTTTATTGGAATTGTAACATGTTTGGGCGAATTTAAAACAAGATGAAACTGTTCGCATGTGTTGTAGGGTGATAATAACCCTGTATACAATGATTGTATGTGTGTATATGTGCTTGTGTGTGTAATCATTAATTATCTTGTAATTAGTCACAGGGTAACTATAAACAACATACTTGTGTCTACTTTATTGCTGTGATCAAATTACCATATGGTAAAAGCAAATTGACATTTGGTCTTTTTCTGTACTTATTAGTTGATCGAATTGATGTCAAAATATCCCTTTTAAGTAAGTACCGATAACAATCTACCTGATTAAAAATTTGTGTGTGTATATTTGAAGAGGAAAAATTCTGATTGATATACGCATGTTATTTTACACATACACATACAACACATACACATGCACACACAACACATGCATATACACAGAATGCACATCTCAATGATACATTCATTCATTCATTCATTCATTCATACTTATTACTCATTTTTTCTGCTCACAGTTCTGATGAAAAAGAAATGGCAGATAATAGAGAGGGTGATGATGGTGAAATGGATAATAGAATGGAAGATGGTAAAATGGATGACAGAAAGGAAAGGAAGATGTGTATGCCAGTCCGAGCTACATACTGTGCAGGTAAAATTTTGGAAAATGTGGCACAGCTTCATCGTGTGGTGTACAAAGGAGCAACATTCTGCAGGTAATCTGGTTAATTAGGTTATTTCTGTCTAAACTGAAACTTTTTGTATGTGAAACTATGTAGATCTATTAACAATTTGTGTAAAATTTATGGATCTATATATCTTTTGGGAAAGAGATAAGTACAAAAGACAAAGTACAAGTGTAAGACATTGATTTACAGAAAATATTTCATTGTTTTTCAGGGGTTGATGAGCTAACTATGTGCTCACTAGATTTCTGTGAGATACCTATTTAAATTACTGGTATATAGTGTGAGGGATATTTATATGGATTCTATTACTTGTGATTTCTCTGTCACTTGTTTAACAGTCAAACATTCAGAGTTAGTGATTGATCATAGTCTTTGTGGCAAGCTACTGGGTTTATAGATATGGTTAGTGTTTGATCCTAGTCTGTATGGCAAGCTAGTGGGTTTATAGATATGGTTAATGATTGAACCTAGTCTGTGTGGCAAGCTAGTGGGTTTATAGATATGGTTAGTGTTTGATCCATCCTAGTCTGTGTGGCAAGCTAGTGGGTTTATAGATATGGTTAGTGTTTGATCTTAGTCTGTGTGACAAGCTAGTGGGTTTATAGATATGGTTAGTCTTTGATCCATCCTAGTCTGTGTGGCAACTTAGTGGGTTTATAGATATAGTTAGTGTTTGATCCTAGTCTTTGTGGCAAGCTAGTGGGTTTATAGATATGGTTAATGTTTGATCCTAGTCTGTATGGCAAGCTAGTGGGTTTATAGATATGGTTAGTGTTTGATCCATCCTAGTCTGTGTGGCAAGCTAGTGGGTTTATAGATATGGTTAGTGTTTGATCCTAGTCTGTGTGACAAGCTAGTGGGTTTATAGATATGGTTAGTGTTTGATCCTAGTCTGTGTGACAAGCTAGTGGGTTTATAGATATGGTTAGTGTTTGACCCTAGTCTGTGTGGCAAGCTAGTGGGTTTATAGATATGGTTAGTGTTTGACCCTAGTCTTTTTGGCAAGCTAGTGGGTTTATAGATATGGTTAATGTTTGATCCTAGTCTGTGTGGCAAGCTAGTGGGTTTATAGATATGGTTAGTGTTTGATCCATCCTAGTCTGTGTGGCAAGCTAGTGGGTTTATAGATATGGTTAGTGTTTGATCCATCCTAGTCTGTGTGGCAAGCTAGTAGGTTTATAGATATGGTTAATGTTTGATCCTAGTCTGTGTGGCAAGCTAGTAGGTTTATAGATATGGTTAATGTTTGATCCTAGTCTGTGTGACAAGCTAGTGGGTTTATAGATATGGTTAGTGTTTGATCCTAGTCTGTTAGCAAGCTAGTGGGTTGATAGATATGGTTAATGTTTGATCTTAGTCTGTGTGACAAGCTAGTGGGTTTATAGATATGGTTAATGTTTGATCCTAGTCTGTTAGCAAGCTAGTGGGTTTATAGATATGGTTAATGTTTGATCCTAGTCTGTGTGGCAAGCTAGTGGGTTTATAGATATGGTTAGTGTTTGATCCTAGTCTGTGTGGCAAGCTAGTGGGTTTATAGATATGGTTAATGTACAATTTTATAGCTGTCACTCATGTATAATGTAAAAACCATCCTTCCAGTGAACCTCTTCTCTGCATAGTACCAGGGCCTGGAAATCCCAAATTTTATTCCTGTTATTCTTTCTAGAATTCCATGGTTATATTAGTAACTATAGAACTGCTGACTGCTGTCACACAATTGTATCATGTTCTAGATACCTCATATAAAGCAAGACAAAATTTGTATATTTAGTTGACTCATAGTATTGTACTGAAGTTTTTCTATAATTTTGTTTTGTTTACTCAGTGAAATGGAAAAAGTACATCATTGTGTGGAACGCAACATTGAGGGATGTGATGATACAACAAAAGCAATGGCTCTACAGCCACTTATGATAATGAGTCATGTCACCAAGATTCTGTGCTCACAAGTGCAAGAACACTTAAAGATGATGTACATGAGGATGAACAACACCGATATGTCTGGCATGAGAAACAACACCGATATGTCTGGCATGAGAAACAACACCGATATGTCTGGCATGAGAAACAACACCGATATGTCCAATGATGAAGACATGGCTATGTTTGATATGAGAATGAATGAAGAGGAAGATGAAATGGAAGATGATTTCTCTATGATGGATATGAAGAAGAATATTGCACACAACGTAATGAGTTTTATGGTAGAAAATGATATGATGAAAACTGAAGATGTTGCCAAGAAACTTGAAGCTCTATATGCTATTGCTCCAGAAGATGGAGAATGTGTGGACCCACAGAAATACAGGGAGCATGCAGAGTGTGTTCCATCACTTGCCATGCAGTGCATGAATGCTGTGGACATGGAAATGTTGCACCCTCTCAGCACAAGAGAAAGACTGTGCTTGTAAGTGTTCATAAATTACATGACTGTAGATCAGGCAGAAACTCTGCCCTGATTTAAAGTTACCTTTGAGGGGGGAGTGAAAAAAAGCGGCAGAAGTAATTTTCACAACAATATATTAATCTTTTTGACTATCAATTTCTCATCGCCACCGTCTGATACTTGGTGATTTGCTTACCTTATCTTATTTCTAAAAATCTGTAAGCATTAAGTTGTGTCATGACATAATTTCATTTCTTTAAGACGTGAATTCCCATAGTTCATCGGTTTTATTTATATGTCATCCTGTTTTCATTTTGAATTTGTTAAAAAATTTAATATGCTCGCTTATTGTTTGTCGGTAATACATGTAGGTCAGTGGATGTGACATTCCATATAAGGAAAACCTTACTATACTTCAGATTACTATTGGCTGACAGTCAAAAGCAGAATGTTTTTCTTATATGGAATGTGATATCCATTCATGTTTATGGTTTTCATCTGTAAGTAAAGAATCTAAATGACATTATCAAATTTAGTATTCTTTTATGGGTAATTTGATTTTTTTTTAT
Organism: Atrina japonica; assembly: GCA_030159075.1. Classification (NCBI taxonomy): domain Eukaryota; kingdom Metazoa; phylum Mollusca; class Bivalvia; order Pterioida; family Pinnidae; genus Atrina; species Atrina japonica. Next base: position 323,781 of record BROG01000122.1, read on the forward strand.
TTAAAAAAATGAAAATTATTTTTGATATAAATGAATATGTTTGAATATAAAAACCAAATGTATTTGTCTATTACATTTTCAAATTTGTAGACTTCCCCAGGAAAGACTACCTCCATTATGAGACCACATGCTTTTCTCACTTAGGGTGGTCTTATAAGGGGGACCACTGTACAGTGCAGTGAAGACACAAATACTATTCAATATACAGTTTCTTTATCATGTCTCTTCACCAATTAAATCTCATTTTTTGCAGGAAATATTCAGTAGCTACTCGATGCTACATGATGACTGCTCAGAGTTGTGATTATGTCAACACCTTGACCCTAGCATCAACTTTTGAGTATTTGAAATACAAAGTAGGTGACCGATGTCCCACAGTTGTCAAATCTCCATGCCAAGATGTTAGTGAAAAGCGTTGCAGAGTTCATGAAGTAGAAGAATGTCTGACAGAGTTGTACCAAACTTTATATGCTGGAAAATACTTCCTGCCTTCGTCAATTGAGCCGATGTGTCAGTAAGTTGTCCTCCTATTTTTATCAGAGCCTAATATGTTGGCTGTTTTATTTCTGTCGTTAGTTGTCAGATTTCTGTTTATCCATTTGTTCCTATGTTTTATTTCATCAATTAACACCAAGATAATTTGAAGGCACCAAGGTTCAATTGACAAAATAAAACTTAACATATATTTTATTTACATCTTTAACTTTAAAAACAATGTCAAAAAGTAAAGTCCTAATTATTCATATCATGAAGTCTGATAAAAGTATAAAAACATATAGCAGTGTCGTGTCAATAGGATTGAGGTTTCATGCTTTACTGTTTTAATTTATCAACTTAAAGTTGTGATCTAGATCTGTATGGTAGAGATGATATAATGTAATCTAGATCTGTATGCTAGTACTGATAAAAATCTAGATCTGTATGGTAGAGATGATATAATGTTATCTAGATATGTCTGGTAGTACTGATATAATGTAATCTAGATCTGTATGGTAGAGATGATATAATGTGATCTAGATCTGTATGGTAGAGATAATATAATGTAATCTAGATCTGTGTGGTAGAGATGATATAATGTGATCTAGATCTGTATGGTAGTACTGATATAATGTAATCTAGATCTGTGTGGTAGAGATGATATAATGTAATCTAGATCTGTATGGTAGAGATGATATAATGTAATCTAGATCTGTATGGTAGTACTGATATAATGTAATCTAGATCTGTGTGGTAGAGATGATATAATGTTATCCAGATCAATATGGTAGTGATGATATAATGTAATCTAGATCTGTATGCTAGTACTGATAAAAATCTAGATCTGTATGGTAGAGATGATATAATGTTATCTAGATATGTCTGGTAGAGATGATATAATGTTATCCAGATCAATATGGTAGTGATGATATAATGTAATCTAGATCTGTATGCTAGTACTGATAAAAATCTAGATCTGTATGGTAGAGATGATATAATGTTATCTAGATATGGTTGGGCGTGTTCTATGTGGTGGTTGAGTGGTTATTGGGGATTAGAGGGTGGTGGGGTTGTCTGGGATGGGGGGGGGGGGGGGTTGATGTTGGGGGTGGGGGTGGGTTGTGTTTTTGTGGGTCGGTGTTGGGAGGGGTCGTAGTTGTTTGCTGGGGTTTGGTGGTTTTATGTGGGGAGAGTGTGTTGGGGGGGGGTGTTTGTGTGGTGTAGTTGGGCGGGTGGGGGTTGGGGTGGTTGTGTGTTGGTTGGGGGTGGGGGTGGTGAGGGGACTTTTGGGGGTGGGGGGGGGGGGGGGATGGTGTGGTTTTGGAAGGTGTTGGGGTTTCGGGGTGTCGGTGGTATGTTAGTGGGTTTGGTGGTTTTCCTGGTGTGTATGTAGGGTGCGGGGGGTTGGTTGGGGGTGGGGGTGTGGGCGGGGGTGGATGGGTAGGTGGGTGGGCGTGTTTTGGTTGGTGTTATGGGGGGGGTGTGGTTTCGGGGGTGGTGGTGGGGTTGGGTGGTGGGGGGAGGGGTCTATGTTGGTCGGTGGAGGGGAGGTGGCGGGGGGTTGTTTGTGGGGGGGGTGTGGGGTTTTTGGTGGTTGGTTGGGGGGTGGTAGGTTGGTGAGGGGTTGGCGGGGGGGTTGTGTTTGTGGGGGGGGGGTTTGTGGTCTTTTGTTTGTTGGGTTGGGGGTTTGGGTAGGGGGTGGGGGGGTGGGGTATGTGTGTGTTGGTATGGGGGCTGATTGTTTGGGTTGGTGGTGGTTGTATAAGTTTGGGTTAGGGTGTTTTGGGGTTGGTGTTTTTGTTCGAGTTCATGGCGAGTGAATCTTTGTTATGGGTGGTGAAGGGTGTTGGGTGGTTTTTTGGGTGGGGGGGGTGTGGGATTATGTTTTGGCTGTTGGCTGGGTGTTGGGTGGTTGGGTTGGCGTGGGTGGGTTGGTTGGGTGATATAATGTCCGGATATCGGGTGATGGGGTTAGGTGTGGGGGGCGGGTGCGTTGGGTTTTGTGGGGATGGGGGGGGGTGGGTGGGAGATTTCGTCGGTGGGGGCGGTGTGTTTTTGTGGGGTGTTGGGGGGTTGGGGTGGTTGGTGGGGCTTGTGTGGGGGGGGGGGGGGGGGGGTTGTTGTTTGTTGGGGTTTAGTGGCTGGGAGTGGGGGGTAGGGGTGGGGTTGGTGTGTGGGTTGTGTTGAGTTTCGGTGGGGCTTGGTTTCTGTGTTTGGCGTTGTGTTGGTTTTTGGGTTTGGGGGTGTGGTGGTGGGGTTTTGTGTTGGGGGGGGGTTGTGGTTGGAGGGGGGGGGGTTCGGTATGTTGGTGGGTGGGGGGGGTTGGTCGTGGGTGGGGTTTGAGTTCGTTGGGGGTGTTTGGGTTAGGGTATGGTGGTGGGGGGGTGGGGGGGGTGGGGAGTTGGGGGTTTGTGTGGGTGGGTGTGGGTGTTTTTGTTGTGGGTGGTGTTTTATGTGGTGAGGGGGGGTATGGTGTGGGGGTGGTGGTGGGGTGTGGGCTATTGTGTTGGGGGTAGTGTTATAGGGGTGGGGGTAGGTGAGTTTGTTGGGGTGGGTTTGGGGAGATCGTTTTGGTGATTTGGTGGGTTTTGGGGGGTGGGTAGTTGGGGTGTAGGTTTGGATTTGGGGTTTTGTGTGGGGTTTGGAGGGGGGTTAGGCGGTGGGTGTTGTGGGGAGGGTGGTGGTCTGGGGGTAGTTGGGTCGGTTTGTTGGGGCTGTGGATTTGTTGTTTATAGTGGGGGGTTGAGGGGTTGGGTGGTGGTGTTGGTGGGTTGGGGTGGGGGGGTTTGGGGGTGGGGGTTTGTTGGTGTGGGGTTGATGTTTTTTTGTGGTTTCTTTGGTGTGGGGTGGGGGGGTGTTCGGGTGGGTTGGGTGTGCGGTTTGTTGGCGGAATTGGGGTGCGTGTTGGGTGGTGGTGTGGTTGGTTGTGGCTGGGGTTTGTTTTTGGAGGGGAGGGGGGGGGTGGTGGGCTTGATGTGTGGTGGTTTGAGGGGGGGGAGTTGGTGGGTTGTGGGTGGTGGGGTAGATCTGTGTGGTAGAGATGGGCTTGTGTTTTATAGGATAATGTAATCTAGATCTGTATGGGTGTAGAGATGATATAGGGGAATGTGGATGAATCTAGAGGGGCGTCTTTGCTTGGGGGGCTTTTGGGGTGGTGTTTTGGGTTGGGATGTGTTGTTGTGGGGTGTTGTTGGGTGAGGAGGTGTTGGTTGTTATGGTATGGTGTGGTTGGGCTGATATAGTATGGTGCGGGATGCTAATCTAGATAGGGGTTTGTTGGGGGGTGGTTGTTTGGTGGGGGGGTGTGGGAGGGGTAGAGTTATTGTTGGATGATATATTGGGTATGGGTGGGGGGGTGTGGGGGGTTATCCAGATCAATATGGTAGTGATGATTTGGGTCTGGTTTTGGATTTAATGTGTGATGCGGGGGATGGTGTTTGGATTGGGGGATGTGTGGGTGTAGGTGGGGGGTGGGGTGGGTGTGGGGGGGGGTTTAGATCTGTATGGGGGTTGGGGGGGTTTGGGCTTTTGGGAGTGTGGGAGGGTTAGTAGGTTTGTGTGGCTGGGGGGGGGTTGTGGTATGAGGGGGTGCTTTTGGTTTTTGAGGGGTGTGGGGTTGGTTGGAAAATCTAGGGGCGTGTATGGTGGGTGTGTTGGTGTGGTGTCGATCTTGGTGTGGTGTTGGTGTTGTGGGGGGTAGTTTGGGGGTGGGGTGGATGTGTGGGATGGGGGGTTGTGATTGTCGGGTTGTATGGTTGAGTTATGATGGGGGATTGGGGGGAATGTTATCGGGTGTGTTTTTAAAAGTGATAATAATTTAATTAATTATATGTTTGTTTATATAAATATTAAATTGATTAATGAAGAATTTTGTTTGTAAAAATGTAATATGTTTAGATTGTTATGCTTTATTTAACCCTGAATTGTATATAATTTGTAATGTAATCTAGATCTGTATGCATGAAATTAAAAATATAATATGTAATTGTAATTTAGTACTGATATGTTCTGGTAAGGATCATAAAGATCTGTATGATATATGTAGATCTGTATGATATAATAGTTATGGTAGGATGATATAATGTTATCTAGATATGTCTGGTAGAGATGATATAATGTGATCTAGATCTGTATGGTAGAGATGATATAATGTGATCTAGATCTCTATGGTAGAGATGATATAATGTAATCTAGATCTCTGGTAGAGATAATATAATGTTATCTAGATCTGTATGGTAGTACTGATATAATGTGATCTAGATCTGTGTGGTAGTGATGATATTGTGTAATGTAGTTTTTAAGGGTAGATCTGAGATAAGCCAGATTAGGGATATACAGTGAAATGATACAGAAATACATGGTAATAATTTCACTATTGGTTTTACTTCAGATCTGTTCATAAAGCCAGTGAATGTATGATGAAAAAGGTGGAGCATTGTGATGCTAGAGTCAACTACACTCTTTATGACTCCATACGCCCCTCAATGACGGTACTTGATGAAATGTGCACCAGTATGCCCGCACTTGGTTGTGTTACATCATTCATGTGGAAGTCAGCATCCATATTGTTCCTGACAATGGACATTGATAAAATGGGATCGGAGGCACAGAAAATAGAATACATGAAGGCAATGAATATGACTATTCCAAACGATAGCATTGACAAGATATTAGAGAATGAGGACGGTTATTATGATAGTGGCCACATGAATGCTGAGAATATGGAAATGGTCATGAAATGGCTACAGCGGATCACAGATCAAAACTCTCAGTGTGATGACAAAGAAATGAAGAAAGATAAATATGGAATGGATAATATTCTCCACGACATGGGTGCAGCTATCAAGTATGTATTCATGGACGCCAAGATGACAGCTTGGGACCCACAGTTTAAAGCTGCAGTGGAGATGGCAGTAAAATCAGATGATATTATCATGACGATGGTTCGCGCTTTAGGCACAAGTCTAAGAGAGTATCGAATACCATATAAAGAATCTGAGATCATGCAGTCAGTCATCAGATATGTGGTTAGTAACTCCGACAGCACCAAGGTATTGGAGTTCTACTTTAGCAAACTTGTTAAAGCAAAGATTGATAGTTTGATGCCAGTTCCAAAGAAAGAAAAAGATATGGAGAAGGAAATGGAGGAGATGATGATGGATTGGATTAAAAAAGAAATTGTCGCAGAAATTAGAGACAAGATGGAAGCAGTGATTTATATGAGAGGTTCACTTGAGAAGGGCATGAAATTCCTACACAAAATGTTTGAAGAGACCAAAATGAAGAAAATGTCCATGTGTCTAGAACTAATGGAAGCTGCAAAATGTATGGAAAGCTTTAGTCATTTGATACCACATGAGTCCAAGCCTTTAGTCAATCTTACCATGTCAGCTATTGGAGGCATTGCACATGCATTATGTGAACGTGAGTTTAATTAAAGGTCACATTGTAAACAAAATATTTATCTTTTATGTACAAAGCTCTATTTTTCATTCAATATCAAATGTTTGAATTTTTTTATACAGTTGTGTGTTTTGGTTTTTCATTGATACATTTTGACTTTGTTTAATGTAGAAAAAAAATAGTGAAATTGAAACATAAAATTGCTTCAATGCACAGCTGTGGAATGTTTATTTTATCAATATAAACAAACTTGCATTAAAAGCCACCTCTGTATTATGGGCACCATTCAAGCATAACCTTTGTTAACGTTTTAATAATAATAAACCTCTTTATAAAGGTTTATAACAGCTACTTTTCCCTGTTTCCTTTTAGTTTCCTTTGTATACCTGTTTGATTGTAAATAGGTAACATGAGATGTCATAAGTTGTAAACATCTTATTTCCTTATTTTTTTCCCTTTCAGCTACAAAGTGTTTCAGCTGTTCCAATCAACGTAACAACTACCAATGTAATAAGCAGGGTCTTCAGACCTGTGATAGCAGCCAGGTAAGATTACATAAGATTTAGCCTTGCTTTAGAGATTCCACTTGTCATTAAGGTGTTTTAAGGAAAATGAATAAACATGGTGTTAATTGTTTTGACAGATGCACTTGTGATAATGATTATTATAAAACCTTTATTAACTCTTTACACCTTCAGACACATTTGGACTGGTCTAAGGTCATTGATATACAGAAGAGTCCATTGTTTTCCAGGGGTTTATAAGATAAAGTAGAATTTATGAATGTATGAATTGTCTTTCAACATGTTCAAGCTGTAGATATGGTATACTGTCATTTTAACTTGGATTCAGTTTTGATTTTTATGTGACATATTAATACATTACATGTAAACTCAGATATTTATTTGTAAATCCATTTCAGGGTTGCTCTGTTACTGTTAGAAATGGCATGATCTCCAAATCCTGCGCTTACAGCTACAAGATGAGTGAAGATCCAGAGAATTTTGCTATGTACTGTAGTGGAAGCTATTGTAATTCCCCGGCAATGGAGACTGACAGAGGTAATTATGCTATGTGTTGTAGTGGTAAGTATTGTAATTCCCCGGCAATGGAGACTGACAGAGGTAATTATGCTATGTATTGTAGTGGTAAGTATTGTAATTCCCCGGCAATGGAGACTGACAGAGGTAATTATGCTATGTATTGTAGTGGTAAGTATTGTAATTCCCCAGCAATGGAGACTGACAGAGGTAATTATGCTATGTGTTGTAGTGGTAAGTATTGTAATTCCCCGGCAATGGAGACTGACAGAGGTAATTATGCTATGTGTTGTAGTGGTAAGTATTGTAATTCCCCGGCAATGGAGACTGACAGAGGTAATTATGCTATGTGTTGTAGTGGTAAGTATTGTAATTCCCCGGCAATGGAGACTGACAGAGGTAATTATGCTTTGTATTGTAGTGGTAGGTATTGTAATTCCCTAGCATTGGAGACTGACAGAGGTAATTATGCTTTGTATTGTAGTGGTAGGTATTGTAATTCCCTAGCATTGGAGACTGACAGAGGTAATTATGCTATTTCTGTCCAGTGATGAGAGGGCAAATTTAAAATATGGTTATTTAGGGCAAATTGAAGACTGAGTGAATATAACTTCATGACAAATACAGTGAAATTAACCTGAGGTGAAAATTTCCAGGTGTAAAATGTAAATAAGATATGTACATGTATATAACACACAAGAGTGAAATACACACGTATCATGTGTACACATGTACACAATATTTAAAAGTATGTGTTTGCTGAAATCTCATTGAAATCAACCCTATACAAAGATTTATTTAAACTGAATGAAAGTCATTTAACAAATTTCGTATACAGTACTGCTTGAGTTGCATGTAACAAATCCATTAACTAATCAAATTTCATGTACCATCTCGAATAAGCTTATCAAATTACACATTGCTACTACATTATAAACTATTTATCAAATTGTTATTTTGTTAAGTGAAACTGACAATTATCATAACAAACATTTCCTTGTTTTACAGAATATGAGGACAGCTGTAAACCAATGAAAGCTATCCAGTGTTTGTATGATATTGTACCATCGGTATTCACAAGGAGAACACCAGATATGAGGTAACTAGGTCATATTAAAGATTGTTGGGATGGTATGAGTTAACTAAGTCATACCAAAGAGGTTTGGGTGGTATGAGTTAACTAGGTCATACCAAAGAGGTTTGGGTGGTATGAGTTAACTAGGTCATACCAAAGAGGTTTGGGTGGTATGAAATAACTATGTCATACCAAAGAGGTTTGGGTGGTATGAGTTAACTAGGTCATACCAAAGAGGTTTGGGTGGTATGAAATAACTATGTCATACCAAAGAGGTTTGGGTGGTATGAAATAACTCATACCAAAGAGGTTTGGGTGGTTTGAGATAACTAGGTCATACTAAAGAGTTCTGGGTGGTTTGAGGTAAATTAGGTCGTAGCGAAGAGGTTTTGGCAATATAAGGTAACTAGGTCATAGCAAAGAAAGTATGCGATAAAGGTTTGGGGAAGTATGCGATTACTAGCTTATATCAAAGAGGTTTAGGTGGTATGAGGTAACTAGGTCATATCAGGTTTGGAGCGGTATGAGGCAGCTAGGTCATATCAAAGAGGTTTGGGAAGGTATATGGTAACTAAGTTACATCAAAGGAAATTAGGTTACATGAAAGAGGTTTCAGGTTATATTAGATAACTTAATTACATCAAAGAGGTTTTGGATGATGTGAGGTAACTTGGCTACATCAAAGGGGTTTGGTGTAGTCTATGGTAACTAGATTTAATCTAAGAGATTGGGATGGTTTGAGGTCACTAGAACACATCAAAGAGGTTTAGAATGGTATGAAATAACTAGGTCATATCAGAGAGGTGTTGGGTTATATGGGGTGAAGATCTTACTTAAGTAGATTTCTGTTGTTTATCTTTCCAAATGTGTGAAGGAAGGAAAGGCATGCTTTCCAAATGTATTGTAAATGTCTTCCAATATCTCGCGTTTCACCAGTGAATTCCAGACATCATGCCTGTTGATATATTCTATTTCTAGAAGTTCTTAATATCATTTAAACCAGATCATCAAAATTAAGGTGAATCTGGTGTTTTCTTCATTTTCTTCTGCGTTTAGCTCATCAACCCCTGAAAAACAATGGACTCTTCTGTAAATCAATGACTTAGACTATTCCAAATATATCTTTAAGGGTGAATGTGTTAATTAAACTAGGAATGGCTTTTTCATCTCTCTATAAAGTTACAGCTGATACAAATATTTTAAAGCATTTTTGTGTGTTTTTCCTAGATTGATCTACAAAGCTGCTTATTGCATTGAGGAGAGCACGGAAAGATGTGTTGTGAGGGCTCATCAGGAATTGGGTGATGTTGGAATGCGATTGAAGCACTCAGTTTTGACAGGTATTTGTTCTGGTAACATGGGAGAATATCAGTGTGGCCTCCGTAGCGTACTACATCTGTCTGCAACAGTCAATGATCCGATGTCCTCACCAACATCCATTTGTAGGTAAGTATTTGGATAGGATAGCAAGATGAAAATGAACTCAAGGTTTTTTCACAATTTCTTGGTAATAGACAAATGCCATACTTGTGGTGAGTAATATAATTACTTGCATTGTAGAAACTTTCCTTTTGATAACATTTTAAATAGAGACTATATCTGTAAATTTGAATTATTTCCTAATCCATATTATTGATATCATCTGGAAAAATTCTTCCTGAAGTCAATTGTTTCCATTTGCACCAATACTGGACCTTCACTAAAATTTGGAACAACACGGGCATATTTCATATAAAATATACTCTATCCCGGATTCCAAATATACACTCCTTTTAAATGAACAGCACTGATAAATGTCATTCAAAAGCTTTTGTTATCCAGGTGTTGTTTCAGACCATTTTTACAAAATTTCCATGCACTCTTAAATTAAATGTGACAACAAATTCCATGTGTTCAAAACAGGAAATGCCTCGAGATAAGCTGAATAAGCACTAAACGGAACCTAAAATTGAACATTATTGTTCCGATTCATATACATATATAACTTGATGTACTTTCCTATTTATATCCACTTTTCCCAATCAGAGGGCCCCTGGCACCGCTGGTTCGGAATTATAGAGGACCTCTGTGGAGGTATTACCTCCACTTTATGTTACACAATATTAAATAAATTTATTTAAAAAAACCAAAAAACATTACCTTACAAAATGTAGCTCAGTGGCCATGCTGGGATTGAAGTTGAGTTTTTCCAAGGAAAGATTATCTGTATATTAACTTTCATATCTATATTGTAGTCAAAAGATTCTTAAAAAAATCTGGAAACAATTTATACCTTTGTTTAAATTTGGGGAATTATAAGATGAATTAGACATTAAGTATGAAGCTTTATGTTCTTTGTTTTTCAGTGAACTTAATGAAACAATATCCCTGATACAGAATGCATATAAAAACAATCTGTGCAGTGACTATGAGATGATGTTGACTTACCAAGGCCTGCAAACAATATTCAGTATAATTGGCCCATACACTTGCCCTAACATCATGGTGGAAGACAAGTCATTCTGCCCAGCTGAACTCATGAACATGAAGTCAAGTGGCAAGTGTGATTTGGAAGGTGCTGAGAAGTGTTTAACCGATCTGATGATGGATGAAAAAATAGCTATGATTACCACAATGGAACCAAATGAAAAAGATCATCTTTGCAGGTAAGAGCAGTAATTGTAAAGTTCTCAAATGAAGTTGAAGAACAAAAGTTTCTTTAATGCAGGGCAAGTAGATAAAATGTATACACAATTTGCTTTTGTTCATTTGAAATTTAACATTTAGTGTTTAAAACTTCATGAAATTCTATATCCTCCTATTTGTATCTTTCGATGTGTTTTTTTTAATCACTGAAGTTTTATAGGCCCATGAATGAAGAACCTATTATGATATACCGTTGTCCATCCATCTGTCTGTGCGTTTCTCATATTTCTAGTTTGCCTTGATGAATTGTACACAATTTTACACAATGTTTGGTTTTCATGAAGACTAGAGTTTTGGGACTTGATTTGTGAAAAAAATTGTTAGAAATTGGACATGTCTGACAATAAATCAAGTTTGCTTCTATGAATCCTTATGAAATATTTACGTGACATCACATTCATAAAAGGATGGCTTCCTTTCCACTTTTACGAATTTGACATTTGCCATTACTCAGTTATGGGACTTTATTCATAAAAATTTATTAAAAATTGGACTGTTGACAATAAGTCAATGTATGATTTCACAAATACTTCCAAATTCTTTACACAATATTTGGTTGTATGGATACTAGGCACCTTTCAATTCTTACAATTTAACTTTTGTTACTACAGAGTTATGGGACGTTATTGGTCAAAATCCAATAAATATTGGACATGTTTGACAATAAATCAGGTTTGCAAATAGTAAAATCATTCCTTTTACTTAGATTGGTAAAGAAGTCATGTTTCTCACTTCAGAATTAAGATCCTAATTGTCACAATTCATCATGGCACATGGACAGATGTATCATGTACCACTGGCCAAACTGCTTATTAGTTTTGATTCCTGTTAGTTTTAACTTTTGTTTTGTTTTGTTTAATTTGATTAATTATTGTAAGCTTTAATACTGATTCTTTTACTGATGTTGTGATATTCTGTATGTAAGTATCAATCCTCTACTTTATCATTTTCTTGTCATTTCAGAGATCTTTGGACTGGTACCTTCTGTGTTATGCCCAAAATATTAAGCTGCTCAGAACAAATACAGAAGGAAATTGGCAAAAATATAACAGAAAGACTAATGACTGCAATTAACCACTGCCCTGCTTACAAGAGTGTACATGAAAATTGTATGCAAGAACCACAGTACAAAACTTGCCAAGTTGGAACTGCCATTTCTACATGTTTGTCAGATTATTTTGATGCAAATTACAATGTTTGTCAGTGAGTATGAAATATCAAAATGTAGATCTGACATTCTATTTGGGGTGACTACTGAGACCTGGCACTTAATTTTTGTAACTATTGAGACAGATGTTATCATTGTAATGGTATAGTCATAGTCTGAATAAGTAATGCAATATTTTAGCTAAATAATATGATAGTCTGAATAAATAATGTGATAGTCTGAATAAATAATGTGATAGACTGACTAAGGAATACTATAGTCTGAATAGATAATATGATAGTCTGAATAAATGATGTGATATCTAAATAGGTAATGTGATAGACTGACTAAGTAATGCTATAGTCTGAATAAATAATGTGATAGTCTGAATAAATAATGTGATAGTCAGAATAGATAATGTGATAGACTGACTAAGTAATGCTATAGTCTGAATAGATAATGTGATTGTCAGAATAGATAATGTGATAGACTGACTAAGTAATGCTATAGTCTAAATAGATAATGTGATTGTCAGAATAGATAATGTGATAGACTGACTAAGTAATGCTATAGTCTGAATAAACAATGTGATAGTCAGAATAGATAATGTGATAGTCAAAATAGATAATGTGATAGACTGACTAAGTAATGCTATAGTCTGAATAGATAATGTGATTGTCAGAATAGATAATGTGATAGACTGACTAAGTAATGCTATAGTCTAAATAGATAATGTGATTGTCAGAATAGATAATGTGATAGACTGACTAAGTAATGCTATAGTCTGAATAAACAATGTGATAGTCAGAATAGATAATGTGATAGTCAAAATAGATAATGTGATAGACTGACTAAGTAATGCTATAGTCTGAATAAATAATGTGGTACTCTGAATAAATAATGTGATAGACTGACTAAGTAATGCTATAGTCTGAATAAATAATGTGGTACTCTGAATAAATAATGTGATAGACTAAGTAATGCTATAGTCTGAATAAATAATGTGATAGTCTGTATAGATAACCTGATAGTCTGAATAAGTAATGTGATAGTCTAAAAAGATAATGTGATATACCAAAAATACCAGTCTTTATTTTGTAACCTGTTAGAAAGATATATGTATTTTTCAGTCTATTTAATTTACTACAACAATGGGTAAAGTAATACTTCTGTTTGTAATAATAGAATTTCATATATCATCCAACTGCTTGAAAAGTTCTGTATAATTGACATTCAAGTCAAGTTTTAGACAGCAAATTACAAGTAATAAACTAACTAATACTTTGTCAGTTTACAGTTGCAATAGTATAACTGGAAGGTACACTGATGTGATTGTTTATTGCATTGCCACTTTACTATTACAATAGAACTATTGGAAAGAACACAATTGCAATGCAAACGTTCCTCCAAGAGTTATTCATTTATTCATTACTTATTTACTATTGTTGACTTTATTGCAGATTGGATGAAGCCAAAATGACATCAGCAATGCACTGTTTAATGACTTACATGGATGGCTGCACTGTGATGCAGGGAACACCTGTTGCTTATCTCCTGGAACACCTAGTATCAACTGTTGTAGCCACGTGTGGAAGTAGAACACCAAGTAGGATGCCAATGGTATGTTATTGTCCCTTAATTAACTGCAGTATCAGGGGTTTTACCAATGTTTGTCATTGCTATACAAACAGAGTACAACTTCTGAAAACCTATCCTTATGTTGATGTCCCTTAATTAACTACAATATTAAGGGTTTTACTAATATTTATCATTGCTACACAAATAAAGTACAACCTCTGAAAACCTATCCTGTGGATGTCCCTTAATTAACTACAATATTAAGGGTTTTACTAATATTTATCATTGCTACACAAATATAGTTCAACCTCTGAAAACCTATCCTGTGGATGTCCCTTAATTAACTACAATATTAAGGGTTTTACCAATGTTTGTCACTGCTATACAGTACAACCTCTGAAAACCTATCCTGTTGATGTCCCTTAATTAACTACAATATTGAGGGTTGTACCAATGTTTGTCACTGCTATACAGTACAACCTCTGAAAACCTATCCTGTTGATGTCCCTTAATTAACTACAATATTAAGGGTTTTACCAATGTTTGTCACTGCTATACAGTACAACCTCTGAAAACATAAATATAAATTTTTTTGTGTTTTGCTAAAATCATAATGTGAATATGAACACAAATTGCTAAATTGAAATGTTTCCTATCGTTGGAATAGCTATTAATTATTTTTACAACATTGGATTTTTTTTTTTAATACTAAAACTTCTTTCTTTGTTGGATCTGTTCAAATTTTAATGTAAATAAATTTTTTTCAGACATATTCTAATATGATGATGGAAATGGTCACACAGGACATTATGGCATATACATCTGGGGTAATGCCAGACAGTTGGAGGAAGGACATGCCGGTGACAAAGATGTTTGATGTGATGTTACAGGCAAAAATGATTCAAATGCGACAGAAAGACTTCAACACAACTGAAATGTTCTATGCTTTGCCAGGAAGTGTACAAAATGCCACAAGCACTATTGTGAATAATCTCCAGTAAGTAAATCCAGTATCTGGACCCTTGGAAATAATTATACTGTAAAGACAGAAATCTCTACAGGAATTTATTTTTGTGATAAACAAGTTTTAAATTTGTTTGCAAGATTTTTTTTTTTTGTTGAGATTTTGTATGCCCATTCCGCCATGAATCTAAATTAGAAATTTTAATATTGTATGTACAAGTTCACCAGCTTTATCCCAGATAACAAACAAATAAATAAATATATTTAAATCAGAAATCTTAATACTGTACATGTTGTATGAACAAATTCACCAACTTTATCTATAGTAAATAAATGTATTTAAACGGAAAGTCTTAATATCGTACAAAGAAGATCATCAGTTTGATATTTCGTAACTTCATGTATGTACATATGTACTGCTTAATGTAGCACAAGGATTGGCGACAAGTTTTGCCATCTTACATCTGCCTCTCCTAAAACATACCCAGGAGTTACATGTATATACCCAGGAGTTACATGTATATACCCAGGAGTTACATGTATATACCCAGGAGTTAAATGTATATACCCAGGAGTTACATGTATATACCCAGGAGTTACATGTATATACCCAGGAGTTACATGTATATACCCAGGAGTTACATGTATATACCCAGGAGTTACATGTATATACCCAGGAGTTACATGTATATACCCAGGAGTTACATGTATATACCCAGGAGTTACATGTATATACCCAGGAGTTACATGTATATACCCAGGAGTTACATGTATATAGTTTCCATACTTCAATTACTTGTCAACATCTACTCTCTTATTTCATTACAAAGTACACCAGATAGACAAATGATTTTATTGCATCTTTATCATTGTTTCAGAATGGCCATTATTTCCGATGAGACAGCTGAACTAGCAAAATGTTCCCTCCAGTTTGTCTCTCGTTTGTCACGATCTTTGATGTACCCAGACTGGACTCAAGTTCTCTTGTGCGAAGGACTCACAGCTACACAAAAATGTCTAGCTTCTCTTGAACTTTCACCCGTCGCCCAAATGAATGTTTGGAACATGATGGATAAAATTGAGGGAGACCGCGAAATGCTGTGTCAAAGTTATATGGAACATGTAATGTATTTAGGATCTTACTTGACAAACAGAACAGCTCAAATGATGAACACCACAATGTCTCCGCGAGTATATTCTGTGATTGAGCATATGATGAATGGTTCCCTAGCAACCTCCAACATAACAAGACAAGACGTATTATTGGTCTTTAATTCCACTGTTTCCATCTTGGATGGAATGTTCCTAGGTGAATTACGTTATTTCTTTATTATATTTCTAAACTTTCTCACTTTTGTGAGAAAATTTAGTGGGGTTTTTGTGAGCTTTAGGGTATATATGTGTTAGTAGAACTTGACTTACTGAAAGATGAAGCACAATTTCATTAGAATGAGTTCTTGTAAAAATAAATATATCTGCCCACAAATAGTTGAAGAGCCTGCACAATAGACAGACATTCTCCACTGTGTTTCATTTCTTAACTTTCTGTTAATTTTGATATGCAACTTAAACAAAATTCCAAATTTAAAAAAATAATGGGCAAAACTGTTAAATAGATGTATGGGGACAGGTGTTTTTTTAGGTAGTTTGGTTGTGGAACATAAGACACATTCTCTTTTAGATTTGTCCTTGTGTAATCTATTTGGCACCACTTCATAACTAAAGGTATTGTTATAGACAATATTACATATCTGACAAACTACTACTAATATGATAAACCATCAGATAACAGCATTCAATGAAGTAATAATAACAAGAACATTGTCAGGATACAATGATCAGACATTTGATGTGTGGGAAAAATACACTTATTTTGTGAGGGTTAAAAGGAAAATATCTTATCCATATTGAGCAAAGGATGAGGAAAATGTTTTGTGTCCAAAATTTATATTTTCTCAAATAGGAAATATGGGTTTGATATGAGAGTATGCTTGAAAAAGCAAATATATTGTAAGTAATGTCAAATATATAAAGGTATAATGAATTATTGTTGACAAAAAGTAATGATATAAACTATGAAGTCTCCAACCTCAGATCAGTGTGAGTTCAAGTCTGTGATATCAGTGTGGCTTCAAGTCTGTGATATCAGTGTGGCTTCAAGTCTGTGATATCAGTGTGGCTTTAAGTCTGTGATATCAGTGTGGCTTCAAGTCTGATATCAGTGTTTCTTCAAGTTTGTGAAATCAGTTTGGCTTCAAGTCTGATATCAGTATGGCTTCAAGTCTGATATCAGTGTAGCATCAAGTCTGTGATATCAGTGTGGCTTCAAGTCTGTGATATTAGCGTGGCTTCAAGACTGTGATATCAGTGTGGCTTCAAGTCTGATATTAGTGGAGCATCAAGTCTGTGAAATCAGTTTGGCTTCAAGTCTGATATCAGTGTGGCTTCAAGTAGGGGTTGCTCTGGCTAAAAAATCTTGTTGCCAGAAAAATCTCCATATGTGATTTTCTGTCGCCAGTTTAAAAGTTTTGGAGCCAGTCTAATACCATATACATGTGTAGAGAAAATACAATTTCTTACCCTGTAAAATATGACGTTCACTTGTGCATTGTCTAATTTGTCCTAAAGGGTTGCACTGATTGAACAAATTTGTGTCTCAAATGCAAAATCACCGGTTGTCAAAATGTGTTGCCAGTTTCCAAGTTTTGGAGCCTGATTCAAAGTAATAAAAAAAAAAACAAAACAAAAATGTGATGTAAAATGCACATATTATGTGATGTGAAATTCTTGTATCATGTGATGTGTAATATCATATCATGTGATGTGAAATACTCTTATCATGTGATGTGTAATATACATATCATGTGATGTGACTTGTGGATATCATGTGATGTGAATTGTGCATATGTGATATGATTGGCATACCATGTGATGTGAATTGCATGTATCATGTGATGTGAAATGTGCATATCAGGTGATGTGAAATGCAGGTATCATGTGATGTGAAATTTTCTATAATCTGTTTGGATATTGTAGTGACTATGTGGCTAAGTGTCTATTCAGTTCAAGCAAATTAAAAATTCAATTGTATCATGTGATGTAAATTTGGCATATCATGTGGTGTGAAATGCGCATATCATGTGATGTGAAACATTTATCATGTGATGTGAAATTTCTGTAATCTGTTGGGATATTGTAGTGGCTATTTGGCTTGGTGTCTATTAAGCTTATCATGCCATCACAACAAATCAAAATTTCAGTTGTGCTTTGTCATTTTAGGGAATGAGACATGTGACACTATGAAAATATCAACAACTTTGTCTTACCACTCCCTAGTCGCATTTAATGGACCATTTACATCTTACATGGATCATCCTGCAGTTTGCTAGTAAGTATATCACTTACAATAATTGTTTTTTAGGACCTTACTACAGAGATATGGTAACATTTGATGTTATTTAGAACCTTACATCAGAGATATTGTAACTTTTAATGTTATTTAGAACCTTACATCAGAGATATGGTAACTTTTAATGTTATTTAGGACCTAACATAAGAGATATGGTAACTTTTAATGTTATTTAGGACCTAACATAAGAGATATGGTAACTTTTAATGTTATTTAGGACCTAACATAAGAGATATGGTAACTTTTAATGTTATTTAGGACCTAACATAAGAGATATGGTAACTTTTAATGTTATTTAGGACCTAACATAAGAGATATGGTAACTTGATTTTGAGTGCAAGTGTCACAGCCAAGTAGTATTTAATTTCTAGATGAACAGGTACCGTGGGCTACTGCAACATTAGTGGCCTTATATGTCGACGACCGTTTATATCCTAATCGGATACATAATAAGGATTTATATTATTTATGTTTGAAAACTAGAAACAAGGATTGTTTATGACAAAATAGGTGCAAATTACGAAAATAAAACCCCAAACAGTCCTTAATTTGCATTGTATTAAGAACCTACATCAGGCAAAATGTCAATTTCCAGAACTCTGGAATCCTTGAATGTTTTAAATTTTAAAGTTTTTTCGATGGTTTTGTGAAGTTCGAGGTATTGAGAGTCACCTGTGTATGGTAAGTTTTGATGTTATTTAGGACTTGACAAAAGAGAATTTTGTTTGTTACTCTCTCTGACTTTGCAATTTCTTTTGGTCTGTCTAGACATTATGTAACAAGCAATTAACAGTTGGGTCCAATGCTAATTCCTCGTACTAAATAGCAAAAAGATTTAAAAAAAAATGAGAGCTTTTTTTTCTATAAATGCATTTAAATCTAACGAAGTGAGATATCGTATTTAATCCAATAAGTGCCCAGGGTGCTACAAAGATCAGTAAAAAAGGGTGGGCACTTAATGGCACCAATTGATAGTCAAGTTGACCTAAAACACTTAATTTTTTATAAGGCACAAGTCAAGTTGACCTAAAACACTTAATTTTTTATAAGGCACAAGTCAAGTTGGCCTAAAACACTTATTTTTTTATAAGGCACAAGTCAAGTTGGCCTAAAACACTTAATTTTTTATAAGGCACAAGTCAAGTTGGCCTAAAACACTTAATTTTTTATAAGGCACAAGTCAAGTTGACCTAAAACACTTAATTTTTTATAAGGCACAAGTCAAGTTGACCTAAAACACTTAATTTTTTATAAGGCACAAGTCAAGTTGACCTAAAACACTTAATTTTTTATAAGGCACAAGTCAAGTTGACCTAAAACACTTAATTTTTTATAAGGCACAGTGGTAAAGTTGTTGTAGTTATTACTGAGGACACTCATCAACATAATTCTGTTGCTGGGGGACTACAAATAAATTGTTACTTACGTTTTTTCACATCTCATTGTCAACCAGCTGGAAAAGATTCTCAGTCATATGCGAAAAAGGGGGGAGGGGCGTTTATAGGGACATGGGTGACTTATTGGTCAAATATGGTAACTTGTGATTTTGGAAATGTTTTTTTAAAAACTTTGAATTAATGCATCAATGAAAAATGACCAAGCATGTGTTTACTTTAAAATCTCTCAAAAAACCATAATTTGTAATTTATCTATATTCTGTAATACTGTGTCCAGTTACACAGTCATGGTCCACTGGATGTCCTTGCTATAAATGTGGGATTTTTGTAATCTTACTCAATTTACTGATGATTAACCTTGTCAGGTGTTTGGTATAATGTTGTCCGACCATTTGTTTCTTAAACAAGTTGTGGAAGGTATTAGGCAGGCTACTAACAGAGACAGAAATCTGTTGTTTTTTTTCAAAATGTTATAGCAGTAAGCAGGGGTGTCATTATAACAAGGGGCAGTGTATCAGAGTGTTACTGTATATGTATAAACAAATTATAATTGCAGTGGTATATATGAAATGGAAAAAACCATCATCCCTGAAATAAGAAAATGCTCCATCGAAAGTCAGAGTATTTACAACACAACAATTGATTGGATAAAGAACAGAACAAATCACATATGCAAGAAAGGAGAGATGATAGTTGGGGAAAAAACATGTAATGTAGATGGTGCTTTGGACTGTCTGCAATATATCATGCCATATATTAAGTCCATGTCCACATCCCCTGAAAAACTCTGCAGGTATGTGTTGTTCTAAATGTGTTGTGTGTGTGTGTGCGTGTTTGTGTTTGTGTGCGTGAGTATTGAATTTATGTCATAAAAAGTTGAAATTTATAGTTATATTGTTTCTGTTTTATAGGGGGTATCATGTATGCATGTAGTTAATTGTTAGTTTGTGTTTTTAGGGGTTGTTGTTGTTGTTTTGTTTTTTTGGGGGGATAGGTTGGGTTTGTTGCAGGCGTAACTATTTATCAAATATAAAATCCACTTTCTGATGTTAATCTTATTATGGAACAGTTTTATGAAATATGTACTAATTATTTAACATATAACACTCAGTTAATATGAAATTGAATACATGTTTTTGCATAAAGTATGGATCAGAAAGTGAAAGAAACAAAGCAATCCAAAATTGTAACCATTTTATCTCCATTTTTTAAAACAGCAAACTACACATGGCATTGATCTGTCTGGACCTGAACACAAAAACATGTAAACCTGAAGAGCTGAAAGATTTAGGAAAGGCTGTCAGTTATGTGATGGGTATTGTGGGTAATAGCTGTCCATATGTCACAGCACTGACAACATGCTATGCTGATGTATCACAATTTGGAAATGTCTGCAATGCCTCCAAAGCTATTATGTGTACTTACACTCTTGGTGTCGATCCCAGTAAACCACCAACATCAGATATTTGTGGGTGAGTATAATATATAAAGTTGACATTGCCCCAGTAAACCACCAACATCAGGTATTTGTAGGTGAGTATAATATGTAAAGTTGACATTGCCCAAGTAAACCACCAACATCAGATATTTGTAGGTGAGTATAATATGTAAAGTTGACATTGCCCCAGTAAACCACCAAAATCAGATATTTGTAGGTGAGTATAATATGTAAAGTTGACATTGCCCCAGTATGTAAAGTTGAAACCACCAACATCAGATATTTGTAAGTGAGTATAATATGTAAAGTTGACATTGCCCCAGTAAACCACCAACATCAGATATTTGTAAGTGAGTATAATATGTAAAGTTGACATTGCCCCAGTAAACCACCAACATCAGATATTTGAAGGTGAGTATAATATGTAAAGTTGACATTGCCCCAGTAAACCACCAATATCAGATGTTTCTATGTAAATACCCATTAAGCTCCCATGTCCCTATAAGTGTCCCTCTGGTTTTTTACATACAATTGAGAATCTTTTCTAGCACATTTATCTGTAGCTCCCAGTCACAGAATTATGTTGTTAGGTGTCCTCAGAAACAACTATAACCACTAACTGTGCGTTATGAAAAATTAAATTAATTTTCTTCAATTTTATATTAATTGGTCCCATACATAGGTCGAATACAGTATGTTAAGTTTACATTGATCCAGTAATCCAACAATATCAGATATTTGTAGGTGGATACAATTATTCAAATAGGTCCTGCATTTATTTGCAAAAATGACCCCGTTTTGGACTTTTTGGTAATTTTGAGGGGGGGGGGGTAAAAAGATTGTTTGAGGTCAGATATGGGGATGTAAAATATACTGGAATGAAATGAGCTTTGTAATCTTTGATTGCTAAATTGATTTAATGTGGAACCATCACATTGGAAAGTGAACTCTATATAAGTGATCGAACAAGGGTGATCCTTCTATGTATGAAGCTGTCAAATCAAATAGGGACAAGTTTTTTTTCTTATAGCATCTTTTTTTTCTAAATGTCTGCCTTAATATTTTTCAGGAAATTGCCCCCAGTGTTGACATGCATTCAACGTAACATGTCAGGATGCACCAACAGCTTTGAGGACAAACTATCCGTAAAAGCGGTTATGTCTTTCCTGGAGGTTGGAATGATGCCAATTAACAAGGTGTGCTCCAGAGAGGAAATAGCCAAAAATCTTTACTCTCAGTTGAGCTGTACAGCGCCACCGGTGTGTTCATTTAAGGAGGCCTTCAAGTGTTATGAAAAGATAAAAGGACGTGAAACATGCAGGTATGTTCATCGTAACAACTTTTACAGTTTGATACTTGAAATGATCAGTCATATCAGATTTATAGGTATTTGCTTAAAAGAGCATTAGCAGTGTTTTTACCACAACAAAATCTTTTTCATTATTATGATTCATATTAAGAGGTGTTACTTCAAATTTCAGTGCACAGGAGGCCACTGATACCAAAGCCTGCGTCATGAATCACCTGAAGGGTTGTAATCCTGTCCAGCAGTCTGTCTTCAATGCTACCGCCATGTACCATAGAAGTCTTTATCCAGGCTGCAAAGCTTATGAAATTGATCTGTCAGTTGTTTCAACAGATATGCTGGTTGATCAGGTTGGAATAAATTACTGTATGTCAACATTTAAAGATGGTCTGTCACAAGCCATCACCACTCCTGAGTATGCCTTGCCACTATTGTGTCATGCCTTCAAAACGGCGTATGAATGTCTTCATACTGGCATGGATGAGAAAACTGCTGCAGGATGGGATAATTTACTTGGAGCTGCTTTTAAAGTCACTGCTAATATGGTCAGCGATATCTGTGAAAATGTTCCAACAATTACCAGAGAAGCATTGTCTCGATTCTCAAGACGTGATGGTAAGTGTCAACATTTCCAATTATTCTGCTATGAATTTAGGTTTACAACTAATCTGTATTTTCTGAATTTCCTCTTCTTTTTAAAGTGATTTTTTAATTTTTTTATTTCAAAATTCAACCCCTTTAAATGTTACATAAAACCTGAAAGGAAATGCATCATCAGTACCTTGTAGCAAACATGACACTCTCGTATGACCTTGGTCACTATAATTGGCAGTTTTAAATTTTGTTCCACATTCATATTTTATTCTCATTCATTCTCATTTAACATGGATCCAAGAATATAATTTTTTAATTCTCAAATCCAGACTGCCCATGTACTAATCCTTAGCCTCCCAGAAACATTGTTTCAAATGTATCCAGAGGCTTGATTGGCAGAGAAAAAAAACCATTTTAATTTAAGAGTGAACATAACAAAAATAATTTGGGAATTTTGTCCAGATATGGTCAATTGCTGTACTGTTTAAAATGATATTACACTGTAAACAAGATAAATGCTTATATCATTGGTGAAAAATAGTTTATCAACAATAAATAAGTCTTGAAAATATTTAATGCAATGGATAAAAGTCAATGTACGTAAATTTTAATGCAATTGAACATTTGGCAGAATTTTGCTTAGGTCAGAAAATGTTTTTGGCAAGTTTCTAATCTGTCTATATATGTACCTGTCATGTCTATTTAAGCAAACGAGCACTTCACATTTTATATAATTGTAACTAATTTGAAGAATGTATAAAACACAAGAAAATATCATATAAGCATCAGTTACCTGTAATAATAATAATTATTATAACTAAATACATAAAATGGCCAATGAAACTTGAAGTTTGCCAATAATTTGAACAATACATTTTCAAGGCTAACAGTCTGACCATTATATTTTTGAAGAAATATAGTCTCTGAATTACCGTGAAAAATGCTGCGTGCAGTGCTACCGCTTCGACGATGTGGTCATCAGAGGTTAACATGTGTGATTTCAGACACTCGTGACTTTAGTTTACAAATATATTATTTCAGACACTTCTGTTTTTTAAACATTGATATCATTTCACACACGCCTGGCTGTAGTTTATAAACCTTTATATCATTTCAGACAATCTTGGTCATAGTTTATATACATTTATATCATTGCAGATACTCCTGGCTGTAGTTTATAAACATTTATCTTGTTTCAGACACTCCTGGTTGTAGATTATAAACATTTATATTGTTTCAGACACTTCTGGTCATAGTTTATAAGCATTGATATCATTTCGGACACTTCTGGCTGTAGTTTATAAACATTTATATCATTTCAGACACTTCTGGCTGTAGTTTATAAACTTTTATAATGTATATTGTTTTAGACACTCCAGGTCGTAGTTTATGAACATTTATATCATTTCAGACACCCCTGTTTTATAAACCTTTGTATCATTTCAGACACTCCTGGCTGTAGTTTATGAACATTGATATCATTTCAGACACTCCTGGCTGTAGTCTATAAACCTTTATTTCATTTCAGACACTCCTGGCTGTAGCTTAACACCTGCTGCAAATGCACTAGCAACTTACACAGTTGTTACTGGTTTCTCTTCTGGATTAACACAGGAAGATAAGAGGGATTATTGTAATATGTATGTATGATTATTTCACCTATTCAAATTCATTTTTCATGCCATCCAATAAATTGATATCTTGGTATTCATCAGTGGAATTTTATTTAAAAAGGTTTTGAAAAGTCCTTGAAGAAGTCCCACTTATTGTTATGAGTAAAAAGAATGAACCGCATTTAATTACAATGCCAAATATTTTTGTTACCAATCACTATTAAAAGGTTAAACATTACTCATTGTTTTTAAGACTTTTTGTTCAAACTTTAAGAGATTCAAAACAATGAGATTTAAAAGTATGGTTGAAAGATCAAACTTTTTTTAAAAAACAACAACTCTTATTTCACTGTTGAAAGCTTGTAAAATTCTCTTTAAAACCACATATACATACTGGTTATCAGGAATGGATATTTATCAATAAAGCTATGAATCAAGGTGTACCTAAGCAGTGATTCAGTGGATTTTTTTACACATTACGTAATTAGGACTAATTTTGTGGATTTCTTTACACATAAGGACTAATTTTGTGGATTTGTTTACACATTAGGACTAATTTTGTGGATTTTTTTTACACATAAGGACTAATTTTGTGGATTTGTTTACACATTAGGACTAATTTTGTGGATTTTTTTACACATTAGGACTAATTTTGTGGATTTCTTTACACATTAGGACTAATTTTGTGGATTTGTTTATACATAAGGACTAATTTTGTGGATTTCTTCACACATTAGGACTAATTTTGTGGATTTCTTTACACATAAGGACTAATTTTGTGGATTTCTTTACACATTAGGACTAATTCTGTGGATTTCTTTACACATTAGGACTAATTTTGTGGATTTCTTTACACATTAGGACTAATTTTGTGGATTTCTTTACACATTAGGACTAATTTTGGGGATTTCTTTACACATAAGGACTAATTTTGTGGATTTGTTTACACATTAGAACTAATTCTGTGGAGTTTTTTTACACATTAGGACTAATTTTGTGGATTTCTTTACACATTAGGACTAATTTTGTGGATTTCTTTACACATTAGGACTAATTTTGCAGATTTGTTTACACTTTAGGACTAATTTTGTGGATTTTTTTACACATAAGGACTAAGTTTATTTATTTCTTTACATATTAGGACTAAGTTTTTTTATTTCTTTACACATTAGGACTAAGTTTTTTGATTTCTTTACACATTAGGACTAATTATGTGGATTTCTTTACACATTAGGGCTAAGTTTTTTGATTTCTTTACACATTAGGACTAATTTTGTGGATTTGTTTACACATAGGGATTAATTTTGTGGATTTGTTTACACATTAGGAATGGTAGTTATGCCTCACTGCTGGCGGGTCTGTATTCTGATATGTCATCTTGCACAGAAGAAGAAAAAGGAGGATTAACTGGCCTCAAAACAATGCTTCATGCCGTTCGCTTGGTTTCTAATATCTGTTCTAATATAACCACCACTTGTTCACCAAGAGATGCCGCAAATTGTGGAGTTGAAGTAAAACAGATGATGGAAATGAGGAAGGCAGAGATGACAGATAGAGACACAAACAGAACAATGTGGAATGAAGAATACTGCCAGTAAGTGCTGATGGTTTGTAATGTAAAAAAAAAAAACACAGCAAATAAGGTCAGGCATTGTTCAGATAATGTCAGATCATGTAGTATTGTAAAGATATTGTCAGATCATATGGTATTGTTAAGATAATGTCAGATCATATTATATTGTTAAGATAATGTCAGATCATATAATATTGTTTGTGATCATGTCAGATCATATGGTATGGGGCCTTTTTATAGTTACCATGGGACCGAATTTTGACCACATTCACAATGCAAAATGTGTATTTTCCCAATTTAATGAAAAAAATTCCCAATGTGGTGTTGAGGCTGGCGTTGCGCTGGGCTTCACCATTGTCGCAAAATGCAAATTTTTTATTTCAATTAGCGACAAAAAAATAACTTCTGACAATATTTCTGTCTTCATTGTTTTGAAGTATTAAGTCATCTTGGTTACATAAGTCAATCACTGAATTAGATCTTCCAAATTGTTGTCAGGAAAATGGACCTTGTTAGTTAACAGACCATGCAGAGATGTACATGTAATTATAGGATGTGTGGTTGGGGTAATTGCACACAGGTACATGTACAGATTGATTACCTGTGTAAAAAGTTTTTTTAATGTCCATACATGTACCTATAGATAATCATTATCCAAGTTTTCTGTCCTATATGCAGACATAACAGTTGAACATCTGTGTTATCTTCTTTTCATGTAGATTGTATATCAGTCTTCACTGATTTAACTACATGTACTTCAATATTTTAACTGAGAAATGTCAAAGCGAGATTGTGGTGTCTTCTATGACATCCGCACTCAACACCATAAACACACAGTGTGTTGGATGCATATTAGAATTTGTGATGATTTCTATGCTAAAACGATTATATAAATTTCAGACACAAACAATAGTGTCATCTTGTAAATCATTTAATTGATTTAATATATTAACAGTAATGAGAAATATTACATTTATATAAACTCAATGATATTTTCTTTTTACTAAGTCTTAATCTACCTCCAAAACTTTGAAACTGGTGACAGATTTTGACAATTAGCTATTTTTTTTTCTTGGCTCCATAACTGGCTCAGTCGGTAGTGCGCTCATCTCATTATCGTAAGATCGGGAGTTTGAGTCCAGCTGGCGGCAGTTTGGTTTCCTGTCCTTGGACAGTAAAAACCGAGGTCCCATGTCACATTAGGTGTCGGCACATTAAAGAACCCTCACTGCTCAATGGCCATAAGTACTGAGTGAAGGCCAAAATTTGAAGCACTTCACTGGCATACAGTGACATCTCCATATGAGTGAAAGATTCTCTAGTGGTACATTAAACAAGAACAAACAAACTTGGCTCCATAAATTCTTCAGCCAGCAAAAGCCTGGTTGAGGCCACACCATTATAAAAAAAAATTAATACAAATGGAATTGCATTTTAAAAAGAGATTCCATCACATTTAGATTTCCATACATAAGAACAATTTTTTCCAATTTTACACAAATTCATGTTAAAATTACCAACTGTGTTGCCAGTGGCATTTTCCCAAAGTTGAAAAAAGGCCATATGATCATTTGACATTGTTCCAGTGGAAGTCAGATGATATTGATTCAGATTATGTGTTATTGTTTAAGAAAATTTCATATCTTATGGCATTGTTTAAGATAATATACCATATGGCATTGTTTCAGATTATATGGAATTGTTTAAAATAATGTTAGATCATATTGCATTGTTTAAGAAAATGTGAGATCATATGACATAGTTTAAGATAATATATCATATGGTGTTGTTTCAGATGAAGTCATATATGGCTTTGTTTAAAATAATGTGAGATCATATGACTTTGTTTATGTTAATATATCATATGGTGTTGTTTCAGATGAAGTCAGATCATATGGCATTGTTTCAGATGAAGTCAGATTATGTGGCATTGTTTAAGATAATGTCAGATCATATGACATTGTTTCAAATAAAGTCAGATTATGGTGCATTGTTTCAGATAATGTCAGATCATATGACATTGTTTCAAATAAAGTCAGATTATGAAGTATTGTTTCAGATAATGTCAGATTATCTGACATTGTTTTGGCTAATGTCTTATTACCCATCATGAATATCCATGTGGGATAGGGAATTCTCACCCAAGGGGTTGAATATTTCAGTCAGGGAAGAGGCTTGTAGAGAATTTCCTATCGCACATTGATTGATTTGTGATTGATTATTTATCTTCCATTAAATATTTTTTTACCTAACTTTCATTTTGTTCCACAAATTTGTATAAAATCTTGAAATTGCTGGTAGTAAAAAATTGACTGCCTAATGTATGTACCAGAAAAATAAGGGTGAGGTTAAAGCCGGTGGGGAAAAAAAAAACTATTAAGCACTGCTTATCACTGTGACAACACAAAAAGTAGTCCCGGCTTATAGGGTACCTTATAGGGTCACATGATCATATGAGAAAGGCATATCTCATGAGGTTTCTCACATGGAAGAAAATGAATAATAACAAAAGAAAATGATATCTTTTAGTATAAATAATTCAATTTTTATTTTCTGTTTAGAATGGCAAAATATCAACTTCAGTGTGTCAATCAGTACACATATGGCTGCAGTAAGGAAGTTCATGCTGCCGCTGTCATGAAATTTGAGGAGGACTATTGCCTTGTTTATGATCTTATATCAAACTGTCCAGCACTGCAGATGCCAATGTCATTGGAAAAACTCCCAGAATGTGTTGAAAAGGATGACAGAAAAGCTGACAATGAAAACTACAATAAAACTGATGATAAATATGACAGTAAAGTGGCTGACAAAGAGGAGAGTTGTGATGTTGGAGCAGCATTAGAATGTTTTGTAGATTTACGTCGAATGCTTTTAAGTCCATTCAAAGATTGCCGTTACATGAAGAGGTATGAAATGTTCATGCTATCAATCAAAGGGAAAGCAAGAAAAGTACAAGGGGCTGTCTTTACTACATTTGATCACGTATTGGACTTGAATTCAAATTTACTTCAACTTTGAAATATGTGGAATGCGATCAGTAGTCCCAATGCAGACACACACGACACACACACAGAAAACATATACATAAAACACACTCTGCACACATACACAAACAAAAACCACATACTCACACACCACACAAAAGAAATCTAATGCATCAAAGAAGCTTAATTGTGCCATGGTTGTTTCAATAATTCATATTTGCTACTTAATTTCATTAATTTAAAAATTTCAGTTGATCATTACTTTGATTTCTTTTTTATTATTTCCATTATGCCTGTAAAGTATCTGTAAATTGCATTGATGGATACTCCTGGTTAAGTTCTTAAGCATTAAAGCAAATGATGTCTTTTGACAGAGCATACACAAATGGTTATCGGTGCTTCGACCGTTACACAGAGAAATGCCCTGAAGCAGCATGGGTAGTATTGACAGTTTCTATGAGGGCAATGGGTAAAAAAGTGGCAGATACCTGCCCAGACCTTCCATTACACTCATGTTTGGAACCACCTACCTGTCAGGCCGATGAGGCCTTTATGTGCCTAAAAATGTTGACTGGATTTTTGCACCAAGGCAAATTAGAAAATTCACATGTTTGTTCGTAAGTATGTCTATTCATGCCAAAAAGTTGTACGGCTGATTAGCCCTGTACAAAGACTATTATCAGGAATCAACCATATCTGTATAGTGTGATAACTTTCTTATTACTCAGTAACTTTTGATGTACCATTAGAATAATTTATTTTTAAATATTGATTACATGAATTGTATGTTAGAATCATTCATTCTAGGAAATTATGATGTAAAATAAAAATTCAGTCTTGACAAATACATGTACATCTTTTCAACCTATTGTAGTTTACAGGTGCCCATTAAAACTAACTTCCTTGAAAATATTTTTACAGTTTGATATCAACTTTTGACATTGTTTTGGACAGTTGGAAAAAGGAAAGAGTTGTTTTTCAAGCCATATATAAAACCTGTTTTAATTTCTTCTAACCACATCAATTATGGCATATTCCTTATCCTTTATAGAGCTATGGATTTGACAGGAATGTGTATGCATGAAAAAGTTCGTGACTGCAGTGGCTTTATGACAAGAGCTGCATACTATTACTATGAATCTACCAGGAAGGCTGTTATGAAGGCGATGAACCTCACATGTGAAGCAACACTTGATACTTGTGCAGAAAATGCTTACCAAAGCAGTATAGCTATAATTCATGGCGAAACTGTGATGGCAAAACTTCTGAAGAAGAAGTCTATAATTGTCGACAATGTAAGAGAATGTTTACCAATAAATTCATCATATTTTTCATATTTGATCATACTTAAAATAATATATCATAAAATGTTTTAATTATGCATAGCTATGTTTTTTTTTAAAAAAAACAACAGAAAAAACAATCTGAATCTCTGGGGAAACAAATATTTGTGTTTTTGCCTTTGAAGAACATCTTTATTTTGGACTTTTAACCATAATCATATGGCAGATTACCTATTTTGTTATACTCGGTCTCTGTACTCAGTTTGTAAAAAATTAAAGATGTTTAACATGGTTAATTTTTTGTATCTCTCTAAATTACTGCAGGGTATGGAAATATTGTATATGGTTATATTAGGCCTAGATACAATGCAACTTCCTAAAATTGGACTTTACTTAAAATCTACTTGCACTTAAACTCAACCCAAACAAACATATTCAAGTGATTTTCTTCAAAACAAATTGAGGATAACATATGGCTAAATCATTCTTTAAACCATTCACCCCAAAAGACACATTTGTGATGGTCTAAGTCATTGATTTACAGAAGAGTCCATAGTTTTTCAAGGGTTGATGAGTTAATTTGTTTAAGAGACCATGCAGTAATCCGTCAAGATGGGCTTCCATGGGCCACTGATTAGAGCCTCTCATTTTAAACTATAAAGTCTCTAACTTCTGGTCAGTACATGTTTTTGTCCTGCTGGAACCTAAGCTGATTTTTGTGTGAAAGTTTGCCAGTTTACTTAAATTGAGAGTGGGTTCTCTCCTCCACCATTAAAATGGCTGCCACAGTATATTTGAAAAATTGTTGAGTGTGGCATAAAACACTATTCAAAATTCAAGTAACATTTTTTATAATAACTTTATATTTGACCATGAAAAATAGAGACCATTATTTTGTTATTTGCAATTTTTAAGGCGATGGACCATATGATGCGTGGGATGGATGGTGACATTTATGATCAAATGGACATGATTGCTTACAACATGACATCAAAGGATGAGAACAGCGTGAATTTCATTGACATTATGGCTAAAGACATGATGAAAATGATGACAAATGATACCAAGAAAACATCCAGTGACTATCTCATGCACTTTTACACATCAATTATGAAAATGATGACAAGGGAAATGGCAGACTTCAGAGATGTGTATACCAAGGTCAAGGTCCTTCAGTGTATGTCTGCACAACAGGCTTCATCATGTGTAGCTAAACACTTAAACTCTTCAAGTCTCCGGCCAGATACAATGAACCTCGTAACCAGAACCATGACCCCAATGTATGATATTGTGAGTGGAATGTGTGAGGCAGACTCTCAATGTTCAGTAATGGAAGGTAAGTGTTTGGTGTATAACTCTGAGAGTAGAATGTGTGAGGCAGAAGACTGTTCAGTAATGTAAGTGTCTGGTGTAATGGAGTAGATAAATGTTTGGTGAAAGGTATGTTGATGTATAACTTGAGAGTAGAATGTGTGAGGCAGTTAAATGTGTAATGAAGGCAAGTGTTTGGTGTTAACTCTGGTGTAATGTAGGCAGACTCTTGTTTAAAGTTGTGTATAACTGTATGAAAGTCAGTGTTTGTAATGTATTTGGTGAAAGTTTGATATGAGTTAAATGTGTGAAAGCAAGTATTTATAATTTATAACTTGTATGTGAAAGTAGGTGTTTGTGTGAAAATTGAGGTGTTGAAAGATGTATTTAATGTATAACTTTGTGAGTTGTTAGTGTGAAAATAGGTGTTTGATGTATAACTTTGAGAAATATGTGAGAATAATTTGATATATACTGCTCACTGATTGGCTGGAGCAAAGCAAGTTAAATCTGTGTAACCTGCTTTGCTCACATTTGACTGACATTGCTATGATGCGAGGCTCTTCAGGATTGTTTTTCATTTTTTGGGCTGCATCAAGTATAAATGCTACGATTCAAGGCTCTTAAGGATTGTTTTTCATTTTTTGGGCTGCATCGAGTATAAATACTACGATGCGAGGCTCTAAAGGATTGTTTTTCATTTTTTGGATGGCATCGAGTATAAATGCAATGGCTTATGGAAAAAAATTCAATGTTCTGCACTTTGCACATTGAACTTTTTCCCATGATCCATTGCATTTATTCTTGATGCAGTTCAAAAAATGAAAAACAATCCTTATATTTATATATATTATCATTTTCTGTTAATCTGTAGTCAGCTGGTTATGAAATTCATTTCATTTGATGGGCTTTGCAGTAGTCTCAGTGTTCTAAAATAGGTGATGAGGGCTTGATCAACCATTTTCAAAGTTGTAAGACATTTTGATTGATATAATGTCTTAATAGATTGACTTGAAAGTAGTCTATGATGTTGTTATTGAGGTATTTGCAACAGTATCAAAACTGAAAACAAACATTTGCAAGTGAAAGAATATATTAGATACTGTATAAATAGACATTTTAGCGAGGATAAAATTTTGACATTATTCTTAGGACAAAATGCTAAATTTACATCTCACTAAAATTTCCATTTATATGTCTTTTTTATTTGCCTTATGGAAGATAATCAGTTTCATAGGATATATTTCAAGTGAAATAAATTCTTCTCGTTCATATGTGTCTTGGCAAATGTGTATAATCTTTGTGGTGTGAGAATTTACATTTATATAATATAACCATGAAATTAATTTACAATTTAGATTTGTGTCTCTAAAGCCATTATTTTATCCCATAGTAACCTAAGACCTCATGACAGACCAATCATTAATGAGTATGAGGTTTTTCTTCTGAATCAGACATAGTTGTACTTGAATGTCATGTGACAAGACTGATATGGCTCCATTGTGCAATGGTTGAACATTGAAATGTGTGCAAATAATGAAAATAGCCATGACAGTATAACTAGACAATTCTCCACATTGACATTTCAAATGATCGGATGATTTTTAGCTCACAAAAATCTGTACTTGTGTCTTTTTAGAACCAGACTCCTGTATGATTTTACAAGCTTCGGTGATGACCATGATGCAGAATGGATACCTGATGATGAATAAGACACATTTCTGCAAGTAAGCAAAAGAAAACCTACATTTACAATCAGATCACCTCTTGCAATCATATCTCCACTTACATATCTTCATTTACATCTAGATACCCACCTACAACCATATCTTCATTTACACCCAGATATCCATTTATATCTAGATCTTCACTTACATCCAAATATCCACCTACAACCATATTTCCACTTACAGACAGATATCCACTTTCAACCAGATCTTCACTTACAGCCAAATATCCACCTACTACCAGATCTTCACTTACATCTAGATATCCACCTTGAACCATATTTCCACTTACAATCAGGTATCCATTTTCAACCAGATCTTCACTTACAGCCAGATCTCCACCTACTAATAAATCTTCACTTACAGCCAGATATCCAACTACAACCATATTTCCACTTACAGTCAGATATCCACTTACAGCCAAATATCCACCTACAACCATATTTTCACTTACAATCAGATATCCACTTACAGCCAGATATCCACCTACAACTATATTTCCACTTACAATCAGATATCAACCTTCAACCATATTTACACTTACAGTCAGATATCCACCTACAACCATATTTCCATTTACAACCAGATATCCACTTTAATTCACACCACCACATGGAATCAAGTCTCTACTTAAAATGTAACCTCCAAAGACACCTGTCTACAACCATATTTCCCCTTAAAACCATCACATAGAACCAGATCTCTACTTATAATATGACCTTTACAAACAACCAGACATCTGTCCACAACCATATTACCACTGAAAATCATACCACAACATACAGCCACATCTCTACTTATAATGTGATCTTCACAAACAACCAGACATCTGTCCACAACCATATTACCACTGAAAATCAGACCACAACCAGCCACAACATACATCTGTCTACAACCACCACTGAAAATCATACCACAACATACAGCCACATCTCTACTTATAATGTGATCTTCAACAAACTGAAAAAGACCACAACATACAGACATCTTCACAAACAACCAGACATCTGTCCACAACCATATTACCACTGAAAATCAGACCACAACATACAGCCACATCTCTACTTATAATGTGATCTTCACAAACAACCAGACATCTGTCTACAACCATATTACCACTGAAAATCAGACCACAACATACATCCAGATCTGTTAAAAAATCTTGGTGTGATGACACTGATAAAACACCAGTTAGTCATTTTGTACGTATATTGAATCATATACACAAAAAGTAATATGGTATTCTCACCAAACATTATCAGTTCGTACAATATTCTCAGCAGTACTAGTTTCAGTTCTGTTTCATATCTTACAGGACACTTCCATATACAATAGAAAAAGTGAAAAATATGACAGACGATTGTTCTCCTGATCTCCGAGAAAACTTTGGAAGCATATTATCATCTTACAAGAATGCCCTAGATACATCGTGCAGAGTCCAACATAGATGTGAAGAAGCTGCTGCTCAGAAATGTATCGATACTTTTACAGCCACTAATCGTAATTGCAGGTACTGATCATATGCCGTATACTGTTTACAACTAAAGTGCTCTTTATCATTGTGATTGAAAAAACTTAAATTGATGGTGTCTTTCATGCATATCATTTAGCATTGCAATCAGGCTAGTGTACTCATGTATGTTTCAAATATTTTGTAACAAAGGATAAAGATGAAGTTTAGGAATATTCTGTAAAGTGGTATCTTTTTAACAAAGCAAATGTTTCTCATTTCACTATAAATATATGAATAAATAAACATATATTATATTATTGAGTCAGTATATGGAAAAAAATATTCATAAATCATAAATGTATTTCACAGTTTGTATGAAACTACCCTGACTTGTGTGACAACTGCCATCAAAGGATGTAACTCCACCGTGACTGGTAAATTTACCAGAATGCTTGAGGAAGCAAGAAGTGCCAGTGCTGCTAACTGTGAGACATTACCAGCATTCAGGGTATGTTTTGTATGATCACAAAGCATCTAAGTTATTGAGTGATGAAATAGATTGGTCCATGATAGTTGATTTGCATATTCAAGGTGGAAAGTTCCTGGAATAAATTATTTTCTGCATGCTTTTTTCGTTCACAAATGAATTTTATGAGATAACTGAAGTAGTGGTTTTATTTTGATTTTGTTTATTGTTGTTTAACGTCCCACTCAAGAATATTTCACTCATATGGAGACGTCACCAAATGCTGGTGAAGGGCTTCAAATTTTGGCCTATGCTCGGCACTTACAGCCATTGAGCAGTGAGGGTTCTTTAACGTGCCGACTCCTACTGTGACATGGGACGTCCAGTTTTATTTTGATATCAATCTTTTTTGTAGACCAATGCCAGCACAATCATTCGAGTTGTTGAAGGTGGCCCTGCTGCTATGTTACAAGTCATTCCATCTGAATCCCCATCATCTCAATGTGAAGCTGGTAAAACTTGTGAAATCAAAGTCAAAGTGGAAATATCACAAGATTCCAAATCACTTAGGTAACTTTGGCTTATTTTGTATCACAAACCACAGGTTCAAATAATTCTATATAGTAAATTATATATTGAGGATTTTCTGATTTATCAATACAAACAACATTTGTATGACAAAGCTGTGTACAACACTTACTTAAGTATTAACAACTTACAAAACACTGACTTTAGTATGAACAATTGACACAACACTAGCATTAATATTACCGGGAAACAAACTTCACAACATTAACATCACTATTAACAACTTACACAACACTAGCATCACTATTAACAACTTACACAACACTAATATCACAATTAACAGCTTACACAACACTTACATCACTATTAACAACTTTTGCAACACTAACATCACTATTTACAACTTTTGCAACACTAACATTACTATTAACAACTTACACAAAACTAACATTACTATTAACAACTTTTGCAACACTAACATCACTATTAACAACTTACACAAAACTAACATTACTATTAACAACTTTTGCAACACTAACATCACTATTAACAACTTTTGCAACACTAACATCACTATTAACAACTTAAATACACTAACATTAATTCATTAGTATTAACAACTTACACAACACTAGCATTACTATTATCAATTTACATTATACTAACATTAGCACAATGCTAACATTATTTTGAACAAGTTACACAATGCTAGAATTAGTATTAGAGTACAGAATGCTGACATTAGTATTAATAACAAACAATTGTACAACACTAATTTAAGTATTAACAACTTACTCAATGCTAACATTAGTGTTAAAAACTTACACAACACTTCCATTAATATTAACAACTTACACAACACTAGCATTATTATAAATGACTTACATAACACTAGCACTGGAATATTACTGTGCAACATTTACCAGTGTTTACATTCACAACACTAGTAGTTAAAGTTAAACAAATGGGGAATCTTGTTCATGTTTAGGTTATTCTTTTATTGGATTCTGAAGTGAATTTTTGTACAAAAATGATATTTTATTGGCAAAGTTGCTTCTTTGTCTTTTATTGATGTTTAACTGAGGTTTCACTTAAATGAGATAGATAAGTTTATTCACATGTCTGTTGAGTTTTGTTTCATGTTGTGATTTTTTTTAAAGTTGTCCTGGCACAAAGGCAGTATTACCACAGTTAGTTGTACCTACCATGTCTTCAACTGATGGATGCAGTAGCACTATTACAGATAACAACTGGCGAGAGGGCAAAATGATATGGTTGAAAGCCCAGAGTGACCTACTTCATGATGGCGTTCATGATGTAAATGTTAGCATTATTGCAGAGAAATATTCCAATGGTGTGATGGTCATTTCCAGGATGATCAAAGAATACCAGGTTTGATTAGTTTACTTCATGATTTTTGTATTTGTATTAATTTTCTTATATAATGAAAAAGAACTGTGAGAACTCCTCTTTACAATATCTATATCTATATCTATATTTATATATATATACATACCCTACTTTCATTTATAACTTACTCAACATTAAATGAAAAGTTTCAATATTATACCATATTGGCCTGGGACCAGTTTTAGGTTGGTGTGACGTCATGTTATAAATGAAGTTACATCATTGTGTGACATCAGCTGAGTAACCTCATAGTTAAAATATAAATGGCGTCTAGATTAGCACAATCACTGAGTCTATAGGTGATTGCTGCAAGTAAATATTTGATGATATTGTTAATTAAATAAGACTTTGATTATGATCACTGATGAGGATATATAATAAAAAGGTTATTGACTGTACATGGTGAATTATTGATGCCCTCCTTCTTGACGAGAAGAAGAACCAAATAACCTATACATATTTATGTATTACGTATGTCCAGTATTAGATAATTTGACATACATGATAGTTATAGTAACATGTTTACAATTTGTTTATATTTGACTGTGTCTGTTGTTAAGAGTCTAATATTACAAATGATATCTTGATATTTGCTTTGATCTCATCTTTTTATTTTGTTGTTGTTCTACTGACTTTGTTTCATTTTGTCACTTTTACCAGGTGGTCGTCAGAGACACAGATGATAACTCCTTCTGTAGTTTCGAAAGCAATGTAGTGAGCACATTTGATAAAAAGTAAGTGTTTTAAGAACTGCTACATCAAGTTTTAAGGTCATTTCATAGTATTTAGTCTCTTCCATATCTAATAGAGAACTGGCAACTTGCCTTGAACCTGATATTTGTCAAGTTGCAGTCAGTTTCACCTGGGATTTGTATTTAGTCAAGTTGCAGTGAAGTAATCTTTTAAATAAAAAATGATGCATCTTGATTTAATACACTTCTTCTTGTGATCAAGTTGCAATTATTTTTACCTGACAATCAGTGAGTGCTAAATTATTTATTCATTTGTTTTCAGTCTAATGCCTTCATGCTTTTCATTATCTTTAGATATTATCAACCACAATTCTGTTTTCAGATTAAGATAATCTAACACCATTTTAAGTGAGAGATAGCAAAACTCAGTCCTCGTGCATACAATTTTTTGTCATGGACAAACAAAATTTTTGCACAAGGATTGAAACTTTGGCATCCTTCCTTCAGAGTGGTGTTTGACGCCAACTTTGAAATAGTATAAAAGAGCCACCATATCCATCTTTATTTACAACCCCCCCCCAAAATATGAATTGTAGTTCCAGCATTTTTGGAATGGGCTGATCTCCCCGTACTGAGATAACATTTTGCAAACATCAGAATTTGTACACAAACTGGTCTCAAGTTAGAGAAAAGACCATCTATAAGAAAAAGACAATAGAAATTTAATGATGAAAAAATCCTTTTGTCATCAAGAATCTTGTTTGTGAGGATTTGGCAAGATGTTTGTCCTGCCCTGCCCATTATTTATACATTCAGCAGAAAAATCAGAGCTCACATGTAACTTGTCCATACCATTGTGCAAGTTGTCACTAACCTCTTTACAACTACAGACCTTGATAGACTGACCTAAGACAATAGGAAAGAGCATATTGTTAAAATATTTAGGGGTGACAGTTGATCTTAACCAGTGAATGCTTTATAATGGTGGCAGATATAGTACTTTGGATAATGATGTTGTAAAGGTGTGTCAAAAGCAATTATATGAAAGTCTTGTCTCTCCAGTTGATATTGTTAGGATGTTGGAAAAGAAGTTTTATGAAAGTCCTGTCTCTACATTTGATATTGTAATAGTGTGAAAAAAGATGTTACATGAAAGTCCTGTCCCTCCAATTTCCAGCTGCTATTCATCTCTCTACTGTTAAGGTACCAGTAACTGGCTAGGGCCAGTAGCTGGCTATTGCATTATTTCTGTTATAAAGAATACAATTTTGTGAGATTTTTAAAGATCAATAATGAGATGATGGTCATTTTTTATCAAACTTAAGAAAAAGATTATTGTTGTGGTACAAAAGAAAAAAGACAAGATCACACCATAGCCGGCACTACATCACTTGAGATGCCTCTTCATCACTTAAGATGCCACTACATCACTTGAGATGCCTCTTCATCACTTAAGATGCCACTGCATCACTTGAGATGCCACATCATCACTTAAGATTCCACTACATCACTTGAGATGCCACTTCCTCACTTGAGATACTTTATTTTATTAATACACATTATGTACATGTACATGTAACAGATATGTCATGTTTTCTGTATTCTCATTGTAGAGTCTATACCAATGGTTACCAGGGTGAGTTTGTTCTATACAAACACAAAATAATGCCATATGAGGTAAAGATATCAATACTTTTACTTTACAATCTGTTCTCTTTTCCCCCTGAAACATGTTACTGTATAGGGGTTTAAATCTACAGGTTGTAGTTTACATGTTACTGTATAGGGGTTTAAATCTACAGGTTGTAGTTTACATGTTACTGTATAGGGGTTTAAATCTACAGGTTGTAGTTTACATGTTACTGTATAGGGGTTTAAATCTACAGGAAGTTGTAGTTTACATGTTACTGTATAGGGTTTGAATCTACAGATTGTAGTTTACATGTTACTGTATAGGGGTTTAAATCTACAGGTTGTAGTTTACATGTTACTGTATAGGGGTTTAAATGTTACTGTATAGGGGTTTAAATCTACAAGTTGTAGTTTACATGTTACTGTATAGGCATTTAAATCTACAGGTTGTAGTTTACATGTTACTGTATAGGGGTTTAAATCTACAGGTTTTAGTTTATGTGATACTGTATAGGGGTTTAAATCTACAGGTTGTAGTTTACATGTTACTGTATAGGGGTTTGAATCTACAGGTTGTAGTTTACATGTTACTGTATAGGGGTTTAAATCTACAGGTTGTAGTTTACATGTTACTGTATAGGGGTTTGAATCTACAGGTTGTAGTTTACATGTTACTGTATTGGGGTTTAAATCTACAGGTTGTAGTTTACATGTGATACTGTGTAGGTGTTTAAATCTACAGGTTGTAGTTTACATGTTACTGTATAGGGGTTTGAATCTACAGGTTGTAGTTTACATGTTACTGTATTGGGGTTTAAATCTACAGGTTTTAGTTTATGTGATACTGTATAGGGGTTTAAATCTACAGGTTGTAGTTTATGTGATACTGTGTAGGTGTTTAAATCTACAGGTTGTAGTTTATGTGATACTGTATAGGTGTTTAAATCTACAGGTTTTAGTTTATGTGATACTGTATAGGGGTTTAAATCTACAGGTTGTAGTTTATGTGATACTGTGTAGGTGTTTAAATCTACAGGTTTTAGTTTATGTGATACTGTATAGGTGTTTAAATCTACAGGTTGTAGTTTACTATCATGTACAGTGGAACCTGCCTCAAGAGCCCACCCCCTCTGCCATTCAAATATGGTCTCTCAAGACAGGGGTCCTCTCAAAAGAGTTTTTATTTAAAGGATTATTTAGCTTAGTGGTTTTCAGAATGTGGTCTTAAAAGACAGGTTCAGCTGTGTGTGTATAATGCATTTAGGATTGTTTTTCATTTTTTTGGAAGGCATTGAGTATAAATGCAATGGATTATGGGAAAAAAATTCTGTGCAGCACGAATGTATGTATGTATATCTTTATTTACTATTTCCTGAATTCTCAGATATATCAACAGGAAAACAGCATTTGTCAATCTGTGCTACAGTTATCATTTCTTTATAACCATGAGATATACGATGAGGTTGATTATAGTCAATATATGCCAGAGTTAGTGAACTTTAAAAAAGTTTTTATGAATTGGTTAACCTCTCGAGAGTCATTGTTTCTCAAATAATTTTGTTTCTTTACAAATATTTAAGTGTTTGTTTATCTTTTTGAACAGGTACGAACTCTAAGTACGCTATGCACCAATAAAAGAAAAGCTTGTATGTGTGCTGTGATAATCAAGATACAAGATTTTATCATCATCTATGATAAATGTCAGAAATCGTCTGCTGCAGCTGACATGACTCTCAAGATTTATATGCCAAATGGACTTCCAGACGGCACTAAGATTTACACAAGGAATGCCGGAAAAGTTCTTAATGTAAGTCGTGATTGTTTTCATCCATCTTATTATTAGCATATTAATCAAATTTTTATGTAAACCTTTAAATTAATTTAAAAACAAAAAATATTATTGAGATAATTTTTGTAGATTTATTCTGTTTCTCTGTATCATTTTTGGCAATACCAAAACAAGGTGTAACACGTAATATTCAGGGTGATTGACTAGCTAGCCTGATGTCCAGGTTAGTGATTACCCTTTGTCGAAACCTCAGCATATAAAGTGAAGGTCACAAGTCTTTCAGATGAGACTTAAAGCAGAGGTCCTATGTCACAGTAGACATCCTCCTGACAGCACTTGTGTCAGTCTTTAGCACAGGTCAGGATTCTTGGCATCTCACCTAATGCTGGTGACATCTCCAAATAGTTGAAAAATTCTTGACAGGATATATGATAACAATAAAACAACATCAACAAATCTTCATGCTGACATTGTTGTCATTGTGTGACGTGGCATGTATAATGTCATTGTGTGACATGGCATGTATAATGCTTTCATTGTGTGACATGGCATGTATAATTTGTCATTGTGTGACATGACATGTATAATGTCATTGTGTGACATGGCATGTATAATGCTGTCATTGTGTGACATGACATGTATAATGCTGTCATTGTGTGACATGGCATGTATAATACTGTCATTGTGTGACATGGCATGTATAATGCTGTCATTGTGTGACATGGCATATACAATATTGGCCAGTTATAGGCAGATGTTTTTTTTTATTTATGAAATTTCTGAAAGGTGATGAGTATATATGTAGTGATTGTTGAAATTGAAAAAAAAATTAATAAGCTGTGTAAAATGCACTCAGAAATGTAGACTTAGATCATTGCTTTGTTTACAGGTTAACATGCCCACAGGTACTATGGTGCAAGTTCGTGAAATCAAAAAGGACCGTCTGAGTGTACTTGTTCAACGTTCATCTTTGGATTGGAAAAACACTGAAGGTAATAAATCACAGAAGAGTATCAGGCCAATATTAAAAATACCATTTGTTTGATGTGTTTCAACCAGCAGTTTAAAGAGGCGTTAGCTGTATTTAACAAAAAAATCATTTCAATTTTTTCTATTTTTGCTACTTGTGCTTAATGTACAACAACAAATAAGAGCTATACAGAGGCATAAAAATTTATATTCTGATATATTTTGTGAAAATAAGGTCAGGTCCAGTGTGGTGTTTATATACAAATGTTAAGGTCAAGTTAATCAATTGAAAAAATGCCAGACCTGGATTTCTCAAGCAATTTTCATAAAATAAAAAGGAATTTAAGAATTTTTATGCCTGTGTATATCTCTTTTTTTATAACTAGAACAGATTCAATTCACCGAAATTTACCTTTTAAATTACATGGACTATATAACCAATAGTTTTGGTTGCAATCATAAATAAAGACCCACATTGAACAGATTTATAATAATATTATTTTGATAATTCTTGCCTTTACAAAAATGAACCTACACATCTTGCTTTCAAACAAGCACACATGTACACACTTTTCTCTCATTGGATAAGGCTATATCTAAGGTTACATTAAATGAAAAAAATTGAAGTATTTTTAAAGCAACTTATCAAAATAAAAACATTTTTACTGATATTAGTAAACTATATCCTATTTTTTCACCAGATAGTCATATTTGTTAGATGATTTCAATTTATCAGAATAGTTTTTGTACAAGAATGTCTATGTTAGCCTTACAATAG
This sequence comes from Atrina japonica, assembly GCA_030159075.1. Lineage (NCBI taxonomy): Eukaryota > Metazoa > Mollusca > Bivalvia > Pterioida > Pinnidae > Atrina > Atrina japonica. Next base: position 366,504 of record BROG01000122.1, read on the forward strand.
AAATATATTGGCTTATGTAACTGTTCATCATTGTCTTAACATGGTGAAGGTTCATCATTGTCTTAACATGGTGAAGGAAAACAATTTTCAAGGACTTTTGTCTTCTTTCCTCCTATGCATAAAGTACGGTAACACTCGAAATAATTGGAAAACTTGACTTTTGAAGATTAAAGACTAATAAAACCAATGCTCCTAACTGTCAGTTTTTTGTATTTACAACCACAAAAAATGGTCACCGTGACAGCTAGCTGTTCCCTGTTGGAAGTTTGTCTATGGAATAAATAATTGAATATTTCAAACAAAAAAGATTTATTTCATTTGTCATGGGCATGGATAAACTAATCACATACTCTAGAACACTGACCAAACTTTGCATGAATGACCAATAAGTATACAAAATCAAGTTTGTAATTTTCATGCCTACCATTCAACCATCATGGCTACTGCTAGCCTCTTACTATAAATAGAACATACACACTCAGTTGAGCCAATAGTTTTTTTTGTAGATTCATGATGTAGATCTATTAAGTTTTGTTGTAGAATGTTTTAATGAGTGTTTTTTTTTTATTAGTGACTGGTAGTAAACTGCACAGGTAATTGATTACGGTGTAAGGTGATTACAGGATTGTCTATAACAGAGGTCATCATTTGTTTTTTCAGGTCTCTGTGGATTTTATGATGGTGAAAAATCAAATGACTGGATGATGCAAAATTCTGCAGGAGTGGCGATAAACAAGAAAAACTTTATTTTAGGGTGGAGGTTTGTTTGCTCTTGTTTTTTATTTTCTTTTCCTTTTATTGTTAATAGTTAAGCTTTAATTACATTAATAGAACAGATTTTTGGTATAATCACCAGACCGAATGAAACATTTATATGTATATAAGGCCAAAAAAAATTAATCATTAGTTTCTCAGGCACTTTTTGGAAAAATCTGATGAGGCATGCAGGTTTTTTTTTGGTTTTTTTGCTGGAAAGATTGTAATTTTCATACACTTTCAAAGCAATGTACATGTATTTAAAATTTTAACAAAACCAACACCATTTTGATTTATAGCATTTATTAAAGACATAAAATAAAACCTATATATATTTTGAAAATCAGCTTGAGTTAGTTTCTTTTCTTTTTATCCTGTTCTGCAGCCATAATATGCTTCCTTTTAAAGGGTCACGTTTTGCTTAACACTCGGAACATACAGGGTATGAACCAGTCTCCTTGTGGAGATTATCATCAGTACCACAGTAAAAACAAATATCTCTGAAACAAAAACAAGCACTACTGAAGAAAAGCACCTCAATAGGTTTCATACATATCAAGTTACTCCCAGGATCACAACTAAGTTAGGAGTCACAATCATTATCATCATTTTCTTGAAGGTTTTCATATTTGTTATGGCTGTCAGACTCTATGTGGTATCTTATATACCTCCCAAAGACAGACACAATATCATTTACTTGTAGAGATTTCATAACTTTATTGGTACATTCACTTTTACTTCTCCCAATTTCCACAAAACTTACAGAATATGACTTGTGCTGTACTGGATACAACGAATTATGGAATTGGCACTTTAAATTGTAACTTGTTCATGTTTTTTTTAAAAAAAAAAGAATTTATATTAATTTAACAATAATATGATTAATTTGAAAGGATTATTTTGACTAGACATTTCTGATAGGTTTCATTTAAATGTAATTTACAGGGGTCCATTTCAAAGTTGGTGTGCAAGTTTATACTAATGTACAGTAATGTTATATGATTCTTTATTCCATTGAAACCAAGTTATCCACAGTTGTTTTGACCTCTGAGAGTGAGAGGTTGAAAGCACAATTTTCCAAGTTAAACTAGCAAGTTACGACAGACTTTCAAATGAAGATTAGTAAAACGGGCCTCTGTATCCTACATTTGAAAATGAACATATCACTCACAAAAAGTCGAAATATTACTTTTAAATCAATTAAATTATTGTTAAAATGATTGGGAAAAAATGAACAAGTAATGTAATTTAAGGTGTCAATTCGGTAAATAATTGCTGTTTTGGTAATTGTTCGTATCGCCAAGCTGGATGTGCCCAAATCCCAAGGTCTGTGTTTCTTCTGTAATACACGTAAACAGTTCGTTTATATTGCAGTTTTCTGTATATCCTCCAATAATACTCCATTCAAGAATAATCCGCGCCCCACAGACAAACTGTGTCGATAATAAACTTATTTTACCACCGGCACCGAAGTTCAAGCACAAAGTAACTAAACGTAACATTGATCTACATCTTAGTCTATTGAATGCTCAATTTTCAAAATCGGATACTGTATAACACAAACTGGAATTGAAAATTCTGGAAACTTGCGGAATTGAAAATTCAAAAAGAGGTAAAAAAATACCGATAAAAATTTAGAATGCGGCATCATCTTTGCACCTATCTTGAGGTAACTTTGGGTAATCGATGATTCTATGTTGAGGTAACTTTGGGGTAATCTATACACCTATCTTGAGGTATGTTTAGGGAAATCACATCTACTGACCTATGTGAATCTTTATGGTTGCATTAACACAATATAGCCAATTAAATGTACAACAATCACTCAGTTGAGAGAGTAAGGCAATGATAAGCAATTCTTTCACAGGACATTATTACATCACACTAAGTCATAAATACAATATACAGTTTAAATTTTCTCATGATTATAGAAAAGATCGAGGTGAAAGTCTTCTCAAAGGAACAATTGCTGACCTCTCCTACAAGCAGCCAAGACAGTGCACATGTTCCAAGTCTGGAAGTCCTGTTCCAACAACCTGCGCTGATATGCTTGTTGCACAAACATGCCAGATTCAGATGGGTGTGTAATTATTCAAAGTCTTTTACATTGCAGTTTTAAGATATTAGATCATTGACTTATTTAAGTTTGTTGTCTTGTGCCTGTCCAAGTCTTATTGGGTCATCTAGAACTAGTATCTAACATTTAAAGTACTATATTATTTGTTAGTGAGTCTTCAGATGGTTTTTTTTTTACTGATTTAGAGCAATTCAAATGAAAAAATTGGTTTTGTTTTCTATAAAAGTGATTTTGTTTTTGATATTGTTCAATTCTCATAGCTTAGTGGGTTGGAGTTACATTTTGATTATGATACAGATGATTCTACTCACTTTGCAGCTTCACAGGAAAAACATTTGATTCTTCACTGGATACCTGTAGAATTGGTGACAAGTAGGATTGATAACTCTTACCAGTGTAATTTTAATCTCACTGTGCTTTATTACCTAAATTTTAAACTCCTCCACCTCAAGAAAAGGGTCCTCAGGACAGCACCCTGCCAAGTTACATGTATATGGATTTTTTATACAATTTTTAATACTGTTGATTGGACAAAGAAGTGATGACCAACTGTTTCCATGATTATCAGATTTGGAATGACCAAATTGTTATTTCAGATGATTTCAACCTCTGTACAAATACAAAAAAGATATTTGTTGATGTTAGAAGAAATATATCAAATTTTTTTTTGTGAACATTTTCAGGACAAGAATATTCGACTGATTTACTACAGCTGATTATAGAGGCAACACAGTCTAACAGTAACTCCAGAAGGAAGCGTCAAGCTCAGGATCCATTTGAAGGTCTTTCTCTTGATTTGGATTATCAACCACCTGTAAGTTCTTTAGATTTGGATAAAATTAAATATGGTTACAAATAGGGCTGTCATTAATGAGAAATTCTATATCGATATATCGATAAGTAAAAAGTATCGATATATCAAATAATTTGGTACTTCTATGAATGCATTAAAAAAAAAAGATAAATAGATTCATTGTAATATTTAGGCGTTTTATTGTATATTTGACCGTCTGAAGATGAGAAAAGCAATCATTGCAGGGAAAACATGATTTATATGAACAAATTGAATAATTAGAAAAAAGATATAACAGTTCAATAACATGAAGTAAAACAAATGAAAAATTTTGGAAATTGTAAAAGAAAATACATCCTTTGAAATGCATAATGAAATGTACCGATACTTTAGAAGTGTATCAATTATCATATCAAATCAATTTTGTATTGATATTGTGTCTATCAATGACAGTCGTAGTTACAAATATATTTCTGATGTATAAGATAAAGTACTTATTTTATACTTTGAAGACATCTGATTTATAGATACATTTTAATTATAGAAGGGGGCGGCACATTGTTTCTGAGGTGTAACTTGAGAAGCAGTTGTCCTGCTTGCTTACAGCAATTGCTAGGTCATTAAAATATCATCAACAATTATTGATATTTTTCACAGAAATTTACTCTGTGTCAATCTTTAATTTAAAACCATATTTATTATTGATTGCTATGGTTTAATCCTAAACCATATATATTATTGATTGCTATGGGGAGGCACATTCAGTGGTGTATTAAGGGGGGTCCTGCCCTACCCCTGAAATATATTTTTTACTTATAATTTGAATACCTTTCCACCCCATAACCAATACAAATTCTTGTTTCTTATGGAAAGGCAATAAACCGTCTTGGCTCATTCGGTAGCACACTTGACTCTGTGTCCAGTTGGATTCCTGTCCTTTGGAAGAGACAGTAAAAACCGAGGTCCTGTGTCACAGTAGATGTCGACACATTAATGAACCCTCACTGCTCAATGGCTATAATTGCGAGCAAACCAATCTTTGAAACCCTTCACCGGCACTGATGACATCTCCATATATGTGAAAGATTCTTGCGTGGGATGTTAAACAACAATACAACACAACCAAATGGAAAACCAAATATTCAGTGATGTATATAGGGGCCATGCCCCTCCCCCTGTGATTTAGAGTTTTACTTATAACTTGAAAAATGTTAACAGCCCCACCCTTAAACCATATATGTTATTGATTGTTATGGGAAGACACATTCAGTTATGTATATAGAGGTCATGCTCCACCCTGAAACTTCAAATCTGCATGTAACAAATTGCTACATTTAATATCAGAGATACATATAAGTACATGTAATTCTGGTTTTGTTTAAGTCTTGATTCATTCTTTATATATTCACAGGAAGCGACATGGCCCACACCTAGCAATTGGACTGAAGCAATGGCTGAGGAATATTGTAATAATGCTTTGTCAACATCAGCAGCTAAAGCATGTCAGTCTTATCTTGGAGATGCTACAGTAGAGTCATACAAAGAAACATGTATACTGAGTATACAGGTATGAGCAATGTAGCAGTATACACAACGGACCTGATATAGTTTTGGTGTTTGTTGGCATTATTTGGTTTCTGTCGAACAATTTCATTTTTACAGACAGTTTGTAGACACTACAGATATGTTAATTGTTTGTGTGTTGAGCATAACCATGTTTTGACTAGCTCAGTGATGTTTTATATTTGTAAGATATCAGTTGACATCAGTTATCCCCAACATTCAGCAATGTTTGCCGCAGTTATGTACTTGCGGAAGGGTGTGGTTCCTTCCAGGGGTACATTGTATCTGAAAAATTGTTGACTGTGATGTAAAACAACAAATAAACAAACAAAAGCCACAGTTATGTAGTTTTTTTTCAAAACATCTTGAAATATTTTGTCAAATGAAAAAAATTCCCACATTTCTTTTTGTCTTTTCAATTTTTCAAAATATCTGAATTGTTTATGTGTCCAGATTGTCTTGAACACTTATCTGTCTTTCATAGTTTTATGTATAAATGTTTAAACATGAATATTCATCTTTTATTGCTTAATTAAAAACATATGATATTATTTAGATACTGACAAAAGTTTAGAATTGCCTAGTATTGCCTGCTGTTTATATGACCTGTTTTAAATTATTTGTTATATTTCAGGAAAATGATGGAACTACTTCATTCATGGAAACAATGACAGCACAGTGTCAGCTTCAACTTTATAGGTTAGCCTCCACCGATGACTCCACACAAATAAGTCAGACACTTAGTCAGCTGTGTGAAAATGATTGTAGTAACAATGGTGATTGCAGGAATGGTATGTAACAAAAAAACAAAAAACTAAACAAACAACAGGATGTATCTGACAGTCAGTGTTCTTGTGTCTAACAGTGTTCTTGTGTCTGTCAGTATCTGACATTCAGTTTTCTTGTGTCTGTCAGTATCTGACTGTCAGTGTTCTTGTGTCTAACAGTGTTCTTGTGTCTGTCAGTATCTGACTGTCAGTGTTCTTGTGTCTAACAGTGTTCTTGTGTCTGTCATTATCTGACTGTCAGTGTTCTTGTGTCTAACAGTGTTCTTGTGTCTGTCAGTATCTGACATTCAGTGTTCTTGTGTCTAACAGTGTTCTTGTGTCTGTCATTATCTGACTGTCAGTGTCTTGTGTCTAACAGTGTTCTTGTGTCTGTCAGTGTCTGACAGTCAGTGTTCTTGTGTCTAACAGTGTTCTTGTGTCTGTCAGTGTCTGACAGTCAGTGTTCTTGTGTCTAACAGTGTTCTTGTGTCTGTCAGTATCTGACTGTCAGTGTACTTGTGTCTAACAGTGTCTTGTGTCTGTCAGTGTGACTTGTGTTCTGTCTAACAGTGATCTGACTGTCAGTATCTGACAGTATTCTTGTGTCTAACAGTGTTCTTGTGTCTGTCAGTATCTGACTGTCAGTATTCTGACAGTGTCAGTGTCTGACAGTTGTTCTTGTGTCTAACAGTGTTCTTGTGTCTGTCAGTATCTGACAGTCAGTGTTCTTGTGTCTAACAGTGTTCTTGTGTCTGTCAGTATCTGACTGTCAGTGTTCTTGTGTCTGTCAGTGTCTGACAGTCAGTGTTCTTGTGTCTAACAGTGTTCTTGTGTCTGTCAGTATCTGACAGTCAGTGTTCTTGTGTCTAACAGTGTTCTTGTGTCTGTCAGTATCTGACTGTCAGTGTTCTTGTGTCTGTCAGTATCTGACTGTCAGTGTTCTTGTGTCTAACAGTGTTCTTGTGTCTGTCAGTATCTGACAGTCAGTGTTCTTGTGTCTAACTGTTCTTGTGTCTGTCAGTGTCTGTCAGTATCTTGTGTCTGTCTTGTGTTCTGACAGTCAGTGTGTCTAACAGTGTTCTTGTGTCTGTCAGTATCTGGCTGTCAGTGTTCTTGTGTCTAACAGTGTTCTTGTGTCTGTCAGTATCTGGCTGTCAGTGTTCTTGTGTCTAACAGTGTTCTTGTGTCTGTCAGTATCTGACAGTCAGTGTTCTTGTGTCTAACAGTGTTCTTGTGTCTGTCAGTATCTGACAGTCAGTGTTCTTGTGTCTAACAGTGTTCTTGTGTCTGTCAGTATCTGACAGTCAGTGTTCTTGTGTCTAACAGTGTTCTTGTGTCTGTCAGTATCTGGCTGTCGGTGTTCTTGTTTCTAACAGTGTTCTTGTGTCTGTCAGTATCTGACTGTCAGTGTTTAAGTATCTGACTGTCATATTTTCTGTCTGGCTATCAGTATCTTATTTGTTTTTATCTCTCTGCATTATTTTGGTTTCAAGCAAAATTAAAACTTTCTTTTTCACCTTACATTTTTATCAGATTTGGTATATTGCTCTATGTCAATGATTTCTGGACTGGAATTTAATTATTCCCAACATTTAGTAATATTTGCCAGGATTTTAGGACTTAAGAATATTCTTCAATGACCAAACTCTCAAAGAAAGTGTTTCTAAAAAGCACCTTGTTTTTTGACAGCAACATGTACATGTTATCGTGGGTGGATTGGTGCTGACTGTTCAATTTCGGAGTCAACTGCACCAGTTTTGCAATCCTTGGAGAACGGCGGTCTTTGTACTCTTGACAATACAAAACAATGCAATGAGCTCTTTGTTGTTGGGGAGAATTTTGCCAGTGAGTTACGACCCTCATGTCACTTCGAAATGGCCACTGTAAGTATATTTTACATTTGTTATCATTTATATTTAAGGTTATCAAAATTTTATTTTCTTATTTTTACTCATCTGAAATAACAAATGTGTAAAGAACTACTGAAAATTATAGTCAAGTATGACGAAGAAACAGATTACGAGCATGTAGGGAAATTTAAAAAGTAAATAACCAAGATAAGATATGAAATGACAAGAGATGGTGAATTATTTCTACACTATTGTATCTAAACTGTAGGCTGGAGCCTCTGGATATGTAGCCTCTGGAAATGAAGAAGTACATGAAGCCACTTTTATTTCATCAACACAAATGATTTGTACAGTTCCTACTGCCATGGCAACTGCAGGTGCTTCACGCATGTTGTTTGTTTCTGTCAGTAATAATGGACAGATAAAGAGCCAGCCACAACTGTTTGTGTCTTACAACCCAATGTGTTACGATTGTGATGCATCCACTAAACAGTGCAGTCTGTCTGTAAGTTATTTTACAATTTTTATTTTTAATTTAATGCTTTATCTATTTAATTGGGATTCTGTTCAGCTGAAGGGCTATTGAAGGGTCTCCTGATTTTTTATTTTGAGTGTTTATGTTAACCTCTAACATTAGAAAGAAGCATAACTTGTTTCCAGCTATTCCCAATTTCCCATCAGTAAATATTGCAAGTTGTATAGTTACCGATCTGTGTGTCCATTTTCAATTCATTTCATATAAAATTTGTCATTATAATGTAAATCAGTTAAAATTTAAACCAAAACAAGCCTGGCCCAATCGGCAGTCACCAGTAGTAAACATGATGGCTGCTCTTCTTATGTTATTGAACAATAACATGGTTTTGATATTTATCAAAAATGCTGATTTTTATGATTTACATTCTTCCTGTAAGACATTTTTTTGAATTGCAACGACTGTATCTTCAATCTAAAAGTCTTATTTTATTTTTACATCACAAGTTAGTGTCTCGATTTTGTTTTAACTGATAGTGTATATCAGTTGCTTCTATAAAAATAAAATGTTCCCATGATTACACCTACATATTATGCTTTGTATATATGAGTGTGATCATGGCTCTATGTTAAGGATTTTTTTTTTCACTTGTCCCATCAGAAAAGTAATATCAAAAAGTAACTTGTCTGAATCACAAATCCATTTATCCATAATTTACAAAGAAAAATTCATTGAATTAAAAAATATATATATTTTTAATAAAAAAGTTTTAAAATGACATGTGCTTAGGAAGACTTACTTGTCTGAACTGATTTCCATCTGGACACAGACAATTGGACAAGCGTTAATGTCGATCCCTGGTGACTTTGATAAACAACTATTAGTGGGGACCTCGGTGAAAATTTCACACTCATATTACTAACAAAGAAACATACAGAGGTGTGATTCATAGAAATGGTTTATTTTCATATCAGTATGATGTATATAGTACATTATCAGTCAAAACAAAACTGAAACCCTAACTGAGAGTAAATGGTAGATCATGGGGCTTTGAGGTGTGTAATGTTTGTAAGTAAAACATTAATATGATGATTCATTTTTCTGGCACAAAAAGCTTGTATTTAGGATTATGTCAGTTATAACCTGATAAATCAGTTTTAACCTTATTTTTTTATGTATAACTTTTGCTTAGTTCTGCTAGTCTAATCTAAAAAGACATTTGCAGAGTTGTCATAGTAACAGAATACATGTATATAAAATTTATATTGAGGTATAATGCTGCTTCTTGTTACAGAGTTCAGGTTGTGTTATAGCTGATGTTTGCTATGAAAAAGGTGATGTCAACCCTGCTACACATTGTCAGTTCTGTGACCCAGTTACAAATAAAACAATATGGACACACAAAATAGGTGAGGACTATTTTTCAAATATTTCACATAAAAAATATTGATATGCACTTAATATTATCAATAGACCTTTTATTAGTTGTTCCCAATCATCACATTTCATCATAATAGTAAGCAACTTCAGAGAGAAAGATGTGTACAACATCACTTCCTGTTAAGTATTTTATCATATATATATGTCTTGGTATATGGATATCATGCAGTGGAAGGTGCCAGATTTAAAAAGCAGCCTACAGGAGATGGATGATACATGTTATCTTTAAAAGAAAGAACATCTATCTATCTAAATTTCATTTCTCGCAGAAGAACTGAAATAAGATACCACCGAATGTTGTCAATGAAACTGGAAGTGACCTTACCCAACATTTTATTAAGTTTGTGATCGGAGAACAAACTTTTGACAAAACTGAACACAATGAATTAACTTAAATTGATTAATTTTCTATACTCTTTTGCCATAGACACAGTGAAGGTATTACATAGTATTTTCTTATGTCATCATTTTGTCTTCCTTTTACAAGATTCAAGTTAAGTCAATTTTTCTCAGCATATATCAAGCTATATTTGGGTGATTTTTTATTTTTTGTATTTAATGTCTGTAGTATTATGTTTGATATGGCTGAATGAAATCATAAATCATGGAGTAAATATCAAATCTAAAAATGAAATCATATAAAGTTGATGCAAAATCAATATTTCTAAAGACTGCAAACATTTATGTGGCATTCTTCACAAGATATGAAGATTTCTGTCTTTATTGCCTAAACTTGCTATCACTGGTTTCGCAGTTGAGAGATAGAATTTATTTGACTGTTTTAATTCTCTCCATTGCTTTAAATATTTCTGCATTATTTTGAAATAGTTCCAAACTGTCCTGGATCATTGACCACTCAACCTCCCATAAGTACAACAACGTCCCGCACAACAACCACACCAACAACAACAACACCTGTGACGACAACACCTACAACAGCAAAACCTACAACCAATTCCAATTCCAATTCAAACTGTAACCAAGGACAAGTTGGAATCCAGAGTACGGAAGCTCCAAGTTCCTCAAATAATGATACACCATTAATCATAGTCAGCATTGTTGCAGGCGTTCTTCTGTTGATTTGCATCATTTTGTCGTGTAAAATGTGCCATGAGAAAGAGTAAGTATATATTATACAGCACACTAATTACTAAACAGATCTGATCCTGTACATGCATGTTCTGCCTCTTTACTCACTGAATTCTCTAGTGCTTCCATACTTGTAAAGTAGGTCAACTCTTTGGATCAAAAGAAAATATTTCTTTAGCATAAATAGATTTAACCAACTTGATAAAAATGTCAGATTCTTCCTTTCCTGTGTTAAACAATAGAATAACAAACTTGTCACTTGTACATTATAGACTTCCTATAAATACAGAGCTCACTTGGAGATAGGAGTATTATGTATCTTCTATATATCTATTTGTATTCCTACATTACATGTACTCACATGTGAGAGAGAGGAAATGTGTTGTGTTTTAAAATAAGTACACTGTGTCCTAGTGAAGATGGAAGTGATGAAGGTATTATAAAAATAAGTACACCATGTCCTAGTGGCGATAGAAGTAATGGATGTATTATACGATAAAGTACCCTATTCTAGAGGCTTTAGAAATGATGGGTATATTATAAAATAAGTACCACATGCTATTGGCTTTTAAAGTGATGGATGTATCCTAGTGGCTTTGGAAGCAATGGATGCATTTTAAAAATAAGTATCATATTCAAGCATTAGTGTTGGCTTCAGTTTCAGATATGGGAGTATCAATCTCTCTTTAACAAAGTATACTAAATCTTGAAATGTCTAGTCAAAAGAATGTTTTGAAACAAAATTATCAAATATTCAGATACTATTAAGTGTCCAGGAAACTGCCTTTAATGGTTAAGTTCTAAATGTGAAACAATTTTAGTTCAGTCTGTCACTTCAAGATGGCTAATTTTGGTTTTTAATCAGATGGTTACTGAAATTGTGTCTAGGGTTAGTATATCAATATCATTGTCAAATCCAGGAGCCAGTGACAGGCCCCAAATGACATTGTTTGATTGCACTAACATTTTACTTCCAAGGAACTTAATCATTTTCTTACTGTGTGTAAGATAACATTGGTTAATGGTACTCCTACTGATTTTTCCATGCTTATTAACATACATACCTTGGTAGTTATTTTTTTATATTTGTTTATCTTCACTCAAAAATGGTGCACTTACATGCTAGAACTTTTAGACCAAAAATTAAACAACAGAAATCATGTATTATAATTACAAAAGTAAGACCACAACAGCAAACAACTGGGTATGTGCGGGAAATCAGAATTTTCAGCCAACTGAACCACTGATTTTGTGTTTGTTTTTAAGTCTGTCCTGCTAACAAGACAATATTTCTTATCATCTTCCCAGTAAGACATTGTTTCTTCAAACCTCAACAAAAAGTATTCAACTGATTGCAAATACTAGACATTGTTTCTTATCATCTTTTTTTAAATGACTGTTTTTTTGTTGAGGTTTGTTAACAAGACAACATGACATCTTGTCTACAATGCTGTTTCTTGGCATTTTCTTAATAGGACGTTTTTCCTCAATATCTTATAACCAAACTCTGTGCTTCTTTACTTTCTTGGCATCTTCTTGATTTCATTTTCCAGCAGGCAGTCAGTAATCTAAATGTCTAGTGTAAAATTGCTGTATGCATACTCTAGTATAAATAGTTTCGGCAACTAAAGGTAGATGGGTTTTGTACACTTTTGGTATTCAGTGCTACAAATTAGAAGTACCGGTACATCAACCAGGATCATCACCTTCAAAGTATTGCAGCCAAATAGGGAACCATAGTGACATATTGTTTCCAGGCCTTCATATTGATTGGAAACTTATGAAATCTTAATTTTTATGATCTTGTATGCCTTCGAAGAATTGGACTTTTAATCTTAACAGCTCAGATTATACCCAGTAAGAGTTTCACCTTTGCCCTTCAAAATAAATATATATATATATTTGTATGCTTGAATCTTCGTCAAATAAACCATTTGTTGTGTACCACTAAAGTTTGAGCGTGACCAAAATTATTCTTTTTTATAAAAATGTTTTGATTATGAAATATTGACTTAGATATTTGAAAGCAGTAATATTTTCCATTAAGCACATGTGCACATATACAATAGCGTAGATTATTTTCAAAGTATTTTACCAAGCAATCTTGCTTTAATTGTAGTTCTACTTGCATGACATTTGACTGACACACACGTAAATTAATTCCTAAATTTCAGTAAAAATTATAATGCTCATTTTGTTTTTATTAGCTAAACAGACACAAGTTTAAAATATTGGGGTGAAAACTTGAACATGTTAAATTTTCTTGCAACCAAGGCACAAAAGCAGTTAAGATACTCATTTGCTATAAAATTGAATATTCTTACTTTGTATTTATAGTACAAAGCTATCTATAAGATTAAGATTAGTTTAACATCCTGCCAAGAATTTTTCATTTATATGGAGATGTCAGCAGCTTTAGGAGAAATGGTACAATTTTTGCCCGAAGCTATAGACTGACGTCAATGCAGTGACATTTCTTTAATGGACCACGCCTTCCACAACACGGGACCTCCATTATAAGTCTCATGAAGGAACAGTCACTTCCATTTTGAAAGTTTTTGGAATGAGCCGGTACGGGAATCAAACTGTGACATTTAGGTTGCAAGTTGATTGCTCTAACACTAGACCACTGCAAGTGGTTATAAAATAAAGAAAGTTGTATGTACCTGGTGTGGCTCAAAATAGTTATAATCTATCAAGTATAATCATTGATTATAATTTTCACAACATGCATTTTCTCAGCCAGTAAATGTGTGAGAAATACCAAAAAAATTATATATATATATATATATATATATATATATTATCATTAAAGATTCGTGTTGCATTTAATATTTACATGGTTCTGTGAGCCTTGTTGGAGAAATTTTATTTATAATTCAGGATATTATGTGAAATGAAATAAAAATTTACTCAAGAAGAAATATTTAAAGTATTGCATTATATAATTTATAACCTATTGATTTAGTTAAATGTACATACAAGTTAAAATACATAATAAAACTGACGTCCCATCATTGATAAAACCTGATCATAGGAATTAAATGCCAACTTGTTGGAGCATCTTTCCTTGCATTACTGTCGTCTTGTCCACAAAGCTGAGTATACAGTAGTTGATTACAACTCACCTTACCCAGAGGTCCTAGTGAGCAACTGCTATGGCCCAATATCGGTTGTCCAACTGTTAACTTTTCCATTTAAACAAATTCTTCTCAATAACCGTTGGCAGATTTTAATCAAATTTGCAGGGAGTCTGGACCTAGGAAGGGGCTACAAATTTTCAGAATAAAAAAGGGCTAGTATCCATAGGACCTCTTCAAGGTTTCAAAACTTAGTACATATTTTAAATTATTCTGGTGAACCAATGATCACTTTCCTTTTAAATTCGGTATACGTTAAGTCAGTATCTGCAAGGTTAGGGAATGATAAAGATATTGTTCATAATCTGTATTTTAATTTGTTTTGAATGATGATTTATGCCACACTCAACAATTTTTAGTTATATGGTGGTGGCCACTTTTTAATGGTGGAAGAGTGAACCCAGGTTACAATCTACCCGGGTAGATGCCACCGGCCTTCTGCAAATAAACTTACATAATCAGCTCTTGTTCCAGCAGGGCATGAACTTGCACTGACTATAGGGAGAGACTCCATAGTTTAAAGGCTATGGAGGACCCAGGTCTTAGTGGGCCCTGCAAATGATATATGGTATGGTTTTATACAGTGGCTTATCAACTCAAAATTGATTAAATGTTTGTATACAAAGGTATCTTAGAACATTGTTAGGAATTATCTGATGATCATTGTCATAAGGTTTCAAGGTCAAAAGTCACAGACTCCTTGGTAAACAGAAAATAAGTTTTTCCATCAAAATGGTACGCATGATTGCTAAGTCAATATACACGAAGATGATCTGTCATTCTATATATGATAAAACCCTCAAACTATTATCACTTTATGCAGACTCCGAGATACTTCGCTACTTTCATTTGCCTTCTCATTTACTTGTAGCATCTTTTGTTTACCTTTCATCAATAGGGATCTAATAAATCGCTTATAAAGAAACAATAGCAGCTTTCAGCATTAGTGTTTGTGATAATATTTTAAAATAAAGCACTGTAAAATAGTATTAACTTTTTAAATTTTTAAAGAGATAACTCTTCATTATTTCACTTGGTTTTAATTTGACAGATTGATTCAAGCATACGCTTAATTTGGTTTATTGATGTTGATTTCCAGGAAAATGAGAACGAAGGCACTACTAGCTGAAAATAAATCTGGATATGCAAGTAGTTCTGGAAGTGTTAACCCTACTTTTGATGATATAACCTTTAAAGAAAAAGCCCCGGAAGTAATCGTTGATCCCAAAACATCATACCTTCACGGCACGGTCCCAACCAGGGCCGACACACAGACCATTGGTAGCGGGCCTACTGGTCTTACACTCGACAACTAAGAACAGTTAACACCAAACAAACATTCATCTGTGACAAGGATAATGAAACAATATCTAGACAACTATTTGGATTAATTTGACATATAAAGCATATCTTGCTTTTAATTATATATATGATTTTATTTTCCTTGCTTTGATCATACATATATATATATATATATATATATATATATATATATACTATTTGTTATAACTTCTTTTAAACCTAATATTTTTATATTCCATTCGAATTTAGCTGCTTTTGCATTTACTCAAAATATTTTGATAGATATGTCTCATATGTTGTAAACGTATGTTTTCCTTGTTTTCAAATGTTTGACCACAGCAGGAAATAGTACCAGTTTAGTTTTCTTTCCAGTTTAGTTTTCTTCCCAGTGAGTTATCATAATAAATTGAATCAGTTCTGGATTTTGTCAAAACTTTAAATCAGTTTGTAAGTCTTAAAAATGAACTTTTTGGCTGGGTTGCAAAGCAAAATCCAGTTAAATGACGATGTCAGTTGGTTTGCCTCAACAGTAAGGTTTAGCTTCATTGTGGAAAGACCATTGATGATACTGCTTGGAAACTACAGGTCATTTAATCTTGACAAGAACTATCCTTTGTGATATTTATTTTTATTTTTTGGGGGTTCAAAGTAGTATTTTGATGGAACATTCAGTGATGTATACAAGGGTCATGCTTCACCCCCTGAAATTTATGTTTTTTCATGGAAAACCACCTATAAACTATATATTTTTGTTCCATATACATTTATATATTTGCTCAATCACCTCAAATTTCACAAACACATTTTTCTTTGAATTTCTGTCAGCACTTTGCAATCCAGCCATACAGCCTTTAGCAGTTTCTTGTTTTTTCATTTTACCTTTTGACTTGGGGCTTTCTGACGTTAACGTTAACCCTTAACTTAACCACTTCAACCCTAAAACCCTTAATAAATTGGTCAATAGAAAAAGTGCATACCATTTAGAGGGTCAAGATGAGGGAGTTAGTTATATATGTTATTTCCTTAACAAATGCATGGTCAATATCTAATCCTTTCTCTCAAGATTGCACACTCTTTGAAATATTTAACACTTTCAGAAGATATTTCCTCTGTGGTACTTTTCTTTTAGCTGGACTGTGGGGTAATTAATAATATATTTATACTTTGTATTCAATTGTTCCGTGGTATGATATTCGCAAAGTCACGTGATCCATATCAGGTATCAAGATCAGCATGCAAAAATTCATATCAATGCCCTCAGTTTGTAATCGAGATCTTGGGCCAATATGACATTTGATAATTTACTTTACCATTTAAATTTAAGCATACTAGGGAATTAAGCCTCAGTAAAAAAAAACAACACCATAATAGATTGCATAATAGTATGAGTAAGATATGTGATATGTTTAAGGAAGACATTTTAAGCAATCATTTTTATTTTGAATTACATTTTATGATATTTTTCAATGACATTTTTTGTAGCTTTTAAAATACTTTTTACAATAATGGGCATACTTTTCTTCACTATTTTTTATAAGTTTTACATATTTTTGTTTGCTATATCTAATAGTACTATTGCAGGCGAAGTACTGTCTTTTGTCATATTATCATGATATTTTCTATTTTTAGATTTATCTTCATGTCTCTTAGTGATATTGACTTTTTTAAATATGATGTTTATGTATTGTTATTCAGGAACTTGTTTTTGTTTATACTCTGTTGTCAAGTATGTAAGCATATATACTAGTATATAATACTGATGTGCAATCTTATATGTAAAATTACAAAACTATGGTTTCATTTCTAGCCTGGAGAGAGTTGAAAGGAAGAAACGTGCTTACAGTGCTAAATCAACGCCCCCAAGTAGCATAGAGGATTCATCAAGAGAATATGATAATTTTGCTTATGATCCTAATCAAGACAAGAAAAATGTGTACCAATCTGGGCTTCTGCCTGGCGATATAGGTGGCGTGCCGCCAAAATCATTTCCACCATACAACGATAAAGTAACAGTAGAGGATGAAAACCTCACTAAATTGTAATCCAGACTCACTGTGAATTTCTTACACAAGAGCTACTGTTTTGAATATATAATCGTGAAGTATATTTAGAATGTAGGGTATTTAATATTTCAAATTGAGAACAAATTGACCAGAATTAAGAATTGAAGTATAGCCAGAGCTCTGGATATATATATATATGATTTGTAAACCAATATGCTCAAACAAATGTACTGTGTGTACGTTAAAGGAATGACCAGAATTGTTAAGTTAAACGGGAACAAATATGATTTGACTAGCTCAAACAAATTACTGTGTAAGAATTGAAGTACAGTAGAACTTTGATGAGTCGAAATTCAAGGGACCACCTGAAAAAGTTCGAAACACATTCATTATGATTAATAATTAGAACTAATAACTAAACGTTCGTGAAATTAAATTATTGAGTGTTAAATTACTATGGGGCGATTTCGTACACATGCAAATTTTGACTTCAAATTATATGTAGGCATTTTCGTTGTTTTTATAGAAATGGGCTAACCAATTTATTCGAAACATTGAGAAATTCTACTCATAAAAATTCAAATTATAAAATGTTTTATAAGTAGTGTTAAATAACAAAATTATTCGTGACTTTGTGAAAAGTTCGAAACATCCAGAGCTCTGTATCTTTTTCGACAGATCAATCATAATCTAAGTTTTTGAAAAATTGATAACTAGAAAATATTTTGTGCATTTGATTTTCCTTGTCAAGAGGTCTCACTGTCTGAACTGTAACAGATATACATATTCTATTTTGACTTAATATGCTTATTTTACATATATACATATTTAGTGCTATATTTTCACATATAGATATATTTTATATATATATTCATAAATAAAACTTATCTACCTAAAACGTTTTCCATTGTTTATACATTTTTGTACATTCAGTGAATTTGAAATCAAAGGCCATAGCTGTCTTCTGACTCACGAGCTGTTGATTGCAGTTTGCTACATAACGCCATTCCAAGTTTTTTCTCTGTCCAGCGTCTAAAGACGGTTTGTTCTGCGATCATTAAACAGAAACAGCATTAAGGGGGAAATATGGAACATAGCTCTCATATGAAAAGTTACACATAAACATTTATTTTCTGTAGTTTCGTGTCTTGATAAAAAAGATAAAAAATATGTTTAAGGTTGGACGTTAAATATAATTTTAAAAATTTGGAATGGCCAAAATGCAAAGGAACAGGTGGATTATTATAATAAAAGCCAGTAAAAGATATAGATACTAAAATTCTAAGAAAGCAACTTCTGGAAGGCATGGACAAACGCAAAGCACATCTGATAAGGTACAATGTGTGTGAAAAATAACTACACTGATGAACGTTGAAAGAAACGGAACAAATTGTGAATAAAATCATCGCTTTCTGTTCCGACACTAAGACTTGATGACAAATTCCTTATGTAAATAATCGAAACAAGATTTACATTGTTTATTTTTAAGACTTCAAAAATTGTTTTAATTTTCAATTTGCATACATTTACCACGATAAAATTAAAAAAACCTTGTGTATTCGAGAAAAAACCAGCAGATTGTTTACTCCATTTGATGCAAAGGCAAGCATAGTCACATCCAGGCGTAATGCTCATCTGAAAAAAGACATTGAGAATATATAAGGTCTGTATATATATATATATATATATATATATGTCTGTGTGTGTGTAAACAACGAAACCAAAGAGTAAATCCTAAGAAGGCAATACACTTAACAGAGACATGAAAATACAAAGGTGGGATTAGGTGTTAGGAAGAAGTAAGCATTCTCTGTTGACTGTATATACATGCTGCGAATCCATGGTCAAATTCAAATGAAATATGTAAGAAATAAACCCTCGTAAAATAGGTATTGACGATTTAACAACCGATACCGAACAACAAAATCAACATTTTAAAAAAAATTAATGAAACAGTATATGCAAACAAAGTTGTATCTTGCAGATGCACAACTAAAGAAAACAGTTACATAAATTTGATCATTTTAAGTATTTCTTTGTTTCAAATATATTCAACAATTTTCAAATGTTTACGGATAGAATCACTGCATCTGAACTTTATTCTATAGGTAAATTTACTTCAAGTGATTTGTATCTAAACCTCTTTATTCAATATACTTGGAAAATACAGATTTAGATTTAAGAAATATTACTTTTCAAAATAAAAAGTCCACATAATAATATGTTATCTATTTGTAGTTAATTGAATGCCATTCCAAATATAAAAAATGAACACGAAATTGATGCAACTTTTTATTTTTCTATATACATTTCATATATTTTTTTAAAAGATATAAATTACAAAGTAATTTCTTTTTCAATTTCAATACAATTTCCCCTATTAACTATAAATGTTTGGAAGTTTGTGTGCATTTTGTTATCAATTTCCATCGATGTGTTTTGTAGTACTGATGAGTTTTGCGGGATTTTAACAAGATGCCTTTTTAATGTGTAAATAGTGAATTGTGATATAAAGAAATCAATTTTCTGTTAAAATGATTGAATCTTGAAAACAAATATTTAACATTTGAGGAAATGCACAAAAAACTTAGATATTTTGAGAATTATGGTATAAGTTTTATCAAAGTTGTTTTAGAAATGACTTTTTGTGAATGCTTTGAAAAATTAGGAATTCAAATGAAATACATTGATTCGTTTGTTTATTGTTGTTTAATGTCCCACTCAAGAATCTTTCACTCATATGATATGGAGACGTTGCCAAATGCCGGTGAAGGGCTTCAAATTTTGGCCTGTGCTCAGCACCTACGGCCATTCAGCAGTGAGGTTTCTTTAACGTACCGATACCTACTATGACACGGGACCTCGGGTTTCTACTATCTCATCCAGAGGACAGGAAACCGCCGGCTGGACTTGAAGTCACGAACTCGCGAGTCGAGTGCGCTACCGACTGAACCAGGCCGGCTCATGAAAGATATGGAGAAAAACAAAAAAAGTTGCAGCAATTTTGTCACGTCACTGTAATTGCATGAAAATCATCATCGACAACGGTTATTAATCGATTTTTTTAGGAATATAAAAAATCTTAGAAACCAAAGTATAAATCAATAGAATGTCCAGGACATAGATAAAAATGCGGTAAAATGGACAAACACGGACCTCTGGAAACCAAGAGGTGGGATCAGGATTGAAGATATGCGAAAATCATAAATCATATTAAATTTTCTTTTGTAGTTGGTAAGGCCAAAATTCCATTTTCCGGTAATTTTAAAACTTATTTTGACAATGAGTTAATATATATCAGTATATGTACAAAAAGCCTTTAATTTGACATTTTCTGCAGAGCCGTACTGTATACCCAGACAGTTTCGCTCCTATTTAATTTTCATCAGTTCATGAGAAGGCGAATTTTACATGAACACGAAATTTCCAAGCTATATAACTGAATTGTGGACTGATACGCCATCCATAAGACTGGTGATTTAGGGGTGGGTATGTTAACTTTCCTTAAACGGTAGAACATTTGCAGGTGTACAGTATATAATTTATGAAAAGAACATAAGAACACACAAAGCATCTAAGGTTCTACAGATGGAAATATAGAAGAAACTATGTTCTAGATTGTATTAATCAATTTCGCCATCGTCAAGCCTGTTTTTCATTTTTACATTTTGATAGAAAATTTATATTTACCAAGTAAAACAAACAAAATTTGAAAATTGGATAGTTACCTCGCCATCTCCTGTTAGCAATTCGCAGTTCTGTTATTTGGTGATCCTGAAAAATGATTTTGTAATAATGGTTATAATTAAAAACCTACTGTAGAAGGATTTTGAATTGTTAAAATTCTGGCCATTAATTTGAGCATGACAATCAAATTCCCAAAATGTACAACATTGAAACAACGAGTAACCCTACAATATTAAGACTTTAGCGTCTTTCTAAGGTAATAGAAATATTTGACATTCATCTCCATGAAGATGACCTATCATCTATTCAAATAAAAAAACTACTTTTGAATGCAAAAGATGTGATCTGTTTCAGACCTTTACACACCTTGGGTGCTACTCCATGTCCGTCACTGATATCAGAAAATGAACCAGTCAGCCCTGTAGAGTTCCGTCTACGTATCTCCAGGAACTTTCTACGCACCTGCACACAAAGTGATCAAATTGTACTCTTCTTTTAAACATAGATTTTATGTAACAAATTGTTTTGACATAAAAATGTTGCTTTTATTGTTTTATTTTCAATCATAGTATTTTCAAATGAAATATAAGAGTTAATTTAACTTCGCTTCAGCGATAAATTTTTAAATAGTGACCATCTTTTCAAAGCTCTAGCTTACCAATTCTCACCAGATGTTTGAAGTTAAAGTTTGTTTATTAATATAAGATTGTTGAATATATGAAAAATCTTAGATACCATAGTATGTATTTTTTTTATGTCAAGGATATAAATACAAATCTGGTAAAAATGGACACACACGAACTTCTGGAAATCAAGAGATGATATCAGGGGTCATGGATGAGTACGCATCCCCTGTCGACCTGTTACACCCGCCGTGAGTCCGAAGTCCAAATGAAATACGTGAGGAACGAATCCTCGTCACAATTGGCACAGACGTCTCAACAACCGTGATCGAAAAAGGCAGCTAAACATTTCACTTAGGAAACAGAGTAATCGAAAGCAAGACTATTACACCGACGGTAAAATTAGCCGAACGTTGACATCAAACGCCGTTTTCGATATGTCTGTGTCAATAATTTGAACTAGTATACACATATACAAATATATTATTTGCTTATCTGTATCCCTAAAAGTTTTGACTTGAATTTTACTTACTGTTTGGTTGCAGATACAGTGTAAAAAGAAAATCATCATTCCCTGTAAGGTGTGAAAAGTTTTATTGAATATACATATATACATACAAACAAACACGCATAGAAAAATACTAAAAAACCACATGTATATATATATATATATATATATATATATATATATATATATATATATATATATATATATATATATATATATACAAGTACAGATAAACGTTTATAGTAAAGAGATTTTATGAATATTTCGGGAATAATTTGGATTCTTTGGGTTTTTCTTATTAGAACATGTCAAATTCTAACTAATTAAAATGATAATCAGACAGTGTGACAGAAAGTTATACAATAAACATGATGAAGCCATAGAGTCGTTATTTACGTCATTTGTAATTCATGTACATTTTGTCACCCTTATATGTTCAGTTATACAGACGAAAATCACTCTTAAGATATATACTACCTGCATAGAGTTTCCAATAACAAACAGGTAATGGAAAACGTCATTGATTGGTACCAATACCCCTAGCAACCACGTTATTCCTAGGATCGGCAAAAGCGTCACCATAGCTCTTAGGCTTGCACTGAAACCATCATTTAATTAACCGAAAATATTAAACGTGACGGCAAATAGGAATCAAACAGGAGAGACGAAAAAATGTCTTATTTTATTTCATATCTCTTAAAGAGAACGCGTGCCAGAATGTCGAATTAAAGAATCCTGTTCAGGTTATACGTTCACCATTTGATTAATTAGAAAGTGACAGAAAGGTCATGTTTGTATGATTTTGTTTTTGAATATTTACGATGATAAACTTCGATATACACTTACATAACATACAAAATAAATGCCCCGCACACGTTACTTTAGAAAAAATATGTTTGATAGATTACTTACCGCAATTTTGCAGCGTCTGATTTTCTAGAATTTGTCTTAAGTGTTAGGAAAACCTTGATAACAAGAACCAAGATCACCACATTAAACTGCAAAAATACAAAGCATCATTTGTTCATTTTGGATACGAATATAGTAAAAATCCATATAGCCTGGTGGGTGGAGTATTGTGAACCCTTTCTTGACCTGGACGAATTTGAATTTTAGGTGATAAAGTATTACGACAACAAAATTATCCTGGCAAGAGTAATTGTTCCTACTTGATAACATACGTAAAACAATATCCAGTGAGTATAAAATGCTTTACCATGAAGCCTGTACTCTCCGACTCCGAAGAACCATCCGTTCGATAATCAATAAGTTACTCCGCCCCGCCAAATTATGTGATTTGGACTATAATGTGTTTTTGTAGATTTGTTTCACGTAAATGTATCGACAGGAGACATTTACTCATCTGATTACACTTCTGGATTTCCTCCGTACAACATCATACAGTTAAATATAATTTCATTGTAATTCAGCAACCCCGTTTATAAAAGGCCTCCGGTGTGACGTCAATAATTATGCAAGTCAACAACAAATTGTTATCAGGTGGGTGGAGCTACAATTTTTCACAAAAGTACGAAATATCTTACTGCCAAACAATAAAACTTTATAAACAGTTTGAAATTTTAATATTGTGTAACTACTTGTATTATTTTACACAAAACATTTGACGGACATAGAAATTAAATTTTTGTTTCATATTATGTCTAACTTTTTGAAAATTTGTCTTTTGTAGAGGAAGCTCTGTTCCAATGATCACCAGTCAGTATCTATACTATGTAATCAAGTTTGATATTATGATAACATAGATTTGACTCGACCTTCAAATATAACACATGTATTACCAGAACAATAGCCACCATTGGTCCCATGAAGGCCCAAATCAACCCATCTTCAAGAGAAAGCCAACAACTGTAAGAATAGATAAAATAAATTACATCATGTTCTTACAAAACGTTGATGAACAATGATAAAGTTTTAAAGTTTTATGAAGGAATATTTTCTTTGAATTCTTCATATACTGTGCTCTATGTTTTTGTGAAAATCTTTGTACAAAAAAATTTAAAATAATATCTTAGTTTAGAGGGTCATTAATAATTGAAATAAAAAGCACTAATACAGCAGGGACTATTAAAACAGTTTTTTCTCCATAATTATCATTGCTTTTTTGCAAGTATGCATTTTTCATTACAACATTGCTCGTTTTCACATTTTACCTTCAAAGAAAAAGACAAAGAGAAATAATACATTTCCTTTAAAGTTGTCTAAATTCATAGAATGCAGAAAAGTGAAATGATCGAAATTTGTTTGGTTATGGATTATTTGGTTTATCTACATCTAATCAGCGATATCCGCTGATCTAATTAACTTTGGTTTAAATATTATTTTTGCTTTTGTTAGATAATACAACAACTTGTTATACAAGAGTATTGCCTATCAGTATGACCTGCTTCAAGCATCGCAGCCCATTCTGTCTGTGGCTTCGTCGAAGGCATGACATATAGTGGATGATGTTTAAATGATAACAATAGCTCACTTGGACCTTGAAAGCCTCAATTTGATTACATTTTATTAAGTTCTGTTGAAAAATTGGTTTGAATCAGAGGTTATTTGATAGTTGTAGTTCTTATGATTAGTTGAATTTGTCCTTTCCGACAAGTCCAAAATATACAGGTCTCCACCATTATACCGCTAACTTTTGTTTTTCTTAATTTTGGTGATAGATTTATAACGGGTTTCGCAATACATGTAACCAGATTAACCATTCTCGGGGTGTGGTAGTATTATCCCTGCTTATCCTGTTTGAAATTCGCTACCGAGATTTTTGTTGAGGTCATCGTTTCTTTTAAAACAATCGTGCTGGTGGACCGATTGCGTCCCCGAGGGTATACATAAACCTAGTACCTGGTATCTCAATACCAGCTGATAATCTTATACTAAAGTAATATTTCGCACTGATAACACCAA
This sequence comes from Atrina japonica, assembly GCA_030159075.1. NCBI lineage: Eukaryota > Metazoa > Mollusca > Bivalvia > Pterioida > Pinnidae > Atrina > Atrina japonica. The sequence goes on from BROG01000122.1 coordinate 391,499, forward strand.
TTGAATTCTAAATTCTTTATAAGCTAATATAGTATTCTTTTTACTGTGATTACTATTAGACGGATTTGGCTAGCATGCATTTAGATTTATTATTTGGCCTTGTATTATACCGCTTTCCCTTTAGAAAATATATTAAGATTGGAGCTCAACCGATGAAGTATAATGTCCAGAAACGATCGTCTTGAGCATTATAACTTTGGTATTATGTTTATACTATTTATAACCAGTTGCCACCGCTGGTTGACCGTTTGAGTCCCCGGGGTATAAATAAACCTAATACCTGATATTTCGATACCAGCTGATAATCTTATACTAAAGTAATATTTCGCACTGATAACACCATTTGAATTTAACTGTAACCACTGTAAAAAGTCATCTTTTTACAGTGGCTACTCTTAGACGAATTTGGCTATGCATTTAGATTTATTATTTGGCCTTGTATTATACCTATTCCCCTTTAGAAAATCTATTTTAAATTGGAGTTCAATTGATTCTTATTGACAGAAACAATCGTCTTGAGCATTATAACTTTGGTATTATGTTTACACAATTTAAAACAAATCTTTAACAGACCGAATATTATAAAAACTTAATTACTTATCCCCAATTTACCGATGATTATATTTGGATTATCATCGCTGTGTAATACACTACTTGACAATTTTTTCCAATTCTCACAGAAATGAGATTTGAAAATTGTGACACTCTGTGTTCGAGTTATTTCCCTTCGAGATTGTAATATGAAATAAACAAGCGACCATCGGCTATTTGGTCGTTGGTCGCAGAGAACAGATGGTCACTGTAAAGAGAGAAGAAATCTTAAAAATTAAGCATGGGGAATTATGAAAACGGTCGCTACGGCGGGTTATACATTAAACAACATTAACCCTTCATATTGTGGTCGAATTTTACCGACGTCAAATTATCCAGGACATATAAATCTAATTAGATCTACCTAGACTTAGGGATATTGATTATTCAACAATGATTACCTATTAGTTTTTTTCTCACTCCTGTTTATTCAACTGGTCTGGCGATACTGTCGAGAGATTTAACATGTATAAATGACCATTTGTACCGGAGTATAAGTGGTGGATAACGGGTGAAATTACATGGGAAGGATTTGGTCCCCATAAAAATGTGTCACTATGCCAGTTTGGCGCTATAACGGGACAATTCATAGGGGAAGAACTATATTTATATATTTGATTTTGGGATATTCTGGTAGTTTTTTTATTATTATTTGGATAGTTAAAAAGCAAACGATAAAGAATGGTTACGGTTGGAATGCACGTTACAAAGATATCATTTTTATTTATCAATGATTCGGGGTATTACATTTATTTTTCTGTTGTTATAACAATTCTGTCGACTTTTTCTGTTTACCTGTTATCTTCACCATCACCGTAGTTTGGAAACTGGGCACCGAGTGAGATAAGTACAATTACAGCCGGCATACCCCAACCAATGAGAAAGTATTTTAGATGCATATCTTTATTATACATCGGTCGGGTACAGGAAAAGTACAATGCCAGACCTTCCACCATCATCCACGAAAACGAAGACGTAAAGAAAAAGTGCAACATCGCAGCTACTGCCTTACATGGCCCCTGTTATACAATATGTAAAACAAAAAAATGTCATGAAATGAAACAGTTTGTTAATACTAAATTGTAAATGATATTGAGTTATCACTGTACTGTGTATAATTAAGGGTGATATAATATGATATAAACTAAGCAATGAATGAGCAAGTGCTGACATCTAGTATGGCTTCAAATATAATGAAATGAAAATAAAATCATCAAATAATCAAAATTGACTATCTAGATCATGGTAATACCCATTTGTCATAGAAGTCAGGAAAATCATAAAACAAAACTTGTTTCTATATCTAAGATAATGGGACTCATAACAATGATGTACGCGGAATAATTTTCAAAACTTGAAAATAGTAATAAATAAAATTCAACAAATTAACACTTCCGCCTACCTTTAACTACAAACTGATAATCCGTATAACAAATGTGATATTATTTATATACTGTGTAGTTGCTTTTGTTCGCGGAGATTTAATTTCGCTTTATTCGTGGTCAAAGAAAATACCGCAAAATTAAATACCCGTGTACGTATGAAGAATCAAAAACATAATATGTTACCGATAAGAAAATTTACCAATCAAAATTCAGCCATAATTATGTAACCGGATATTGTATACACTAATCACAATATTTTATCAGCTTCACTCCAACTCCTATCGCAGTTTAGTATTGGAAACGGTCTTGCGCGAAATTAAAAACCCGTGAATAAAATATTTTCAGAAAAACCGTGAAATGAAACAACTATACAGTATTTCATCAAATTAATGTAATTTACAACTAACCTTAATGTAAGAGATGCCTGGACACCTAATTTATGATAATCATTAGAATGAATTTGAATTTAACAATTTAACAATTTACATGTAATGTTCGCACCACTGCTGATCAAAGAGCATCTCCACGTATACAGTGTAAGGGAATTTTTAATGGTGGGAGAGAAAACCAGTTAACTATAAACTCTGTTATAGACCGTCAATCTTCTCTACAAGTAAACTGCCAAACCTACTCCGTTTAGGTTACTATTGTAGGCCTAAATCCAATACAAACTGGAATTGAGAGACTTGTTGATATAGAGCATCATCCGATCAAGGATACCCCTCCGTTTTTAATTAGATTACGAGTGATGAAAAGGCTGATATGCTTATCTATGTAGTGTTTGGATAAGTTGAAAGATGTGTGCAATTTCGATTTGATACCTTTAACATATATATATTTGACAGAACACAGCTTGATAACTTACTGTATGTTCCACAGCATCGTTTGAGGTTACCAACACTAGCTGTGCGAGCAACAAAGCCAGTGATAAATTGGCATGGATCATGACCGTCTCATTGCTCAATAATCTGGAAATACAGAGTAAAATATATCAGTAGGTTAATACTTGTTTACGTACTCCAAATTCAACTGATTTCTATAAAAATTAATTTTGATAAAATAAGACATGAAGATTTTAACAAGAAAACTCGAAATTCATATACAATTAAATATAATTTTGAAACTTTCTGTAATTGTGTGTTTGAGTAGCAATATATAAACCAATTTATAAGGTTGTAACCTCTATACCACAGGAAACTCGATTACTAAGTAAATCGTGTTATTTGTATTGTTCGCAAAAGATAATTTCAGAAAGTATGTATAAAGCTTTCACTGATTATTTTCATTAAGACTGACTGTTTTCAACAAGGGCTTTGTGTTGTTTTGTCTGGTATCAAAAGATAACCAAAGGTAGATTCACCTGAAGATGTTACTAGTTCATTGGCGGGAGTTATCATTTCCACAAAACCACTAAAATATGATAAATTTGAAACTCGGTCTATCTTCACGTTTATTTCGTTGTGAGTTAATGCTTCTAATAGGACTAAAATATCTACCTGGAATCGATGATATTTAGTTCCGAGTTAACACTTCTTCTTATAGGACTAAAATATCTTACCTGGAATCGATGGTATTTAGTTGTGAGTTAATACTTCTAATAGGACTAAAATATCTTACCTGGAATAGATGATATTCAGTTGCGAGTTTATACTTTTAATAGGACTAAAATATATTACCTGAAATCGATGATATGTAGTTGCGAGTTAATACTTCTAATATGACTAAATATCTTACATGGAATTGATGATATTTAGTTGTGAGTTAATATTCGAATAGGACTTAAACATCTTACCTGGAATCAGATTTCATAACACGTACCTAAGATATATATACACAATCACTGTTACACAAAGGCATGCAATAGATAAACTGCATCCACATGTTGTTAAAGTGTTTAAAACACGTCTTTGCCTTTTGTTTACCTGTTGAGGTAGGAATAATCATTGAAAAAGAAAGGATACAAATAATGTGAAGTAAATATTTTAGGTACTAAGTACTGTAAACCACGTACAGCGTTAATCATGATATTGCATCCAAAAATATAATATTTCTTAGAGCTGACATACATTTGTCAAATGTATCGAAGACGCTAAAATACCAATATCGCTAAAATTCAGGCAATATATTCAAATCATTGTAAATCTCATATGATATTTTATGTTTATAATCTAATGAATAGATAGGAATGATGATGATAATGATGATGATAATGATGATGATGATGATGAGGAGGAGGAGGAGGAGGAGGAGGATATTATGAGGATGATTTCAGAAGATGAGAATATTGATTAAAGATTTGACGTTTCACTTACAGGTTCATCCTCATAATACAGAACCAGCACAGCAAAATTAGTCAGATGTTCAAACTTGCAAACTGTATGTGTAGTATTCTTTCCGATGACAGTACCTCCCTCGGTATCCCAAAGGCTTGAATAGGGCAAAGTATTACTATATTACTATAATGATAATCTTTGTGTACATAATAGAAATCACATAATACATGCACATGTTAATTCTGATAATACATAACTATGACTAGAATGTATAGATAATAAATATACATATATATCTCCCGAAGTTACGAAAAGTATTAACAAAACAGATCTATCGGGGTAGTGACACACTGTATTTCTTGAAAGATCGCCTCCTAAAGCATCATTTTTGTTCAAATCAATTTGTTTACAAAAGCTTAACTAGCTTTAATTTTTTAAACAACAACAAATGATAAACAATGATAATATAAAAATTATACCTTTCCTGAAAATTCCAAAATGTACACAGTCGATCTTTTTCCCGCTAGAAATAAAATATATTGCATTTCAATAATCATATGTGTACCAAAATTATTGTATTGGCAATACATTTAGATTTATTATTTTGCCCTGAATAATACCACTTTTTTCTAACTTAAATTCGAGCTGATGAGGTTTTATTGATAGAAACAATCGTCTTGAGTTTTTGTTTTGGTCTCTTTTGTAAAATTGTAACTTTGGTATTGCTAATAATATTAATTACAGATTTCGACCACTTTGTCAATAGATATCAGCATGCAATCGTACCTTGGTAACTTTTGTGGACAAGACCACTATAATAGCACCTGTCATATTTACAGAAACATCCTCAGTCCTGTTTTCCTTTGTATGTTGTATAGAGACCGACATGACTTCACTTCCTATGGACGCCTTTTTGTAGCCCTTTCGAACACTCCATTTTTGATTGACAGTCTTATAAACAATAACCGATACCCTAGCTGTTAGGTGTAAAGTAAAATACTATTAATATCAAATGCCATTCATGTCATTTGGTACCACTATTTAAATTTTACATTCTTCAAAAGCTAAGATAGTCATCTTTTTATAGTGGTTTCTCTTTGACGGTTTTGGCTACACATTTAGATATATTATTTGGCCTTGTATATAATTATACTTTTGATACTATATTTCAATATACAGGTGACTCTCTATGGCTCGAACGTCGAAACCTCGAAGTTTTATACAGGTCCTGATTTTTTCCCTTTATTAATCAAGTAAATTAATTCTCGATCTCTCGAACGTCGAAACCTCGAAGTCGATTCAAAGTCCTGATTTGTATATTCCATTATATTTCACTCTCGAAACCCTGAAGTTCGAATAATTATCGGTGAATTTATAAAACATCAAGACAGACCGACACCAGGATCCTTACCTGTAAGGTTAAACAAAAGGTGTTTTGACAACCGGGTAACAAGAAGGTCATGCTCTAACCGAGTTGTTATTGGCAGGGTAATTAAATAATTAAGATAAATCAAACCAGAAAAACTGTATAAAGACGCGTCATAGATTACGATTTCGAGCATACGTGTCACATCCAAGCGGTATCCTAACTGTAGGCTACTGCGACATTACAGGACTTCTAAATGTCGACGACCGTTTATAACCTAGTCGAATACATTATAAATATAAAATGTTTACACGCTTTTATGTTTGAAAATCATGTACGGGAATTGTTTATGACAAAATTCAAAATTCATGCGAATTACGAAAACACCATTCCACCTTATCTTGTGTAGTATTAAAAACCTACATCGGTCGATTTCCGGAACTCTTGAAACCTAGGTCCCGTGGACTTCGAGATATCGAGAGTCAACTGTATTTCTAAGCATATTTGTTGCGTTTTTGTGTCTATTTTTTTTGGAACATACATACAATGAAACAGACCAAGTCCTTCATTTATTTTGTAATAAAATATTTTAGTCCTATCTGCATCTAACATTGTCATTTCTCAATAACTATAAATTTGTTTCAATGTTTACGTGAAAAAATAGATAAACCACCTCAAGTGTTTTATAAGGATAAACAAATGACACGAAATTGATTATAGTATTTCAAACAGCAAAACAAAAACTACATTAGACAAAATAAATGACCAAATCTCCAATCGCCAATACCATATTATACTTTTTGAGATGTTGAATTTCTTGTCGAGTTTGAATCATCTATAGATATATTAATCTTGATTTTATTTAATTTGGATGTGGCTTCTCCTCCGTGCCACCTGGTCCAACTTCTGGTATTAAATATCTGTTGTCCACTACGCCTAGTATTCGTATTTGTATGTTGTCTTATGGCTTATGTCAATATGTTGTATCACTAATTATCAGAATAAAAAGGTTACTGTCATGGTCTTTTATGTACAAGTCACTTCGGTTCTTCAATTTTGGTCCAGATATTATAAGATGGATCAAGACTTTATATTATGATGCTAAACTTTGTGTAATTCAAAATGGGTATTTTTCGAAATTTTGTAACATTGGGCGTGGTTGCCGACAAGGCGATCCCGTCTCTCCATATATTTTCAATATCTGTGTTGAGATTATGGGTATTATGATCCGCCAAAATGAAAACATCAAAGGTATTCATATCGCTGAAAAAGTATGTTTATTACAATATGCAGACGATACTGCACTATTTCTAGAAGGAAGTGAAAAATGTTTGAAATCTGCACTTGATCTATTGTTCCAATTTTCTAAATATTCTGGCTTAAAACCAAATATTACAAAAACCAAAGCTGTTTGGATTGGCTCAAAAGCACATAGTAAAGAAGTTTTTTGTAAAACATATAATCTTGAATGGTCTGATAGACCATTCAATGTACTGGGAATAATTTTCACACCTGATCTTCAAATATCGAGGAACTCAATTTTGGCAACAAATTTGTAAAAATCGAAAAAGAAATACATTCTTGGAATAAACGAAAATTATCACCACTTGGTAAAATAACTGTCATCAAATCTTTACTTATTTCAAAATTTACTCATCTACTCACCACACTACCTAAACCATCTGAAACTTGGATTAGCAATTTGGAAAAAATCGTATTCAAATTTATCTGGCATGGAAAACCAGACAAAGTGTCCAGAAAGTTATTACAACAAGACTTCTATGTGGGTGGGTGCCGAATGACACATATTAATTCTTTTATAAAATCACTAAAACTAACATGGTTCAGAAGACTTATAAATGAAACAAGTGATACATTAAAATCTATATTTAATTTCATATGTAAATGTGATTTCACACTCCTATGCCAATTGGGACCAGACTATTCAAAACAATTGTCTCAACAAACTAATAATAAATTTTGGAAGGAGTTCTTAATAGATTTGCATGAATTCACGATTCTAACTTCAAAAAAATTTCCTTTGAATGTACCACAAAATCCACTTTGGTATAATCCTAAAATAAGCATTGATGGAAAATCAATTATCCTTAAACCCCTATTTAGAAAAGGGTTCCACATCATATCGGATCTCTTCAAAGAGAATGGACGATTTATACCATATGAAGAATTAAAGCGAAACCACAATATAAATCTACCATTTACCACTTTCTTAGGATTAAAGAAATCTATATTAAAGACATGGCCTCACCTAGATGGAAGTCTTGAACACACTGAATGTCCTCACAAACCAGACTTTGTTAGCATTATTCTTAAGAATATGCCAAAATAAATGGAAATCTTCATTAAACTTAAACAACAATTTTATATTTAAACCATACTACAAACTTCTACATCAGTGTACAAAAGATCCTAAATTAAAATGGTTTCAGTATAGAATATTGTATAGAATTCTTGGTACAAATAAGAATCTTTTTGATTGCAAGATAAAAACAAACAGAGTTTGTAGTCTATGTCAATCCAATACAGAAACAATAGAACATTTATTTTTCCAATGTTATCACGCTCAACAGATATGGACACAATTAAAACAATGGATTGAAACATGTTATACAGATTTACATTTTTCATTAGATAATATTCTATTTGGAATTCCTGGTAAAAATAATAATGCAATTAATGTGATTTTACTACTTGTAAAATACTATATATTTACAAAGTCTAGACAAAATTCACACCTGAACCTCAATGAGTTACAGCATAATATTTTGTCTTATTATATTGCAGAAAAGAATTCATATGCAGTGAATATGAAACAAAAAGAATTCACCATCAAATGGAATAATGTAAAAGACATTATAACTAATATACATTAGAATTCCTATATATATGTATCATAATATGACCTGGATGAAAGTTGTGTGTATGTGTGAATGTACCTGTCTCTGTATCTTATATGTTGTATTTTGTTTATATATTAAATAAAAAAAAAATAAAATAAAAAAAAATAAAAAAAATAAAAAGGTTACTAGCAGTACAATCAGTAGATAAACATCCTAGACAAATAATGAAATGAATATCAATTATTTCACGGGATAGTTACTAGAGTTAACCTACATTGCAAACCATCGAAAACTGTTACTGGCATTACAACTGTACTTGTATAGGAACTTAACGTCACAACGTCACCATTACTCAGATTGGTCTCTATTTGAGCAACTGTTATATCTGAAAGACATAAGTTATAAACGTTATGGTTCTTGAGTGTCGGTAAATGGAACATAATTTTTGTAACCTGTGAATTTTTATAATTCGATTGCTGGTATTAAATTTTGTTAATCATTTCATATAATATATGTATAACATGTCGTATAAATCCCTCCACAATTGAATGGAGTCTTGTATAAGTAAAATTAATCCGGGAACAATTGAGGCTACAGATTTCTGTTATTATAAACAAATTCATTAGTTAGTAATTTATCCATCAGTAGCACATCATTATATGCTAGCCATAATGCATATAGTTCATTTTGATAAAATCTTTTAGTCAACAATACCTATTTCCGGTGTCGACAAGTTGAGATTTTCAAATGGAATGGATGCTGTCAAGACTCTTTCCATTGATTGCAAAAGACTTGGCATAATGACTCCCTGGAATGTTTGTGATCAAAATAAAAATGTGAAATGTAAATATATAATAATAATAAAAATTAAAAACTACCTGGTGGTCGGTTATTCTTATGAACCAAATTTGCATGTACATGTACTATGAAAAAATCTAAATTTTTTGTTTTTGTAACAAAGCGTATAAAAACGTTAAAATTGGTAGATGAAACTCTATTGTGTAGAAAAACAGATGTCACAGTAGTATCGCTCGCAAATTCCATTAGTAGTAAGGTTTGTTTTTAGTATTTTGGAGTGACTATACCGTTTCAACGAAATTTCTGCCAAAGACGAACAACTTTTTAATTAATTTTCATTGAAAATAAATTGATAATGCATTTCCCTAATATTTACCTGTTCATCTTGTGTAGATTCTTCATAACTTTGAATCAAGGTTGTAGTTATACTTGTAAACATCTACGAAATTAGAATGAATTATGATGGAATTAGTGTAGCTGGTGGAAATATTGTTTACATTTTTTTTTCGTGAACCCATTAATATACTTATGTTTCCCATTAACTTTCTCCTGATGTAAAACCAGTTGGGCATTGCTAAAATTTAACTGAGAGAGAGAGAGAGAGAGAGAGAGAGAGAGAGAGAGAGAGAGAGAGAGAGAGAGAGAGAGAGAGAGAGAGAGAGAGAGATGTTTTTCTACCTCCACTGTATTTGAATCTGTTACTTCCACTTCTGATATATGCGACATTATATGCGTGATTGTACTGATGTCCCTGGTGTAATTGTCATTCACAATCGTCTGTAAATGTTGCGTTACTTTATTTACCATGGTTAAATTCATGTTCGTAACATTATTTTTGCAAGATACAATTTGCTGGATCTACAAAGAAAATATTGTTGCAATTAGATTCCATATCTAGAAAAAAGAACACATGCTCATTTCACATATATGAATATGTCATCTGCTACACAAATCAATGATAATGCTAGGGCATGTTCAACTTATGATCAGTTCATATAGTCAAACTACGAAGTGATAAGTCGTCATTGCAAATATATAATGTCCCGCTGTGAAAGTCGAAATTTCGCAAATTTTACGGTCAATACAATGACCTTGTTTACAATCACTATGTTTCACTATGTAGAATTCACATTCAAATTTTACTTTTCGACCTTTTTACATCACTTTTTTCTTTCAGACATTTTCCTTTATTTGAAATTTGAACTTAAAGCCAGAAACATTGTCCATGTTTGTTAATTGCCCATTGTGTTTTGTTAGGACTTGTCGATCATTCCCTTAATAATTTTACATATATATATTTTTTATTTTTATATCATTGCAACTTGCGACAATTTTGAGACACATTGTTCTGTTAAAGATTATCATATTCAATGTCATCAATTTGACAAAAATATCAAGACCAGACTCAAACGATTACATAAAAATACTTAAAATTCCAATGTGTTATAACGTTATACTTTACTTCGTTGAGACTGTACTTCTCTTGTGTCTCCGTGGTTGTCATGGGTACAGTGGGGGTGACGGTGGATGAACTAGGTCGCCTTGTTTTCTTAAATACGTCTACCAGATCATAGTATAATTCCAGACTATTGACGATATCTGAAAAATGAAGTTTACTTTGATGATAATCAATAGGTACATCATATTTATGTGATGATTCCAATACTTAAGGTAAGAGAGAGAGAGAGAGAGAGAGAGAGAGAGAGAGAGAGAGAGAGAGAGAGAGAGAGAGAGAGAGAGAGAGAGAGAGAGAGAGAGAGACAGACAGACAGAGACAGACAGAGACAGTCAGAGACACAGAGACACAGAGACAGAGAGAGAGTACTTTGGTCGTATCATGTATATAAATGATAAATGGTGAATATTTACCTGAATCATTTAAGCAATTATAACTTTTAATGATGTCTACAGTGGCAGCTTTCTGTGGTACTGTGCAGTTAGTTGTCTCAGGTGGTTTGGATTCGTATACCATGTGAGTGATAAAGCAGCGAAATTCTCCTTCTTGTGACTCTGGTCAAAAACAAATCAACGATCTTGATGAAAATACATGATCCGGATGAAGTTACATGATCATGACGAGATAACATAATCTTGATGAGATAACATTATCCTGTTGAAGTTACATTTTCTTAATGTTGAGGTTGCATTATCATGATGACGTTACATTATCTTGATGAGGTTACATTTTCTTGATGAGGTAACATTATTTTGTTGAGAAAACATAATTTTGTTGAGGTTACATTATCTTGATGAAGTAACATTGTCTTGTCAAGGTTACTTTACCTTGATGAGGTTACATTATTTTGATGAGGTAACGTTATCCTGTTGAGGTTACACTATCTTGATGAGCTTACAATATCTTGATGAGAAAAGATTATTTTGTTGAAGTTACATCATCTTAATGACTTATATTATCTTCTTGAGATTACAATATCTTGATGAGAAAAAAAATTATCTTTATGAGGAAACATTATCTTGATGAGAAAAAATTATCTTAATGAGGTAACATTATCTTGATGAGTAAACATTACCATGATGGCGTTACATTATCTTCTTGAGGTTAAATTATCTTGATGAGGTAACATAATCTTGATGAGATAACATTATCCTGTTGAAGTTACATTTTCGTAATGTTGAGGTTGCATTATCGTGATGACGTTACATTATCTTGATGAGGTTACATTATCATGATGAGGTAACATTATCTTGTTGAGGTTGCATTATTATGATGACGTTACATTATCTTCTTGATTTTACATTATCTTGATGAGGAAACATTATCTTGTTGAGTTTACATTATCATGATGACGCGTCATTATCTTCTCGAGGTTACATTGTCTTGATGAGATTATCAAACTTATCTTCCAGATTAAAAACGCAGGTTAGTCATAACATTTGTTAGTTTTGTTATTAATATTTTTTAATATCTGTTGTATAGGATATGTTTTTGCAGTTAATTTCATTTTCAAAAGGTTCACTACTTTAAAGTTTAACATCTTTATCCATTCTAGTATAAATCTATGTTTTGTCAATCTTACCTGTTAGATTATGGCAACTGTATCTTGCAATGATATCTTCTACATTTGATGTTGCCTCGTCAGTTGTTTCACAAGAATCTATTCAGAAAAATGTAGTAAAAATTGCAGCATTTAGTTCAGTGAGACGAAGGATAACTGATAACAAAACATTTACATGGTGTATACTTAGAAGTATCAGTTGGTTAAGTGGTTTGATTACGGCGTTGGGTTAGAGTCCCACTGGATCCTTAGCTGATTTTGTAGAAAAGTTTGACAGTCACTTGTGGAAGGCCGGTGGTCTCTGGGGTACGTTGTAACCAGGTTCTGGATGAAAAACTTTGCTTTTCATGGTCGACCTGACACAACCATCGATAAACGACCCCAAATGACGTCAAATCATCGAGGTACGACTTTATATCTTCGAACATTTATCTTCAAATCATTGATAGTACTCAATCATCAATATACAACTTCAAATCATCGATATCATACCTTAAATCACCGAAATAGCCTCCAATTTTCGACACACGACATCTAATCATCGATATGATCTCAAACCGTCGATACATTACCTCTAATCATCGATACGATTTTAAATAATCGATATATGACCTTAAATCAAAGTACGACAGAACTGATTTAACCTCACACGTTTTCACAGAATTGAAAAATATTGACGGACATTACAGAAATTTAAAGAAAGTAATTGATATTTCAGAAAATACTGTATATACTATAGAAATAACTTTGCAGATAAGATTGGGGATAAGATGACAAATCTCACTTGTTGTGCTGGCGTTGTTGCATGATGAATAAGAATCAGTGTTATCAATCTCGGTCGTTGTATAGCTTAAATCACTTTTCATCCCAATTAACAAACCGTCAGTTGTACCTAGATTACAGAGTAAAACAGCAAAATTTGATATTCCTAAAATTTATGTTAAAATGTGAATATCCTTTTGGCCCTAGAATAGATCAAAATCAGACAAGTTTCAATAAAAATATTTTTTTATTCGATGAATGTGTAGCATTTACTATTTTTTCCTGGTTTCTTTGCATTATTTGTAGAGACAGAGTGAAAAAAGGGCGCGCGCACACACACACACACACACACACACACACACACACACACCTACACACACACACACACACATACACACACTAATTATATAAGTACTTGTTTTTCCAGATGCTGTAAGGTTTGGTGTTCCATCAATTCTCAATGTTGAAGTGATGGTGTTTGCATTTACGTGAGATAACAATTTCATTAAGCCATTTGGTCCTGTAAAAGAATCACCCATTATCATAATCATCATCATCATCTTTTCATTATCATTATTAGTAGTAGTACTAGTAAGAGTATTCTCAGTATTATTATTTTCAATTTTGTATCATCATCATCATCTTCGTTGCCGTTGTTGTTGTAATTATTATTATTATTATTATTATTATTATTATTATTATTATTAATCATCCAATCAATCCATTATAATTGTGTTTTCGAGCCGGCCTGTCAGTCTGTAGAGCGCTCGACTCTTGATCGTGAGGTCGTGAGTTCGAGTCCAGCGGCAGGTCGGTTTCCTGTCCTTCGAATGAGACAGTAAAAACCATTGTCCTGTGTCACAGTGGTTGTCGGCACGTTAAAGAACCCTCACTGCTCAGTGACCGTAAGTGAAGATCATAGGCCAAAATTTGCAGCCCTTCACGGGCATTTAGTGACGTCTCCATGTGAATGAAAGATTCTTGAGTAGGACATTAAACGACAATACAACAACAACGACATAATCGTGTTTTCATCATCGGCATTATTTTCGATATAAATGTGGAAAATATGAATACGGAATTGGGAACTGATAGAAAATGAAAAACAAATCTAAAAGTTACTTGATTAATCATTTTCACCAACCTTGAAAACTTTCAAATAATTTTTCCTTTGATATCTTGTCTGCTTGCCTGGGAAACAAGACATTCTCCGTATCTCTTGTAGGCAGAGTTACTTCAATAACTAAAGTTTAGATATATAAATTTTATAGAATGCAAAACTTCAAATTTATACAATTATACATATTTAAACATCTAACAGCTCAAACTCGGTCATAGAAATAGAGGTGAAAGATGTTTAATCCGTAATGTGTATATATATATATATATATATATATATATATATATATATATATATATATATATATATATATATATATATATATATATGTATGTGTGTGTGTGTGTGTGTGTGTGTGTGTGTGTGCGTGTGTGTGTGTGTGTGCAATTCAGTATAAATTATATTCATCCTTGATTTTTATGAAAATCGCAACATATACTAATGCACCTATCACCTATCCATGTTATTATAAATGGATTGTGAAATTTTGAAATAAGATGACAACAATGACACACATGTATATCTCGACAATTACTGACACCAGAAAGTTGCATTCCATTTCATACTCGACCATAGTCATAAATGTTAAGAAAATGAAAAATGGCAGTACCATATTTGAACAGAAGAATTTTCTAAATAGCAGTCTTTTTTCAAATAAGAATAAGATAAATAATAACATAAATCAATTAACAAATGTTTTAAACTGTTACAAATTTGGTATTATTTCCCTTCCATTTCATTTTATGTGTATTATCACGTAAATATAAACTGTATTCGTTTTCATTATTTCTATCATGTTTCAACCTTTTTATTTACCAGGAGTACATTTCTATCATGTTTCCACCTTTTTATTTACCAGGAGTACATGCTGCTACAATTACTCCTCTACAATTATCCTTCTATATATCATAATATACAAACGACTTTACTTACTGTTCAGAATTGTTAGTATAAAAACTAGTTCCAAAATATACTTATGACTTGCGTTCGCCATGGCTGCCTCTATGAGTATCACAAGTCAATTCTAGGTATCTCTATAGTTCGATTGATTTCCTGTGCACGATTCAATATCTCATGTTTTATATGAGACCCGCGCACCTGCATATTTACAGAAGGCGCGTGCATTTGTAAAATAATATATGTTTAGTTGACATCAAGATAATAATTTTGATTTAAGAATGAACACTGATAGCAATATCGATGAAGTAATGTCACGAATGCCTTTAATCTTTGCCGCTATAAAATTACAAGGATATTGTCTTGAAAGATTAGATGCATCATCAAGAACAGAATTTCCACATCAATAACATAATTTTCAATAGATCTCAAATCATTTTCTTTAAATGTTATATATGAAAATCGTCCTATTTCAGTATCTTCTGTTGCGGATATTAAAGGCCTGTATAAAGTTTTGCATACAAAATGATGATGATGATGATGATGACGACGACCACCACCACCGCCACGATGACGACGATGATGATGACAAGGGTGACGATTTTAATTCAAGTCAAGAAAAGTTAATTTTGTAAATCCTGGTCTATTTGTAAATAAAATGTGTAAAGGCCATAAATATGCAATAAAGCAAAACTGTTATAAAACCTAACATGTATGGCTTTGTAGATCGCCGATATAACTGATGCGATCAAGTTGGCAACCTGAACGCAAAGTTGAAAAGTTGACATTTGTACTCAAGTAAGCAACTTGTGCATTCAAGTTTTACAATATTTATCTCACAAGATGGAACGTCATTTCGACCGTGCAAATTTTATGTCCTTAGGGTATGGTCCACAGAAACCGACCCAATCAAGGGATACTTTTGACGTCGAGATACATACCAAAACGATCCGCTGTGCACCACATCAGAAAAGTCAAGCCACACATTACGTCTTGAACATAACATATTTGATGGAAAGTTGCGGCTCGACCCTCAAAACCACATCCAATGCTTCTGGTGAACATGGCACTCCTCTCTGAAGACCATGCATTGTTTGAACATTTCATGCATGACACCTCCGAGCTTAAGACAACCACTGTGTCAATGATGGCTGATACAGGATGCCAAAGTACAACCTAAAGATCTGAAAACAGCCTTGATTAACTGAAAAGGGATCTCCTTCCAGTCAAGCTTATGATGCATGGAGCCATTAAAGAAAACCTTGACGTAATTGGAGCAGTCGCATTACAACTAAAGACAGTGTCAGCAATGTCATGTCACCACAGTACAATCTCCAAACATTGCTGCATCCATGGGAAACTCTGAGGAAGTATCCCTGTTCTTGATGTCGATCAACTCCACCTCCTGTTCCTAAAACTTCACCTCCTGTTCCTAAAACTTCACCTCCAAGTTTGAAGGCCACAGAGGAACATGTAAAGAATGTCCTTGAAATAATCACTCCTTGATTACTACAACATTACAACATTTAACGTCTGCAATCAACATCAAGTTTTGCCGCTTATGAACTCCAAGTCGATCCCAATGCCAAGCCAGTAGCCGTACACAAGCCGGCATTTGTTCAAAGTCGCTGGCAATTTTCATGCTTATGTTGAGAGGGAAATCTGCTTTGGCCGAGTTAGTCCAATCACACATACGTCCTGGTGCTCCTGTATAGAAGTAACCAGTAAAGCCGATGGTAATTCAAGGCGGACAATGGACCTACAGCCAAAAAATCGACAATTTTGTCCAAACTTATCATGTTCCAAGTCCATCTCATCTGGCTGACCCTGTCCCTCAAGACATACAAACAATAACTGACGCTTGGGATGGATACCACTCAGTGCCTATTCGTGAAGAACGTATTCTTCATGATATTCATCACACCATGGGGTCGCTACACGTACAAAGTGGCTCCACATGGATTCATGGCCAGCGGTGTTGCTTACAAACAACGTTTTTGTGGTATAATATCAAATTTCATGGACAAGGTTAAATGTATGGATGACACATGTGTGAGGGCACCCTTCATTGAGGGGGTTTTTGTTCAGGAATGTGAATGGCTCGATCTGTGTACTGGCAACAGCATCACTCTAAACCCAAAGAATTTCCAATTCGCTCAAGACACTGTCAGGATTTACAATCACCCAAATGAACATTCGACAAGTACCATGTTCTTAGATGCCATTGGCAACTTCCCAACACCTACCGACATTACTGGTGCAAGAGCTAGGTTTGGGTTTATAAACCAGGTGACATATGCATTTGCCATGGCAAGATAGATTAAACCTTTTCGTGCTCGTTTGAAACCACCCACAGCATTCCGCTGGACAAATGAATTAGATGAGATGTTTCGACAGTCCAAAGAGATCATCATGCGGAAGATGAAGGAATTGTACATCTGTTTAACTCCGCTCGCCTGACATGCCTGGCTACCGACTGGTCTGTTGATGGAATTGGGTTCTTCTTAATGCAGAAATACTGTAGGTCTGTGTTCCAGTAAAACCCCTACCTGCTTTAATAATGGCTACAAACTGTGTTTGGTATTCACACATCCAGCCGAGAGAATGTATGCACCTAACGAAGGCGAAGCATTGGCTATTGTGTATGAATTCCATCGATCACGCTACTATGTTCTGAGGTACAAAGACCTTGTTGCAACTGACTATAAACCACTACTCCAGATTATGAACGATAGATCACTCACAGACATTGATAACGGACGACACCTCAACCTCAAATAGAAAACTCTGGGATAAAGGTTCACAATCATACGTATCGTGTTCCCACTTTTTGATTTACCAGAGGTTTTCTTGTTCAGCAAATATTCCACCAAGTCTTTATCTTCACTCCTTACCAAGATACTGACAACCGTTAAGGAGAAACTTCAGCAATACTGCACAGTTGCTTATTCCAGAGACGGTGTTAATCAGATATGGATAATTAAAAATTCTTAACAGCTTTTAGAAAATTTGAAGACACCATTTTCCTCAAATTCATAGTATCAAAACGTTTTGGCATCATCTACAACTTTTTTCCCTAAAAGAGTTACCCAAAATTTAAATATTTAGTCATTGGTTATCGTGATACTTATTCCGTCCGACACTCTGATTCTACATATAAATATACTGAAGTTGATATAAAAAGATGAGGGAATTTCTAATAGACAATATATTTGTAATGTTTGGATACCTTGTCTTCAGCAAACTGTCGGCGTTCCTATGGGGATCAATTGTTCCCCTTTATTGACTGACCTGTTCCATTGTTCATACGAATCAGACTTCATTTCAGAAGCTTTTGAATCAAAAGAAGAAAAAGCTAGCGATGACCTTTAATATGACATTTAGATATATTGACGAAGTTTTGTCAATCAATAATGACAATTTTTATGCATATGTCAATGCGGTACCCCAACGAATTCGAAATTAAAGACACAATAGTATTAAGCACGGGCACGCTTCCTATTTGAACGTTTTACTTACTATAGACACAAACAATGAATTTAATTTAAGCTATTCCAAGTTTTTTTATGCGTCCACACTAAAAGAAAAAACCTATCTTGCTGTCAGGGAAAAAAACACAAAACGAAAGAAAGAAAACACAAGACATTTTCATGAAAACAAATGCAATTTTATGCACATTTAAGTATTTTCCTAATATGTTAAAAAAAAAAAAAAATGAAAATAAACTTATAAAAACCATATTTCTAACATACACTAATAAATGGCCTATGAAATGTAAGTTTTCACAGTGATGAAAATAACTGTTCGTAATAAACTGTTTATTTTAGTGTTATGTTCCAAAGTTTCCCTTTGATGTTTATGTTTTTTTTTTTCATTTTAAGATCTCAAAACCTATCTATCAGCGGACGCTAAACAGGGAAAAATATTGGAATGGCCTTCACAACCAGGTGCTTACTCCTCCATGGCACCTGATCTCAACTCTAGATTTCCAGAGGTCCGTGTTTGTCCAATATCACATACAGATTTGTGTATGTATCCTGGAAACCCTGAAGATTTATATTTTGTTGTCTGAGATTTTATATTGTATATTTTATATCGCTGCTTCAAGACTTCCGTGCCTTTCTGTACAATTTCCCGATTTCCACATATAAAAGTATTTTGTTGTACCATTAGGCCAATGACAATGTGATGCAATACTTGGAAATTCAGAAAAAATGCTAGATATTTATGTGTTATATATATATATATATATATATATATATATATATATATATATATATATATATATATATATATATATATATATATATATATATATATATATATATATATATATATATATATATATATATATAGTCTAATCTGAATAATGTAATCTCTTGGATCTCTCATACAACGAAATATAAAGCCTAACATAAAGGCCTAGAACGCTAAATATATTACATTAAGTTCGGGCACGGTGTACGCTTGGAAATTTTATGGATTTTACACATGGTTGTTGTTTGTGATATGGTAAGTCGTGAGATTTTACAGATACTTTATATTTAAATGGCGCCCTCGTTGCAATGCTTTGAATATGTACCATGTGCTGAAAATGATTCAGATACGACGGTCCAAATCTGGGGAGTGCCATTCAGAAAATGAAAAGTCCACTTATTTACGTCCACCTTTAAGTTTTATTTATCAATTTTATTCATACATTGTAAGTCACATTAGGTCATGAATTTCTGAATATAATTGTAAAGCAACCAATCATCAAAAAAAATTTCACTGTTACAAGTAAAAACAAAAAAGTTTATCCTTGATCTTTCGGAGTCTTATTTGTTCGATCACTTCAATATATCAAAATTATTTTTGTATGAAAAATATGTTTGCCTTATGATAAAAATATATTGGGTTACGTGAGACTTAAAAAGTTTTGATCATAATGAAGTGGGACAACATCCGTTTGGTTTTTCTTCCTATACATATAATACGAAAAACGTCTTTCGGAATAATACAATAGACCCTTTCATGATAACTGTGGTCCTGTAAATTTGAGGGAATAAATGATAGATTTCCGGAAAATGACATCAAGAAACAATCAGTTACTGTATTAAAACAACGTCTATATTTTTGTGGGTATCTATCATTTATTCCCTCAAAGTTACAGGACCGCAGTTTTGTGAAAGGGTCTATGAGATGAGAGCCTACCGGATTACGTCCCTTTAATTTCAGACCACTGCAAACAACTGCTACTATTAGGTAGTTCTGGAGTTTGCTATTTCAATCATGCTATTCTACATTACTTCGACTACCTACTTGTGATACTATATGTTCAGAATATTTACTTTGGTATTATCTTATTTCATATAGCTGGTTCTTATTATAAATCCTTGTATATCAAGAGCCCTGTTGTAAACATTGCTAAACCTTAAGACATAACGGTAATACTTAGTCGCACAGTAACTTGTAAAACTAAAAGTCCTTAACTTTGTTGGATGTAGATCAGATATGTAACACCGTAACAAACAATCACAAAGTACATGTAGATCAGATATGTAACACTATAACAAACAATCACAAAGTACATGTAATCATGGTGGTTTGTTTGTTGTTTAACATTCAATCAAGAATTTTTCTTTTATATTGAGATGGTGAAGTGCCACAAATTTTTAGTTATGTTATGGAATGACACTAATGAAGTAAGGGTTCTTCATAATGTGCCAAGCCTGCAGTGACATGTGATCTTGGTTTTAAGTCTCATCTATAAGACCTGTGACTTGCACTTCGTACACTGAGCATGGAAAAATTGCTACCATTTTTAAAAAGTCCTTGGTATGACACAGTTCTGGGAATCAGAAATGGTTTGATTATTTTTTTTTTTCAATTTACAGATAAAATTTGAATTATATGTATTTTGTATATAATATATGGTTTGAGAAACCATTCTAGACAAGTGAATCAAGATTAGATGTTGGTTTATTTTGGTTAATGTGTAATTGTTGATTTTTTTAGGTATGAGAGTATATAGACATATTGATGCAAAGATTTATTATTGGATTGTCTCGACTTTTACGCAAAGTCAATAAAATGTCTGGAGGGATTTCTCCTGCTGAAGAAATATGCCAGGATAATGTAAGATTTTATATGTTGATACGCATGGTGAAGAATTGAGAATATCACATGTATATATTCATGTGGCATCAAACATTGAACATTTAAAACAGACCTTGGGCAGTTACAGTTGAATGGTATTTGCATAAAATCTTGATTGAAGAACAAAGTAAAACACAGATCAAACATTGTACTTATGATCCTGCCTGCACGTAACCCAGCTGGGATCTGATGTCCACCAACCATCTGGTTCTCAAACGCTTTATATGTGCTTACAGAACTCAATTATAAATCTTAAATGTGACAGAATTTTAAGATTACAGTAATTGACAATGAATCCCTAGATAAACATACATACATACATGTAGTCAAGAAATTAACAAACACACACATATATACACACACACACACACACACAAACAACACACACACACACATATAATTTCTTGATCTTTTTAAACATCAGATTTGTCAGATAGAGGAAAGAAAACGAAAATCAGAAGCAGTTGATCAGCCATCAGAATCTGTTGGAAAAAAAGCAAAATCTGAAACAGAATTGGTAATGTATCTTGTTCTTTTCTTTGCGCATTTTTTAAGTATGCATGTATACATGTATGATTTATAATAAATGAATAAGAAACTTGTACAGTGGAACCTGTCTTGAGAAACCACCCGGTCTGCCATTAATATGTGGTCCCTCAAGACAGACGGTCTATCAAAAGAGGTTTTATCAATGTGTTATTTAACCAAGTGGCTTCAGAGGGTGGTTTCAGAAGACTGGTGTTCTATCAAAAGAGGTTTAATTTAAAGTGTTATTTAACCAAGTGGTTTCAGAGGGTGGTTTCAGAAGACAGATGGTCTATCAAAAGAGGTTTTATATAAGTGTTATTTAACCAAGTGGTTTCAGAGGGTGGTTTCAGAAGACAGAAGGTCTACCAAAAGAGGTTTTATTTGAAGTGTTATTTAACCAAGTGGTTTAGAGGGCGGTTTCAGAAGACAGGTTGTTTCAAAAGATGTATTTTTGGTGGAAATTTATGTGATTGTATTTTTAGAATTGGTGTATAGCAAATTATTTAAAATACAATGTAGTTGGTTTGCTTTACGAGAGCCATGATTATTATTTTATATTCTTTTATTCTTTCTGTTCTTTTTGAAGACAAACCCTGCACAAGCTGGTGCTAACAGGAAGAAGAAGGTGGCAATATTGATAGCTTACAATGGGAAAGGTTACTATGGCTTACAGAGGTAAAACAAGTGATATTATCTAAAACTGAGATGCTAAGATAAATAAAAACAACACAAATATAAAAAAGTTTTCAGATTTCATATTTGGTACATACAGCACCAAAGATGTTAATTAAATGTATACCATTGAATCATGACTAACCAATGAACACAGTCTACAAGAAATGGATAATATACTGATCATATTGACATTTGTAGGTCAATCATATCTGTAGGATGAAATATACTAAACATGTAAATGTCAGAATTCAAACTGGGGACCTTCTACATTTGAGTTAAATACTTAACCATTAGATTGCTGTGAGTGTTTGAAATGTGTGTATGACCCCTATGTTTTATTACTGGTACTTCCCTTCCCCCTAACCAAAGATTTTTTTTCAGCATCAGTCAATACTCTTAAGGTTTGATGTAAAGTTTTGTAATTCTCTCCATTTAATGGTTTTTCATTTTACAGATATTAGTCATCAGAAACATGCACTGATTCACCAACACCCTTTGAAAACTTCTTTATGTCAAAGTATGATAACGTCCTAAACAGTGGTGATATTGAAGTGACCTTATTGAATCCTTCGATAGAAGACCCATCTTTGTGTTGTAAAATTTTGTATCAACCTTGTCTCAAATCTTGCCTTTTTACTTGTATTGTACTTTTTAAAATTAAATATTTGATATATTCATTAAAATTTAAAGTACATGTAAGCTGTGTTGTTGGAAAAAATTACCAGTAAATGGGTGATACAAGTATTTAAACTGTGTCCATATAGGTAAAAAGTTGGATTAATCAGGCATTTTCAATAATATTTTCTTTTCTAAAGTACATGTAAATATCATTAATGAATGGATACTGTATGTAATATCATTTTAAAGTACACTAACTCTCTTTTATATACAGTTGGAGGCAAATGAGAGATGTAAAAATTTCAATAACAATTTAAAACTAGTATGTACATGTAAGCTTTACCAATGCAGGAAAACTTGTACATGTTGTAATACAACAAGTCAATTTGATTTTAAACATCCCTGTGGTACTTTCAATCTGCACTGATTTAAATTATCATTATTTTGTTGATTATATCAAAGTATGTTATTTTGTCCAAAAAAAAATACATATTTCCTAACTTTTCTTTTCCAGAAATAAACCATTTCAGACAATTGAGGAAGAAATCCTGAAAGCATTGCTGAATGTCGGGGCCATTCCTGAGGACCATTACGCAATTCAACAAAAAGTAAATCTCTATCATCAGTTTCCTTCCCCTGCTATCATCATCTTTAGGCAGGTTTCTACTGTTTCTACTTCTGCTACTTTTTTATTTTGATCCCTCTTTTTCCTACCGTTTTCAGTAAATCCCCCTACTTTTCCTACTTTTGAATGTTGACTTAGAAAAATATATGATTTAGTTGTACAGTCACTTTGATTTATAGAGTCCAAGAGAGTGTGCTAAAGTGAAATAAAATAGAAATAGCTAATAAATCAGAGATTAAGAGGGTGGTTAACCTTTTATAGTTGGTTTATCAGGAAGAGTTTACATTTCTAGTCAAGTAGGTTTAAGACATTTTTCAGATAGGCCACACAATGCTTAAGTTATTAAACTTAATATACCCATCTTGTAAGTGGTTCTGTGTATGACATCAGTTAACTTTTGATATTTTAATTTTTTTCTGCAAAACCATTTTTGCTGCCAAGATTGAATACAGAAAATTCTCCACAAGTGGAATAACACCACTTGCTTTTTTATCTTAATTTCCCAAAAGTTGTAAACTAAACTGAGTTTGGACCTTCATTTTCTTAGTGGAACAGTACATCTTACAGATAGGTCTATACCAAAATAACACTTACATGTTTACCGTATCAATATCACCATAGGTTACAAGACAGATCAATAAGTAACACATCAATATCACACCAGGTTACAAGACAGATCAATCAGTGACACATCAATATCACACCAGGTTACAAGACAGATCAATAAGTAACACATCAATATCACACCAGGTTACAAGACAGATCAATAAGTAACACATCAATATCACACCAGGTTACAAGACAGATCTATCAGTAACACATCAATATCACACCAGGTTACAAGACAGATCAATAAGTAACACATCAATATCACACCAGGTTACAAGACAGATCTATCAGTAACACATCAATATCACACCAGGTTACAAGACAGATCTATCAGTAACACATCAATATCACACCAGGTTACAAGACAGATCTATCAGTAACACATCAATATCACACCAGGTTACAAGACAGATCAGTTGGTAACACATCAATATCACACCAGGTTACAAGACAGATCAGTAAGTAACACATCAATATCACACCAGGTTACAAGACAGATCAGTAAGTAACACATCAATATCACACCAGGTTACAAGACAGATCAGTCGGTAACACATCAATATCACACCAGGTTACAAGACAGATCAGTAAGTAACACATCAATATCACACCAGGTTACAAGACAGATCTATCAGTAACACATCAATATCACACCAGGTTACAAGACAGATCAGTAAGTAACACATCAATATCACACCAGGTTACAAGACAGATCTATCAGTAACACATCAATATCACACCAGGTTACAAGACAGATCAGTAAGTAACACATCAATATCACACCAGGTTACAAGACAGATCTATCAGTAACACATCAATATCACACCAGGTTACAAGACAGATCAGTTGGTAACACATCAATATCACACCAGGTTACAAGACAGATCAGTAAGTAACACATCAATATCACACCAGGTTACAAGACAGATCTATCAGTAACACATCAATATCACACCAGGTTACAAGACAGATCAGTAAGTAACACATCAATATCACACCAGGTTACAAGACAGATCTATCAGTAATGCCAATATGTTTACCACATCGGTATCAAACCAGCTTACAAGACAAGAGCAGTATGTCATATTGTACATACACTTTACATGTACAAAGGTATTATCTAAATAACAACATGCTAGGGTTAACAAACCCTTCATTGTACAAGGTGCTGTGCCTTCTCTTTTGGGAATTTATGTCCCATTGGGCAAAATCTAAAAAAAGTAATTATGATTTTTACTCAACAATAAAGACTCAAAAATTAATTCATCCAAGTTCTTTTTTTAACTGCTGACAACATGGTTTTCATTTGAAGACAGAAGTTTTGATTGAGTGATACTTAAAGTTGTGAGATTGTTCTTTATTTTGATTGAGTGGTACTTAAAGATGTGAGATTCTCCTTTGTTTTGATTTAGTGATACTTAAAGTTGTGAGATTGTTCTTTATTTTGATTGAGTGGTACTTAAAGTTGTCAGATTCTCCTTTGTTTTGATTGAGTGGTACTTAAAGTTGTCAGATTCTCCTTTGTTTTGATTGAGTGGTACCTAAAGTTGTCAGATTCTCCTTTGTTTTGATTGAGTGGTACCTAAAGTTGTCAGATTCTCCTTTGTTTTGATTGAGTGGTACCTAAAGTTGTGAGATTGTTCTTTGTTTTGATTGAGTGGTACTTAAAGTTGTCAGATTCTCCTTTGTTTTGATTGAGTGGTACCTAAAGTTGTGAGATTATCCTTTGTTTTGATTGAGTGGTACCTAAAGTTGTGAGATTGTTCTTTGTTTTGATTGAGTGGTACTTAAAGTTGTCAGATTCTCCTTTGTTTTGATTGAGTGGTACCTAAAGTTGTGAGATTATCCTTTGTTTTGATTGAGTGGTACTTAAAGTTGTCAGATTCTCCTTTGTTTTGATTGAGTGATACTTAAGTTGTGAGATTCTCCTTTGTTTTGATTGAGTGATACTTAAGTTGTGAGATTATCCTTTGTTTTGATTGAGTGGTACTTAAAGTTGTCAGATTCTCCTTTGTTTTGATTGAGTGGTACTTAAGTTGTGAGATTATCCTTTGTTTTGATTGAGTGGTACTTAAAGTTGTCAGATTCTCCTTTATTTTGATTGAGTGATACTTAAGTTGTGAGATTATCCTTTGTTTTGATTGAGTGGTACTTAAAGTTGTGAGATTATCCTTTGTTTGGATTGAAGGTACTTAAAGTTGTGAGATTCTCCTTTGTTTTGATTGAGTGGTACTTAAAGTTGTGAGATTATCCTTTGTTTGGATTGAAGGTACTTAAAGTTGTGAGATTATCCTTTGTTTGGATTGAAGGTACTTAAAGTTGTGAGATTCTCCTTTGTTTTGATTGAGTGGTACTTAAAGTTGTGAGATTCTCCTTTGTTTGGATTGAAGGTACTTTAAGTTGTGAGATTCTCCTTTGTTTTGATTGAGTGGTACTTAAAGTTGTCAGATTCTCCTTTGTTTTGATTGAGTGGTACTTAAGTTGTGAGATTATCCTTTGTTTTGATTGAGTGGTACTTAAAGTTGTGAGATTCTCCTTTATTTTGATTGAGTGATACTTAAGTTGTGAGATTATCCTTTGTTTTGATTGAGTGGTACTTAAAGTTGTGAGATTATCCTTTGTTTGGATTGAAGGTACTTAAAGTTGTGAGATTCTCCTTTGTTTTGATTGAGTGGTACTCAAAGTTGTGAGATTATCCTTTGTTTGGATTGAAGGTACTTAAAGTTGTGAGATTATCCTTTGTTTGGATTGAAGGTACTTAAAGTTGTGAGATTCTCCTTTGTTTTGATTGAGTGGTACTTAAAGTTGTGAGATTCTCCTTTGTTTGGATTGAAGGTACTTTAAGTTGTGAGATTCTCCTTTGTTTTGATTGAGTGGTACTTAAAGTTGTGAGATTCTCCTTTGTTTTGATTGAGTGGTACTTAAAGTTGTGAGATTCTCCTTTGATGGCGTACCAAATGTGAGCTACATAGTGAAATATATTTAGGAAAGTTTGTTCAAAATTTGGGGAAAAAAGTAAATTTCGCATTGGGAATGGGGTGTTTTACGGAACCCACATGTTGATGATATTAATCTGTGACATGTATGATGAACTGACAATTGATATTGCTGTAATGTCAAAAAATGTAATAAAATTATTTTGATTTTCAGATGTCATTCCAGAGAGCTGCTCGAACAGATAAAGGTGTGTCAGCAGCCAGCAATGTGATTTCTCTGAAGATAAGTATCTTAGCTAGAAAAACAGAAATATCATGAAATATTTTTAGGTCTTGAAGAACAATTGAGGATATATATATCTCCCTTAAAAGAAGCCTGAAGAAGTATTGGTCCATGTGCTTTCCACTGAACTTCATTATAATTATCTTATCAATTCCAAGTCAGCCATCATAAATGTTTGCCATTGCACAGTTATAAAAATTTTGTCCTGAATCTGGTATAATGTTTAAGATGTGCTGTGATTTCTTGATATTTTTCTGTTTTTGGTAGACAAGTTGTTTGTTGTTTTATAATGTTGTTTAGTTTTGTTTTTGGCAGACAAACCTTGTTTGCTATATCATTTTGTTTATTTTTTTTGTTTTTGGCAGACAGACAAGTTCTTTGTTGTTGTACAATGTTGTTTAGTTTTCTGTTTTTGGCAGACAAACCTTGTTTGCTGTATCATGTTTATATTTCTGTTTTGGGCAGACACATTGTTAGTTGTATCTTGTCTAGTTTTTTGTTTTAGGTTTCTACTTTGTAGAGATCTGCAGGTTTAAACGTGAATCTCGTAATCTTTTTGTTTCCTTTGATTGTGATTGAACCAATGTCTGAATTACTTTTAGTTTCTTACTTTTATTTTACATGAATCTTGGTATAGAAAACTTGGTACAAAAGATTAACGAGGAGCTTCCAGATCAGATTCGACTTTTTGGTAAGTTTTCATGTGGATTATAAAGTATGGCTGTATGGAGGACAGGATGTGGAAGGTGTGACTAACTAGATGGAAGGATTTGAATGTATTGGTGTGTGTTATTAACTCATTCACCCCTAGAGATACATTTGGACTGGTCTAAGTAATTGATTTACAGAAGAGTCCATTATTTTTCAGGGGTTGAGGAGTAAATATTATTCTACTAATTTCTTGCCGGATTTAATCAAGCAATTTGATAAATGAATAAAGTGTCACAAAATTGGAAAGAATTTAAAAATGAAGAATCGACAATGAAAAAAATATTCAAGACCATTTGTTGCAGATGTAATCTTCTAATTTGATCATGCGTGACAAGACCTTTACATTTACAACACCAAATTTTTTTTAACCTTGTGACCTTTTCTAGTATTTTCCTGGCCTGTGGAGGAGTGATTTTAAAATCATTGTCAGAT
Source organism: Atrina japonica (assembly GCA_030159075.1). Lineage (NCBI taxonomy): Eukaryota > Metazoa > Mollusca > Bivalvia > Pterioida > Pinnidae > Atrina > Atrina japonica. The sequence goes on from BROG01000122.1 coordinate 420,124, forward strand.
ACTGATGTTAGATGCTTGTTGTGGGAGGAATTCAAAGTGCCCTGAAGAAGACTCCCAAGCTGGGGACAGCTATGCCATCTCACATACATCCCTGCCATCTCACATACAGCCATGCCATCTCACAAACAGCCATGCCATTTCACATGCATCCCTGAAATCTCACATATAGCCATGCCATCTCACATCAGTGCCATCTCACATACATCCCTGTCATCTCACATCAGTGTCATCTCACAGACAGTCATGCCATCTCACATACAGCCATGTCATCTCTCATACAACCATGTCATCTCGCATAAATCCCTGCCATCTCATATCAGTGCCATCTCACATACAGCCATATCACATACAACCATGCCATCTCAAATACAGCCATGTCATCTTGCATAAAGCCATGCCATATCACATACAGCCATGTCATCCCACATTCAGCAATGCCAATTCATATACAACCATGCCATTTCACATACATCTGTGCTATCTCACATACAACCATGCCATCTCAAATACAACCATGTCATCTCACATGCAGCCATGCCATCTCACAAACAGCCATGCCATATTACATACAGCCATGCTATCTCACATACATCCCTTCCCCATCTGAGGCCTTGTTTTGTTTATTAAAATAACATGTTTTTTGCCGGGCATATCGCCAAAGGCGATAGCCGGCTATAGCAGTTATTGAGTTGTGTGCAATCGTCTTTTCATGCATGTTTTTAGTCTTCGCAGTACCACCAGAGCAAATGAAACTGCGTGTGCAATATGATATCATACATGTATGTAATGTAAATAAAAGTGTATTGAATGTTCTGGTGATGTTCATACAGTTATTTCAAGACGGTGTAGACATTTATAGATACAGTCATCTTATCATAAATTATAGTAAACTGGAAGCTGTTTGTATCTATCCGCATTCGAAGAGCCCAACAATCTCTAATAGTAATACACAAAGTTGTCGGTGTTTTTGATAGAGAGTGCTAAGCAAAATGCGGTAAAGTCTTGCGGAAAAAAGTATCATGTCGGCCAAAATATTGTGAATAAGAATATAAAACAGGCAAAATGTGCAAGATGTGTTGTTATTCGATATGTTAATACAACAATTATGTTTGAACCTGTTATTTGGTGAATTTTAAATACTAAAAAAGAAATAATTGGCGAGTAAATCCTGTAATCAATACGACTGAAATGTATCTTTTTTATAGCTTTTTAACATGAAAATAAATACTAGGCCTATTTTGAAATATTAAGGATTTATTGTTCACCTAGTGTAACTCTTAAATGGTATTAATGTTAATTATTTTTATTTTGTTTATAATGTGTTGTTAAAAGTTGTAGGTGTCAAAACAAGATTTTACCGAAAAAAAGAAATAATATATGTATATGATTTCATATACCGCTAACTTGAACAACAGTCAAAATGTGATGTTTTGGGGATCTTAAATGTGAATTTTGAAGTATTAATTAGACTATAATCAAGAGTATATCTTGTAGTACAATGTATAATTGAACGGCAGAATGCCAAAAAAATGTACGAGCGTAAGCTGATATTAAACGAATAGAGTGGGTAAAATATTTCATATCTTAATTGTAAAAAACTCTTACTGTCAATCCGAGTTGATATGAAATCATAAATAAGTCATTTTTTCAAATATGTAGACATTATAAATATTTTTCGCAAGCTACGAGTCGATTAAATACAATGAGAATTAGTAACTGTTGAAAGAAGTGTGTTTAGCTCACTCAGTAATAAGAACTAAATGCACTGATATATTTTGTGAAACATTCATAAGTAAACAGATTATTATTAGATAATAATAAAAAAAATAAATTGATAGACAGTCAAATCATTAAATGTATAAATAAACAAAATAATGAATACATTGATAAACAAATAAATAGATAGATAAATAAATAGATGGATAAAAAATACATGTAGATATATAAATAAATAGAAATATAAATAAATAAAAAGAAAGATAAACAAATAATTATATAGACTACATGTATAAATGAATAAATAAATGTTTGAATGAAATTTTTAGATAGATATAGGCCTATGCATGAATAAAGAAACAAGACACGGTATGAGAGTATTGATGAATCAATAACACCAACAGAATGAAAATAGGTAATATTATTACTTGGGTATTTGTAAGCCCGGCTTTCAGTACTTTCAGTACTTTGATTACTTTGTTTATCGACAGGTTACAGAAGAACTACAAAATCTTTTGACAGTAAAATCTGGTGTTCAGGACGGACATATTTATACATCTTACCAACGTATGCACTAGCACCAGTAGATGTAGTAAGTTATTTTACATTTCTAATGTAGGTCTATTTTTGCTCAGCCTATCTTGACTGATTTTAATTGTAAGACTTAGGTATTTCATAGAAAAAGATATTTGTTTGAAAAGTTATTTGACTTATACATAATGTATTCTGATTTTTTGTATTGTAGACTGTTACAGATGAATATAGGGTTACAGGTAAGTACATGTATCTTTAAATGGATTGCATTTTGAATAGTGTTTTATACCAAGTTCAAGAATTTTTTCAGTTAAATGGTGGCAGCCAGTTTTTATTGGTGGAGGAGAGAACCCAGTTACAATGTACTTAGGAAGAAACTGCCAGCCTTCCGCAAGTAAACTGGCGAACTTTCTCACAAAAAAAACAAGTTAAGGTTCTAGCGGGGCTTGAACCTGTGCTGATAGGAAGTGAGAGGGCTTTGCTTTAATTACTCAGCCACAGAGGCCCCTGTTGAAATAGTTTGTCATAGGTAAATGTCACATTTGTATATATATATTCAAAATGGTGAGTGTCATCTATTTGGAAGTAGAGTTTTAACAGTATGTCCAGATGAAGTCAGAATTGCACCTCTAGTTTGTGTGGATTCAACTGCTGTTGGAACCTAAGGTGATTTTATGAGAAAGTTTGCCAGTTTACTTGCTGTTGCCAGTGATATTTATCTGAGGTACATTGTCAGTGGGGGTTTTATCCTCCACTGATTAAACTGGCAGCCACTTGTGACAGCAAAATTGTGGAGTGTGACAATCAAAATTTCACAATTGAATGATTTTGTTGATATTTGAGTTTGTTGATATTATGTATGGTGGTAGTATACAGTAACTTACCCCTGAGAACATGCCAGTTGTCATGCCAATTGTCAGCATCTTACACTTATTACAATATTTTTCCTTTTTTGCAGATGACATTCTGGACAAAGTAAATGAAACTTTATCATTGTATGTTGGCACTCACAACTTTCATAATTACACCTCAGGAATGTAAGTAAAATATGGTATTTTATCATTTTTCTTTCTCAGCTTTCAGTTTTTTAATTCATGTAATAATGCTAATTTTGTATTTTTACAATCATAGAGTTTTAAGTTTAGTTTATCTGTTTGCAATATCCTGAGTTTTTTTTTATGTTGCTTTATGTTACCTCATTGACCCCTGTACCCACATATGGACTCACCTACCTTCAAAGAATGGTCAAATCCACTGTCAGAATTCAGGAGAGTATGATTAAGAATCTAAATTCTACAATAATTTCACATGCCACATTAACTTGATCACCCCTGGATTTTTACAGTAGGCCATACTATTTGTTGATTTGGGTGAGTCTAAATGTGACCACAGGGGTTGATGGTTTAATAAATCTTGGGTGAGTTTGATTATGGTCAGCATTTGGCAATATTTGCCAGATTTATGAGATTTCTTGTTTGTTTTTATTATTTCAAAACACCTGAGTTCTTGTTTGAAGACAGTGTTCAGGTGTTGCAACCTCAGAATGCTTCTACTTTAGTGTGTGTATTCTAGCTCATACTATATTCTTAACCTAGATTCTGTACACAAGAATTATTACAAAGGTAAATCCACACAAAACGATATTCATTTTTGTATTCACAAATTTAAAGACCCCATGTGTTGAAATTTTTATTTGGATAAGATATTGTCATGGTGACATGGTGCTTTTAGATTGTATAAAATGTATCATTAAGTATTTGAGAACAGAACAAATTGTGAGTGCAGTTTCTCAATAAGTTATATATTTTTATTGCAGAAAACCAAACGAGCAAAGGGCAAGACGCTACATACTCAGTTTTCAGGTAATACATGTGCAATGTATATAATGTAGAGATGCTAGATCTCAGCCTACTGGTATACAGCCATCTACATTTCAAACATTTCTGTTGCTACTACACATAAAAATATAAACACAAAAGTCAAGTTTCCATTACTTATGTAAAAGATTCTTGACTCCTGATTAGTCACTTGTGTTAGTTTTTGTGTCGTTATTTTACATCCAAGAATTGTTCACTTACTGGGTATACAGAAAAATCACAAGCTTTAGATGAAGTTAGACAAATTTTGACCTGTGCCATGGACTTGTACAATTCTTTGAATTTTGAAATTGAAATATTGTTTTATGCCACACTTCACAATAATTTGTCAGTCGTGTGGTGGTGGCTAAGTTTTAGTGGCAATTCTCACAAAATCAGCTAAGGTTCCAGATGTAATTTAGATTTTTGGCAAGAAGTAAAACATCACCAAGTCACTAAATTGACTTGATACTCAAGCTCAGTCTATTTGATTATTTTAAATACATGTGTGTTTAGTTGTATAACTTCATAATTGTAAAACTTCCAGTTGTGACTGATTAGCAAACTTGTTTTCATTTGCATCAAATACATTTGGTCAAATATGACTTCCTCAAAAAAATATTAAAAATATCTTGAGGACAATGAACATTTTAGTATGTACTCAATCATAATTTTTGATATTTTAAAATTGTCTTCAAACATGTCAAATGAGCAATATTTCTCATCAAAATAATTAACATTTGTATGCAGCACAGTTGCTAGTATACAAATTTGTCTACATGCAGTTTAAGTTAAGTTTTTTTTCATCTAAGAATCATAAAAAGTTAGTTGACCTTCATGACAATTTGATCAGAGGTTTGGATTTCATTACTCTTTGATCAGAAGTTACTCTTTGGTTAGAGGTTTGTAGTTGAGGCACGCTTCCAGGTGACTAAAAATGTTATTTCAGTTTCTTGTTGAAAACTGTTCAAACTACTAAGATCAATTTGCATTTTTTTCCTTACCTAGAAATTCAGACCTTTATCCATTTTTTCTCTCAGTGTGGAAAACCATTTGTTAAAGAAGGCATAGAATTTGTAACTTGTTCTGTTCGAGGCCAAAGTTTTATGCTGCATCATATACGGAAAATGATAGGTAAGACTGAAGTAACTTTTGAATGATAACACATCATCCTGTCTAGTAAAATGAAAAGTAAGACTGAAGTCTGTATTGAAGTAAATTGATATGTAAGACTGAAGTCTATATTGAATGATAACACATTATCCTGTCTAGTAAAATGATAGGTAAGACTGAAGTCTGTATTGAATGATAACACACCATCCTGTCTAGTAAAATGAAAAGTAAGACTGATGTCTGTATTGAAGTAAATTGATATGTAAGACTGAAGTCCGTATTGAATGATAACACATTATCCTGTCTAGTAAAATGATAGGCAAGACTGAAGTCCATATTGAATGATAACACATCATCCTGTCTAGTAAAATGATAGGTAAGACTGAAGTCCATATTGAATGATAACACACCATCCTGTCTAGTAAAATGGTAGGAAAGACTGAAGTCCGTATTGAATGATAACACACCATCCTGTCTAGTAAAATGATAGGTAAGACTGAAGTCTGTATTGAATGATAACACACCATCCTGTCTAGTAAAATGATAGGTAAGACTGAAGTCCGAATTGAATAATAACACATCATCCTGTCTAGTAAAATGATAGGTAAGATGGAAGTCTGTATTGAGATAAATGAAAAGTAAGACTGAAGTCCGTATTAAATGATAACACACCATCCTGTCTAGTAAAATGATAGGTGAGACTGAAGTCCGTATTGAATGATAACACATCATCCTGTCTAGTAAAATGAAAAGTAAGACTGAAGTCTGTATTGAAGTAAATTGATATGTAAGACTGAAGTCTATATTGAATGATAACACATCATCCTGTCTAGTAAAATGATAGGTAAGACTGAAGTCTGTGTTGAATGATAACACACCATCCTGTCTAGTAAAATGAAAAGTAAGACTGAAATCTGTATTGAATGATAACACACCATTCTGTCTAGTAAAATGATAGGCAAGACTGAAGTCCATATTGAATGATAACACATCATCCTGTCTAGTAAAATGATAGGCAAGACTGAAGTCCATATTGAATGATAACACACCATCCTGTCTAGTAAAATGATAGGTAAGACTGAAGTCTGTATTGAATGATAACACACCATCCTGTCTAGTAAAATGATAGGTAAGACTGAAGTCTGTATTGAAGTAAAATGATAGGTAAGACTGAAGTCCGTATTGAAGTAAATTGATATGTAAGACTGAAGTCCGAATTGAATAATAACACATCATCCTGTCTAGTAAAATGATAGGTAAGATTGAAGTCTGTATTGAAGTAAAATGAAAAGTAAGACTGAAGTCTGTATTGAATGATAACACACCATCTTGTCTAGTAAAATGATAGGTAAAACTGCAGTTCTTATTGATGTAAAATGATAGGTAAGACTGAAGTCCGTATTGAATGATAACAAATCATCCTGTCTAGTAAAATGATAGGTAAGACTGAAGTCCGTATTGAATGATAACACATATTGTCTAGTAAAATGATAGGTAAGACTGAAGTCAGTATTGAATGATAACACATTATCCTGTCTTGTAAAATGATAGTTAACACTGAAGTCTGTATTGAAGTAAAATGAAAAGTAAGACTGAAGTCTGTATTGAATGATAACACATCATCCTGCCTAGTAAAATGATATCACATTATCCTGTCTAGTAAAAAGATGGGTAAGACTGAAATCCGTATTGAATGATAACACACCATCCTGTCTAGTAATGCATCATTGATGTCTGTAAAACCTACCGTGTCATGTGTTGGCATACTCTTATTTCTATCCTTAGTTTTCTTATAAACTTGAATCTCTATGTAATGAATTGGCATTTACTAATTGGAATTTTGTATTTAGATAAATTGTGAATCACAATGTCAAGACATGGCATATACTGATTAGAATCTTAGGTTTGAGTAAATCTTGAATCACAATGTCGTGACATGCATATACTGATTAGAATCTCAGGTTGGAGTAAATCTTGACTCACAATGTAATGACATGGTATAGACTGGTCAGAACCTCAGGTTTGAGTAAATCTTGAATCACAGTGGCATGGCATGGCATAAGCTGATTAGAATCTCAGGTTTGAGTAAATCTTGACTCACAATGTCATGACATGGTATAGACTGGTCAGAACCTCAGGTTTGAGTAAATCTTGATTCACAATGTCATTACATGGTATAGACTGGTTAGAACCTCAGGTTTGAGTAAATCTTGAATCACAATGTCATGATGACATGGCATATACTGATTAGAATCTCAGGTTTGAGTAAATCTTGAATCAGAATGTCATGAAATGGCATATATTGCTTAGATTCTTAGGTTTGAGTATGTCCAGAACCACACCCTGTATTAGAAACTTCTGTTATTGATATTTCTCACATTTATAAATGATGTAGGTTATTTTTTGTTTTTTTTGGGTGGCGTGATGCACACACAGGTTATCCTGATATATATGACATATTGTAAAATGACAATATCATTTCAATATTTTAATTTTTGTTTCTTTTAGAATTTTGTATTAATGCACTTCTAACCATATAAAAAAACTAAGTATGTATTGTACACTTATAAACACTAAAGTCAACAGCAATGTAAACAGTGAAATGTTGATACAGGTACATGTACACCTAACATACAAATGATAAAGCAAATAACAGATGCAAAATGATCCATAGTATACAGTTAATAAATGAGTATAAAGAAAAGTTTTATTGTCACATGAGACATAAACCATTTCCTGGGGCAAAGCCGATTGTTTACGTCTTGGTAGACAATAATACTGCTATTATCCCCAATATTCATTCAATAAATGTTGTATTATACCTAGAAAAAATTATCAGGAGATGAAAATTAAAATATTAAACAACAAAGAAGCCGAAGGAAATAAGTCTGGTCAGCGATATGTAACCAGAATCTTGCTAACTTCCTTAATATTTTATTATACCTAAACAAACTTATTAAACCTAAACAAACATTACTCTCTGGATGGTGTTTCAGATGATTTTATCAATTTTTTTGGTGTGTTTTTGCTTCTGTGAGCCTCTAATAAAGCCTGTAGTTCATTGTTCAACTCACAGGTACTTGAGGACAGGAATGTGTGTTTTCTTTTATAATTATGTTCAATTATTATTTGCAATGACACTGAACGTTTTTGGTGCTGTTTTACTTAATTTACTTTTCCAGTTAAGGTTTTTCCCTGTATTCAACTAACAAGGTCTCTACATGGAAGGTGATTGTTGTGTTGACAAAGGAGGAGTTAGGAATGCTGTGATAGGCTGACTTATAACACCCCCGCCCACAGGGAATTAGTCTCTCAAATATCGCACCCTTTTACAGCGAAATAGTAATTTGCAGCAGACTTTAGGGAAATACATGTAGCTAGTTTTAATGATTAACTTTTATATTAATTAAAATCAGTAAAGGTATAATATTATTGATAAAAATACAGTAAGGTATGGTGTGTAATGTTGTAGGTATGATGATAGCTGTTGTCAAGGGATACTGTGGTGTTGATGCCATTCAAAAGTCATGGGGAGCTGATAAGGTAAGATTTATATCATTATTTTCTAAGATAATCATGACTGCTGATAAGGTAAGATTTATATCATTATTTTCTATGCTAACCATGATTTAGGAAGTGTTTAAAGTATCGCTGTTAGGATGTTAGCATAGAAACTGTCACTTCCTGTTTTACTGATCAACATTTGATTTCAGATTCATTTCTTTTCCTACTGTTGTACTATACCACACACTATACAATTATAGCCCTTGTTTTGGGTTGACATAAATATTTGTCCTCCCGAGAGGAGTTATATCACCTGAGGTCTCTGCCTGAGGGTGACATAACACCTCAAGGGTGGACAAATATTCATGTCAACCCAAAACAAGGGTAATAATTATTTTATTATACTGAAAGGCAATAAAATTTAACTAACAAACTGACCTACGTAAGTTCATAACGATTGTAACACATGTCATAGGGCCTTCGATACTCAACACTATCGATATGTTTTATGGTTCTTTGTGTCTGTTTTTATCTTAAGCATCCATCAAGGCTGACTCCAGCAATTACATTTGACAACGATGTATCAATGAAATCATTAAATTTTGACAGTTGTTTCTCTCCATTCCAGTCTGTATTGAGTAATCTATGAATTATTTTAATTTTATCTGCTAGAGGTTACACCTAATTACCACTTAGCCTACTAAGAAAAAAAAAATGAACGTACGTGCATCCATTTCTGCGCAGGAGAGGGTGACATAAATTGCCATTGAGGGTGACAAATGTTTCAGGGTGACATGTTTTAGATCACATGATACAGTTTTGACCAATTAGAAGAAAAGATACATATTAGAGGTATAATAAAACAATTTATCAGTTATATATCATGTATAATTGTGGACAGTTTTAATGGTTGAGGAGAAAACCTGATGACAATGTAGCCGGGAAGAGACCTAAAGTAAACTGACAGATTTTCTCACAAAATTAGCTTAGGTTCTAGTGGAGTTCGAATCCACTTTGAATGACTAGAGCCGTAAGAGACTTTATAATCTAAAGCATGATGCTCTAACAGAGTCACAGAGTACCTTGATAGCTTCAATAATGTCATCAATCATATGAGGTATTAAAAACAAAAAAGAATATTATTAACAATTTGACCATTCAGACTTAATTTTGTCTTTTATAAGATTACAAAGTAAATAAAATATACTTATTTCAATCCAGGTTGACGTTCCAAAAGCCCCTGGCTCAGGACTTCTTCTTGATGAGGTAAGAGAAAGAATAAAACCATTACAAATGTTATTACACTTGTCAGCTTTCTTCATGAGACTAGAAGTTCAATCCAAAACAGTTTTTAAAAGTAATACTTTTGTCAACTTTCTTGTTTATAGTTCCTTGTGAGTTATATAAATATGATGAACTCTTTGGTACATTTCATACTCATATTAAAATCATTGTTATGCATGAATATGTAAATGTGTGTATCAGAGATTGCACAAATCTGCTTGAAAGACTCGTATGTTTGATGTCTTGAAAAATCTTTGAAAATGATTATTGGTTTTTGCCAAAAAAAAAAGAATCCTAAATTTTATTTTGTTTTTATACACTGTAGATATGTAATTAAAAGCAAGAACAAACCCCAAAATTGAATGAAGCAGTAATGTTACAATGTTGTCAGAGGTATGCAGTAACAACCAAGACTAAAAGATTGTAAGGTTATTTGGTAAAAGGAATCAAAATTGAAAATAAATATGTGACTTTCCGTCCTGTTTTGGTTTATGATCTCTAATTAAAACTACAGACTTGCTACAAAAGTAATGGAATGCTATCATTTTTTACTATTTGCATTTTAATAAAATTTTCGCTGTTCAATAAAGAATTAAATCAAGTTTCATTATATTTTTTTATTTTTAATATCTAAATTAGAAATTAAAAGATTTATCTATTCAAACAGAAAGTTGAAATTTTGTGATTGAAACTCCCTATATGGGTAAGTATAATTGTGATGTCTAATATTTTACTTTCTATTTGAATTGTCAAATGTTTGAAATTACACCCAGTTAATCAATGTGACTTGGAAACATTCTCTGTCTAATGGTGAAATTCTATTTAAATGCAATGAGAAATGGCTTCACAATATTTTTTGGAAAAAATGTGGTTTTATATGAATTAAATTGCAAAAAATGACAGTGTTCCATTACTTTTGTCCCATATCTGTAGTTATATGAGTCATTTTGTATGTTCAGATCTTCACTTTTAAACTAATTAGTGATAACACATTTATTCTTTTTTACAGCTTTATTATGATCAGTATAACAAGAAATGGGGTACGGATGGAGTTCATGTCCCAGTAGAATGGTCAGAGTATCAGGTAATAATATTACAGAGATACTTGTTGAATATCAAAAATATGAGGTAATAATATCTCAGAGGTACTTGTTGAATATCAAAAATATGAGGTAATAATATCTCAGGTACTTGTTGAATGGTCAGATTATCAGGTAATAATATCTCATAGGTACTTGTTGAATATAAAAAATATGAGGTAATAATATCTCAGGTACTTGTTGAATATCAAAAATATGAGGTAATAATATCTCAGGTACTTGTTGAATATCAAAAATATGAGGTAATAATATCTCAGAGGTACTTGTTGAATGGTCAGATTATCAGGTAATAATATCTCATAGGTACTTGTTGAATATCAAAAATATGAGGTAATAATATCTCAGAGGTACTTGTTGAATGGTCAGAGTATCAGGTAATAATATCTCAGAGGTACTTGTTGAATGGTCAGAGTATCAGGTAATAATATCTCAGAGGTGCTTGTCTACAGATTGACAGTATTGTGGTCAAAATTTTATTTTCATGTAAAATAATATTTATGGTAATTACATGAGTCGAGTAATACAACAGCAACTTAAAACCATAAAAAATTTATAAAGTCTATGCTTATCCACTTTGTGTCATAGGTCACACATCCACTGTTCATTAAGTTGTGTTCATGATAAAAGATTATAAGTAAGGTATTTCAGAGGTGTTCAGTGACATTGTTACATTAGGCATTCAGATGTAATATGATTTTTGTCTATTACATACACAAATGTTTTATTGGGACATTACACAATGATTCGATATTGATTGTAGGAGGAAAGGATGAAGTTTAAAGATGAGTATATATTACCTGAGATTTTCAAGACAGAAAAAGATGAAAGAGGGTATCCTTTTTGCCACAGAAATACCTGATTTATTTATTCAATTACAAATCACTATTTTGAAAATGTCCTTGGAATTAATTTAAAAAGTATGTATGTACAATTATGACATCTGTTTGACATTCAAAAGTTTTACAAATAATTATCTTCCAATAGTCAAAACCATGAAATTACACTAAGACTTATTTGTTTTATTATTTTTTATGTACTGGCGTGAACTTATTTAACTTACATTTAAATGTCAGCAGTTTTAAGTGAAGTGCAACAAAGTTTGATGTGTGCTATAGACCTATGTCAAGTGAGTGATCTTTAACACAACTTGCCTACCTTGACATGGCACATCAGCCGTAAATCTCTTCAGGAAGACTGGACTCTTGTTAGTCACACCACTTAGGACCAAAAAATCCACTTATTTTCCTGGAAGATATTTTATTTGTCTCCCCTACACATGAGACAACATTAAAGTGAAAGTTTATTTTTTCATATGCCCGTCTTTAGACAGTATACATTATGTTTGACTCAAGGTCATATCTCAAAAGTCCAGGTCACTGTGGCAGTCTGCCATTTTTTTTTTGTCCAGAGCATATCTCCCACACCACATAAGGGAATGGTTTCAAACTACATACAACATTTGTTCTTGATAAGACTGTGTCATGACCTTGACTCAAGGTCATATATTGACATATAATAGTATGGTGATGTCAGTCCATTCACTTGTCCAGATAAATGACAAATGAACAATTTACTAGTTGTTAAAAGTTCGTGAAAGTCCACCATCTTCATATTTCCTAACACATCCTTGACTTAAAAAAAATACATGAATCATAAGTAATATGTATAAGTGTTGAAAAAAGGATCAATTACCATGTTGTGGGAGAGACTAAGGAATCTAAGTCTGACTACCCATGTCATTATGGTCACCCAGATTGAGCCCACAGCATAGTGATATTATTTTTAAATTGGATCTTATCAAAAGAATCGTTATTCTACACAGTTATGTCCCTTGGACAAGGAATTAAGGTCTAGGAGTTCCCAGTTGCTAAGTGTCCAGATAGAGCAGTGGTTTATGCACTCGCTTCTCACCAATGCAACTAGGGTTCGATCCTTGGATTGGACAGGGGAGTATGTGAGATGGTATGGGGTCACCAAGTCATCATGTTGGTTTTCTCGGGGTACTCGGGAACGACCCCTTATGCCAATATAAGTTGAAAAAACTTGTTTGTTAATCATCATAAAATTATAAAGTTTAAACTTTAAGTTGCAAAATGTGATCATTCCAACCATCTGTAGCATCTCTAGTGATTGAGTCTTTTGGTCAATGTTGATGGGGCCTGGCCCTGATTTCACATCAGTTATTTCAAGCATCTCATGTACATATAAGTTAGGAGTTCTTGACAGAAATCAGAATGTTACAGTGGCTGGCCACACTTCATCTTCACACTTTTGATGTCTGCACAGGTGATGATAAAACCTTTGATGGAAGAAAGAGGGTAAGTGCAATGGAGGTCTAATAATGTTGTCAAGGGATGAAATAGTACCCAAACCAGAGTCTCAGTATCCAATCTCACAAAATAATACAAGACCATAGTGCACTGAAAAAATGATAGTTGCTTTAGTATGTTATAATCACCAACAGTCTGTATGTAGTTTACATAGCCAATTAATCAATATACCATTTAATCTTACAAAACACCGCTCCAAGTTGGTGTGTTGTATTTTCCCCAAGAATGGAAGGGTTTATAACAAAGTAGTCTACTTGAGTGAATGAAGTTGAATGAACTAAATTGAAATGGTTTACATTTCTGGGGCTTTGTGGGTAGCCATTGATTAATTTCTCATATTGTTGTGTTTAAGACCAAAATTTTGTTCTAGCTTAAACTCCTGTTTTTAATTTTTACTTGATGAGTTGAACAAATTCGCACCATCTTAGAATTGTATACATAACAAAAAATGTCATGTTTTGTCATTTGTTCTGCTTTTTTATTTTGGTATAGTTTATATAGGGATATCACAAACTATCTCAAACAGTGTAACAGTTTTTCACTTATTTGCCTCTAAATTGCAGTAATAATTCTACAAATGATATTTTTCTTGGTTAATAAAACATTTTGTGAGAGAAAAAATGAAATATTGTAATTGAACCAGCAGCTGAAAAAGGGGTCCTAAAGAAATTTTGGAGGAAAGTTTGACTTCTGTTTTCATAAAATTGAACATGTGGGTTTTAAAAAATATAATAGGAGAATGGGTGCAGGCAAAAGCAACTCTTGTTTCTGCCACGAAAAAATTATAAACATAACGTCAGACAGAACTCATGCATTTCATTGGTTATGTTGTAAAGACCTTTTCTCAGCTCCTGGCTCATATAAAAGTTAATGAAATTAAGTGAAAGGGCATCTTTAAGGTTGCAGCACAGTCTAAGAATACACCTTATTATTTCAGGTATTAGATGTACCTAAAACGTCAAATGAGAATGCTGCCGAGGGTGAACCTTCAAGTATAACAAATATTGACAGTAACAAAGACTCGCATATGAATGAGAAAAGTTTGTCAAATGATCCTATAGAAAAAGTAGCTGATAATTCTGTTGCTATAGAAAAAGAGGAAAATGTAGCTGATAATTCTGTTGCTATGGAAAATGAGGGAAATGTAACTTATGACACTGTTACAGAATCAAATACAGTGAAAAGTTCTGGAACATAGATTAAAAATGCTTCTATTGATGAAAATCTACTTCTGCATGTTCTGTAAGACAGCAGTCAGAAATGTAGAAATGTGTCGGTACATTGGCAAATCTCAGTATAGTAAAATCCATATATCCTGGCGAGATGGAGTCTTGTGAACCCTTTTTTGACCTGGGTGAGGTTAAATCTTAGATAATAAAGCATAACATTAAAATTACACCGACTAGAGCAATGGTTCCTACTTGTCATCATATATAAGAGAGTATCCAGTGAGGAATAAAACATTTTTCCCATGCAGCTTGTCATAGTCAGAAAGTCAGTTGAATCATCCGTATGATGATCATTATACTGCAGATTTTTCATAGAAATAAACTATAAAATCAAGAGGAAAGCCTGCATTTTGTATGCTGATGACACATTTCTGATGTCAAGTCAGAGATCATGTGATCACAACAGTACAGAAGACAAAATAACCATCAGATGGGTCTCCTTATCAGCAGGAACCAAGGAGAATTGTACAATAAATTGTCACAATAATCTTGTAAGAGTGTTCATCTTTTGAAGATCTTTGCATAATGCAAATTTTCAAGTAAATGTTAGTATCCACACACACACACACATATAGATAAGTATTTTTTTCTGTGAATTGCATAATATGTATACACATGGTTAGAATTTCATACCCCAGACCCTGAACCATTGCTCCCAAATTCATACATTTCACAATTTTGGTAGTTAGTTCTTATTCTTATAGTGCAGGGATAAAGAAGAAGTTTTTTAAAAGTTTGGTCTTATTTTTGCAGTTTTTGCCCTGCTCAAATGACCCAGGAGATACCAAAATCACTAAATTCACAGGTTGTGGTCCCCTTGCCCTAATAAAGCTATTTACAGATTTGAACATGATATCTATTTAATGATTTTCAAGACCCCCCTTCATAGAAGGAGGGGCATATTGCTTTACTGCTGTCCGTTGGTCTGTCTGTACACCAACAATTTCTGTTCATTATCTCTGCAGCTGGTGCACATATTGAAATGAAATTTGGCATACAGATACATCATGAGAATATCTAGGTCAAGATTTTATTTTATTACCATCAAACAATTTTTGACAGTGTTATGCCCCTTAAACTTAGAAATTTTCCAATAATTCTCAGTTTCTGTTCTATATTTCTGCAACAGTTGCATATTATATTGAAATGGACTTTGGCAAACATAATCATCACGAGAATCTCTAAGACAAGTTTTTATTTGGTTACCATCAAAATGGTAAGTTATGCCCTTGAACTTTGAAAATTTCCAATAATTCAGTTTCCTTATATGAGGGATGGAGGGATAACTTTAACAAACAGCTCTTGTTGAAGCTAGAATTAATTTCATTTTCATCAAAATATTTTACACATGCAAATGCATCAAGTGAAATACAGCATCTTCACTGCTAACAGGATAACCCTCAAACCAAACCTGTAATAGGTTACAGTATGGATCAGTAACAAAATGCAGTAGTGTTTCCTTTGTCAACTACTTGGCATACAAAGTGGTTTATATCTTGTGTAATGGTAGAAGTAACGATTTTCACTGCATTGGCACAAGTCCATAACACAGATCAAAATTTGTATAACTTCACCAATTAATCTATCGCCAAATGTCTGACATGTGGCTCTTGGTGTGCATTTTTTATTTCATTCGAGCGTTGAAATAAATAGAATCTTACATGGGTGTGAGTGGATAATCTCCACCGGACTGGCAAAAATATGGTTGTCTACCAAGGACCCAACTTTCAGATTCTTACAACGAAGTTTGAGACACCCCATTCTATACAACACACTCATTTTTTATTGTTTTTCTTCCATGCTTCAAATACATGTTTATGCATGAAAATAAATCTGACACCAGTTTTTTATACACTCTGTTCTCATTACATAGAAGCATAAGTCATAAAATTATATTTACATAATTTCATTATAACTTGTCATAGTTTCCTTGTAAAAAAAAAGGAATAATCTCAATTTTGTACAGTGTTGTCAGTCCTTGCACTCTCTCCCAGTCTCTGTCAACATCTCAAAAGTAGTCCCAAAAATGTGATCATGTAACAGGCAGGATGAATAGATAAACCAGATTACTCAGAATAGGCATTCTTTTCACAAAAACATAGTCCCTATATTTATAACGTTTTTTAAAAAAGTATTTTGCTTCAAATAATATGTCAAAATTAAAGATATATGCAAATCAGCTTATGAAGAGCAAGATATAGAGTAAGGTTATATATTTTAGAAGAATCTTGTAAAATTGAGACATTGACAGAGATTGAGATAGAGTGCAAGGATTGATAACTCTGTAAGAGATTAGGTGAATCATGGGAGAACATCGATTTTCTCCTAGCAATTCATGTAAAATTCTTCAAACGCGGTGATAAAAATACAAATAAAATGTTTGTAAAAATGTAAATCTTTATTTCCTTTGAGGTATAAATACATGTTAATCCCAACATTGAGGAATAAAACTACAGTATGGTAATGTAATTGCACCAAACTGTTGTAAGGGAAGTGTCCTATATGTATTTGTGTAACATCCAGAGGTTAATGCCATTTTCCTCAGGTGATTGTTAAGGCCCTCTGCACCTCTTTTTAATAGCTTGAGATTACTTTCAAGAAAATTTTGTTGAATCCCATTTTTTCCATGAATCTACATGTAGACAGATAATTTTTGAAAATAAATGCAAATTTTCCTTTAAACTTGCAAAATAAAAAAGATAGTATGGTAAATTTTGTGAAAAAGCAGTTTTAAACAAGTTCTATAAATTATGTTCAAATTTTTGTAAATTTTCAAATTAATGACCTATCGGATGACCCTGTTAGTCATTTAGTTTTGAGAAGTTGTCTTGTTTATATATGTGTAAATATGCTTGTTACCAAGAATATTTCTACACAACAAAATCAAAACAAATGACTGAAATACATCAAAACAATCAATAACGTCACTTGAATTCATTCTCCCAGACTCATAAAAATACATCAAAACAATCAATAACGTCACTTGAAATCATTCTCCCAGACTCGTATAACTCTGTGTTTGTTGTCCATGATAAGTTTTCTTCCATATTTCACATACCATCTATAAGTAAAGAGAAAATCTGGTGAAACTAGGCTTGTCAATGCAAGGTCTGAACACAGTGAACCAATTTTAGATAATTATTTTTTCTGCTACTTTAACATATGTTTACCCATCTAAGAAAGTCATTCTAGATCTATTAAGTTATTCCAGATCTATTGTAGTCAAATGTATTACAATATGTTTATTTAGCTTAAGGCGTTGCAACTGTAGGCGCCTTGAAATGATATTTTAAATTCTCGGAAATGACTCATACAAGGTAATAGATATACTGTGATGTATCTGCTGCACAATTTATTATCATTCTGTCTGCAAATACCAAACAATCTGTATGTAGGAAAATAATACAATTAATCTGATAGAGTTGACTTTAACATGTCTAAGTTTCCAAAATACATAATTTTGTTTATTCCATTTTCACAAGAATGAGTCATCTCTTTTTTTAATATCCATCAGAAATATAAGTTATTTCTTGTGATATTATAAAAGCAATATGTATTGTTGCTGAAATACTTTGTAGCATGAATTTGTATACAGTATCTTTATTATGATCAATCTGCAAAAAATTAATGTATTTAGATTTCAAATAAACCACCTGAATTTAGTTGCATGGTAAATCTACAGAAACTGAATTTACTTACATTCTAAATAACCCCCCCCCCCCCAAACATTTACATACGTACTTACATTAAAATATAACACCCCCTAAAGGAGCAGCTTAATATGCAATCTACAGAAATAATGTACTTACATTTCAAATATAACACCCCCTAAAGGAGCAGCTTAATACAACCTACAGAAATAATGTACTTACATTTCAAATATAACACCCCCTAAAGGAGCAGCTTAATACAACCTACAGAAATAATACACTAATATTTGAAATAAACTCCCTAAATGAGAGCTTAATACAATCTACAGAAATAATGTACTTACATTCCAATGCAATCTACATAAATAATGTACTTTTATTCCAAATATAACACCCCCTAAATCTAATCTTTAGAAATAATGTACTTATATTCCAAATAAAACACCCCCTAAATGTACTCTACAGAAATAATATACTTACATTCCAAATAAAACAGCCCCTAAATGAGCAGCTTAATGTAATCTACAGAAATAATGTACTTACATTCCAAAAAAAACACCCCCTAAATGTAATCTACAGAAATAATATACTTACAATCCAAATAAAACACCCCCTAAATGAGCAGCTTAATGTAATCTACAGAAATAATATACTTACATTCCAAATAAAACACCCCCTAAACTTACTCTACAGAAACAATGTACTTACATTCCAAATAAAACATCCCCTAAATGTACTCTACAGAAATAATATACTTACAATCCAAATAAAACGCCCCCTAAATGAGCAGCTTAATGTAATCTACAGAAATAATATACTTACATTCCAAATAAAACACCCCCTAAACTTACTCTACAGAAACAATGCACTTACATTCCAAATAAAACATCCCCTAAATGTACTCTACAGTAATAATATACTTACAATCCAAATAAAACGCCCCCTAAATGAGCAGCTTAATGTAATCTACAGAAATAATGTACTTACATTCCAAATAAAACACCCCCTAAATGAGCAGCTTAATGTAATCTACAGAAATAATGTACTTACATTCCAAATAAAACGCCCCCTAAATGAGCAGCTTAATGTAATCTACAGAAATAATGTACTTACATTCCAAATAAAACACCCCCTAAATGGGCAGCATGATCCAATAATCCCCATCCCAGTAAGATTCCAACTGAATCAAATATGATCAGAGCTTTTAATCCCTGCAACAGAAATAAAGATAAAAGTGAATATACAACAGAAATTGTTTGGACTATCAGTTTACTATTATCTTTTTTAACTTTAATTTTACAAAAATTAACAAATTTAAACAACTTCTATTAATGTCTTGTTGGCTCTGATGTTGCCTGAGGCGGTGCTTGCTCTGGGAGAAAACCAACAAATCTCAATTTATAATTTGACAAAGCAAAATGATTGATTTATTTTAGATTCAGACTTAATTTTATTTGAAAAATTCTCTTCAGTACGAGGTGACTTCATTGATATAAATGTGACTTCAATTAATCTGATAAATTTTCTTGGATACGGGTTGACTTCAAATTAAATATGTCTTCATTATGTTTGCTACATTTTCTTAGTATGAGTTGTCTTAGGTACTGTACAAGTTGACTTCTAAAGATGTTTTTTGCATGCAAAACCTATAAACCTATTTCGTCGTGTAAGTTCATCCTGTTTGTGACCCAAACATCATTTCATACACATTGGCAACTCGCTATTTAGACCACCTAAATGACTGACTCAGGTTATCTGATTATCAAGTTGATCTGTTAAGTGAGGGTCTGCTCTCATTTAATATTATCAAGAAACTCACAAGAGACTGAATTTTTGTGGTCTGAATCGTGAGGTACAATGTATATATACATACAATGGAAATTTGCCTAAAGACCACCTCATGTAGGAGACAACCTCACATTTAAAACCCTGACTTTCTTGTAAAATTTCTTTTAAGATATTGAAAAGGTTAAGACCCTTACATTAATGAGACCACCTTGTTATTAGCACTTTCAGTCAGTCAGGTACAAATGTAGGTTGTCTTAATAGTATATTCAAATAAGGCAGTGTTATTTAGTATTTCTCCTAGCTTGAGCTGGAAGGGTTTCCCCATTAGCTCGATCAATATATATAACATTATGATACATTTGTATATAGGCTATATATAAGCCACTGGCTGATAAACACAAAAATCTATTTAATTAGAAATATTACCAGCACATTAGAGGAATGCCTCATTTTCTTACATTGGTTATTTTGTAACTGACTCATAAACACACATTACTGTTACTAGAATTAAAAAGACTTACTGATTCTGCTGTGAATGAATGTGGATATATTTGGTCGACAAACATAACACTGAGTCTGCTGTTAGGAAATGCTACACACACAACACCAAGTAACGCTAGAATGGCACCTGACTAATAAAAAAATATAACATATAAAATTTGCAGCATAACTTGGTGATATTTATATTAGACACATAAACACATCTATACACAAACACACCAACACATCTATAGGCAGACAGGGGCACACATCTATAGACACACAAACACATCTACAGACAGACACAGACACATCTATAGACACAACACACACCTAAAGACAAACATGTCTATAGAAAGACAATCTATAAACAGACACATTTATAGACACACAGACACATCTATAGACACACAAACATGCATTTGTAGACACAAACACATCTCTAGACATGAAAACACATCCATAGACAGACATGTCTATAGACACAAACATATCTATAGACAGACATATAGACTGACACAAACACATCTATAGACACAGACACATCTAAAGACAGACAGACACATCTGTAGACAAACACATCTATAGCCACACAAACACATCTGTAGACACAAACATGCATTTATAGACACAAACACATCTGTAGACAGATGAAAGCACATCTATAGACAGACACATGTCTATAGACACAAACATCTATAGACAGACAAACACATCTATAGACACAGACACATCTGTAGACAGACAAACACATCTATAGACACAAACACATCTATAGACAGACAACACATCTATAGACACAAACACATCTGTAGACAGACAAACACATCTATAGACACAAACATATCTATAGACAGAACACATCTATAGACAGACACAGACACAATTATAGACACAAACACATCTATAGACAGACAACACATCTATAGACACAAACACATCTATAGACACACACATCTGTAGACAGACAAACACATCTATAGACACAAACACATCTATAGACAGACAACACATCTATAGACAGACACAATTATAGACACAAATGCACATTTGTAGACAGACACAAACACATCTATAGACTGTCACAAACACACATCTATAGACTGCCATAGACACATACTTAATACGACTCTAAATGTGTTGACATTAAAGATTTTATTTTGATATTTCCAGCTAGCAAGCAATGGAGTTTATTATGACATAGTGGTAAGTTTAAAAATTATGCAAGATAAAGGAAATATGGTAATTACGGAGTTTGCACAATAACAAGGAAGATAATGGTGTAATTCTATTGCTTAATTACCATCATATTTACATATACTTCAAAATTATTACTGGTACCTGTGCAATAAAGAACTTACTTTCTGATATAAAATCTTATGTATCTAATTTTATTTTCAGGGTCCAAAGTCATTAAATGTACTCAACACATAAGTTCAACCTTTTATTATAAATTTAGGTGAAAGCTGATACACTCAATGTTGTGAGTGGACATTTTTGTAAAATTTGTGACATACATCTTAAAATAATAATAAAAATTATGGCTCATTTGAAGAAATTTTCAGAAATATCCAAAAACATTTGTACGAGTGGAACCTCTCTTGAAAGACCACCCCATTTCCCACTGAAATGTGGTTCCTCAAGACAGGTGGCCTCTCAGAAGAAGTTTTATTTAAATTGTTTTTTGACAAAGTAGTTTTTAGAATGTGGTCTCTGAAAACAGGTGGTCTTTTATGAGACTGGTCTCTCAAGACAGGTTCCATTGTATCTGAAACATAAATAATGATATATAATTGACCAAATGTTTCTGATGTGAATAAAAAATAAATTATGTGTTTCCACTTCAGTGACATCCAGAAATTTGACAAATATATTTAACCTTTTCAACCCTAAGTTTCTAGATAGTATGCTCTTTTCTAATGTTTAGATCGGTCTAATTAGTGGTCTGTTAAGAATACCAATTTATACTTTTACAAAAGAGGCCAAAACAAATGTTCAATACAATGCTTTCTGTCAATAAGACTTCCTCATTTGAGCTTGAATTTGATATAAATGTATATTTTCAAAAGAAAAAGTGGTAACATACAAGGCCAAATACTAAATCTAAATGTATTGCCAAATCTGTCTATGAGTACCCACTGTAAAAATGAATAACTTATCTTTAAGAAGTTCAGAATTCAAATGGAACTATCTGGGCAAAGTACTAAGTATGACTAAGTTTTCAAAATAATATGATAATTTATTATTTATCAAGTCCTGAGTAAATTTGGTGACTTTGGGTCCCTGTATACTTACAGCTCCTACTGATGGTATCACTGACCCTCTGATAAGTTTGATAAGATTACTTGTAAATGAGGAAATCACAGCTGTAAACAGACATTAATTGTTGATCATGTGACATAAGGAGAACCTGAGTACTCTGCAATAACTAACTCAAAAATACACAAAATCACTCTGATAAATATCTTATTAGATTGTGATCAAATTGCAGGAAAATAAAAAAAATGTGCATCATTTTATAGAATACAGCTATAATTTTATCAATCGGTTAACTGGACAGAATTTCACTCCATAAGCAGTTAAAGACAAAATTCTAAATACAGTAAAACTCTGATATAGCCAATTCCTGTGGACCTTCTATAAAAATTTGTTATAAGCGTAAATCGTTATACAATTATAGCGAATTCATAACTTAAATATAACGAATTTGTTATAAAGTGGCTTAACCACTTTGCATAAAAAAACTCCACTAAAACATTTATACATATGCTTGCATTATCTTAAGGAATAATTAATTAATTAATTATTCAATTAATTTTTATATAATTATTTACAATAATTTATTTATTGTAATATTGACAATGTAAATATTCTTAAATACAGTTGCATACTAACACATGTATATGTACAGTTAGTTATATACGGCCTGTTGTCAAGAAATTTCTCAACAGGAAGTGTGCGAACGAATACGATCTATATCCTTTTAAAACACGTGTTAGACTTCAGTGATATCATCATTATTCTCTGGATTCTAAAATTGTAATATAACACGTATACTTACGATAAAATAAATGTGAATAGCATTGTAATTATTTGTTATTTTGGATCACCTAACTCCATGCAAAAAATCTATAAGAAATTTTGTATTTGATGTAGCCTTTTAGGTTGTATGACGGGGGAGGATAAAAAGTTGATTTTTCATTATATTTCAAGTCAAGGGGAACAAGAATTAATTCGTTAAAAGCGTAATTTTGTTATAAGCGTGTTCGCTATAGACGCAGAATTTTTGTATCAAGTATGAAGGAATTCCCTGGGGAACCAATTTCACTTCACAACAGCCGTAAATTCGCTAAATCCGTGTTCGCTATATTCGAGTTTTACTGTAACTATATGTTTTTATGTTGTTGTTTGATATCACACCAAGAATCTTCACGTACTTGTAAATGTCACCAGCATTAGGTGAAATGTCACAACATATGACCTGTGCTATGGACTGACACCAATGCAGAATGAGGGTTTTTTTTTTTGTTTTTGTTTTTTTTTTTTTGTGTGTGACATGCCTATTGTGAACTCTTAGCAAAGGACCAGTACTACTCTTTAAGATCTGCTGTATGACCTGGTACAAGGAGTTGAACCCAGGACCTCTTGTTAGTTTTATGATGTAACAAAAGATCACTGCAAACAGTCAAATAAATGAACTGAATAAATACTGTACATAAAAAATAGAAGTAGACATAGATTGATAGCATCTATTATGGGCACTAACCCATTTAAAGATTTGTAATTAATGTTAAGCAACAAATTATAACTGTAGTTTTTGTTTTGCTAAGAATCTGTAGAATAAATCTGCTCCCATGCTTAGAGAGGCAATTTGGAATAAATGTCTGCATTGCATAAGTGATTTTTAAAAAAAAGCTTTTGACAAGAAATGAAATTTGTTGGCCATTTATTAAACCTATGAAAACAACATCCAAAGTTGTGCAGATGGGAAAGTGAGCCAAACAATCTGATTGGAAAAATTATTTCTGCCATTAATAAGTGAAATCACGGTGATAAAAAAAAGATACATGTTATATGTAGTACTTTGCAAATTATAGGGTTGATGCCAACTTGATGGTTGAAAATTTAAAGGGAGAGGTCAAATGAAAATATTAGATACCTGAAGTTTTGTGAATTAGCATTAAGGTCTATGGGAAAATATTTAGTGGTGTCTGTCCAGAATACCTGTTTTGGTATCATCTAGTCAAATAGTTAAAAGACGTACCTCCACTCAAATAAACAGCCATGAACTCCTCAGGGCCCATGATGCTAAGAGCAGCTGATGAAAAGGACCATAGTACTGACATGTTGATGAACAGATGGAAGGCACCATGATGGCTGAATGCCGAGAATAAGTTGGAAAGAATTGAATGTTCTGAAAATAAAGAATTTTATTTACACATTGACGTTATTGCAAAATGAAATCCTCAGAAGTGTTTTTTTGTTCATTTTCATCAAACTGAATGTTCACTGCATCAAAATCTAAAAGGTATATCCCCATGTTTGGGGAAAGACAGAAAGACAAATTTAATTTTAATCTGGCAAAAGGGTTCATGTAGCTTGGCTTACACCAGTCCATAGTGAGGAATCAATATACGTCCTCTATCTGTGAAGCATTCCAAGAGTATTACCAAATCAATACCTCTCCTCTATTTGTGATGCATTCTGAGAGTATTACCAAATCAATACCTGTCCTCTATCTGTGAAGCATTCTAAGAGTATTGGCAAATACACGTCCCCTACTTGTGAAACTTCTGAGAGTACTGATGAATCAATACCCTTAACTTTGAGGCATTTTAGGAATATTGATGAAGCAATACACCTCCCCTATTGTCTGATTCACATAAGATGGCGGAGTGGAGTAACCTAGTGATTATCATATGGATGATTCTACTGACTTTTCGGTTATGACAGGAAAAACGTTTTATTGCTCACTGGATACTCTCTTTAGTATAATGACAAGTAGGAACCATTACTTTAGTCAGTGTAATTTTAATGTTATGCTTTATCACCTAAAATTTAAACTCACCCAGGTCAAAAAAGGGTTGACAAGACTCTGCCCCATCAGATTATATGGATTTAATTATAACTGTAAAACATTCTGAGAGTACTAATGAATCAATACATGTCCCTTATCTGTGAGGCATTCTAAGAATATTGTTGTAGCAATACATGTTTCCTATCTGTGAAGAATTCTGCGAGTATTGATGGATTAATACATGTCCTAAACCTGTTAAACAATCATTTAGTGAATGTGAATAATTACAAAACTTTACCCAAAACCTTATCTTGGTGGTCTTATGCAGACAATACTTTAGCCCTTTGGTTTATTTGGTAGGGAACTAATAAAACATTTGACTATATCACATGTACATACCAGAACATAATATACCAAAAAAATATATACCTGTTATACTATGGTGGCCATGTTTGAGGAAACAGCAATTAGCAACAACAATTAGTGTCACAAGTTTTTGTGTAAAAAAATATACTCATTACTATTCATACACAAGATATAATTCAGGAGCATATTCTTATCTAAAAGTTCACATACATTTCTATAACTGTATTTAGCATGTACCACACAATAGCTCACATACATTTTTGTAACTAGCATGTATTACACAATAGTTCACATACATTTCTATAACTGTATGTAACATGTGTTACATAATATTTCACATACATTTCTATAACTGTATGTAACATGTGTTACATAATAGTTCTCATACATTTCTATAACTATGTAACATGTGTTACATAATAGTTCTCATACATTTCTATAACTGTATGTAACATGTGTTATATAATAGTTCTCATACATTTCTATAACTGTATGTAACATGTGTTATATAATAGTTCTCATACATTTCTATAACTGTATGTAACATGTGTTATATAATAGTTCTCATACATTTCTATAACTGTATGTAACATGTATTACATAATATTTCACATACATTTCTACAACTGTATGTAACATGTGTTATATAATAGTTCTCATACATTTCTATAACTGTATGTAACATGTGTTATATAATAGTTCTCATACATTTCTATAACTGTATGTAACATGTGTTATATAATAGTTCTCATACATTTCTATAACTGTATGTAACATGTGTTATATAATAGTTCTCATACATTTCTATAACTGTATGTAACATGTGTTATATAATAGTTCTCATACATTTCTATAACTGTTTTTAGCATGTATTACACAATATTTCACATACATTTCTACAACTGTATGTAACATGTGTTATATAATAGTTCTCATACATTTCTATAACCGTATGTAACATGTGTTACATAATAGTTCTCATACATTTCTATAACCGTATGCAGCATGTATCCTTACATACCTTTAGTTGGAGAGTTTACAAAAAATCTGGTCATGAGCCTCCCAGCAACTGGAATTCTCCACATTAAAAATACTGCAGCATTTGCTGAAATAATGCTAAGAACTAATTTCTCTGACTTTGTTAAAGAATTCCACCACATGTTCATCTAAAATATACAAAACTCATATAATTCAACATATCAATTAATTGTGTTTAGTCTTTTCAATTACTTCCCTCTAATTTAGTGACATGTAATTACTTTATTTCTTAAACCTTACCAATTACTTCCCCTTAGTTTTATAACATTTTTAAATTACTTCATTTGACATCTAACTATGTCACTATTATTTAGTATCACTCAATCAAATCCTTGTTGTTTAGTTACATTCAGTTACTTCTCTGCATGTTCTGTTTAGAATCATTCAATTACTTCCCTCTTGATTTGTGACATTGCATTACTTGACTGTTGTTCATTTTGATTTAACTATGGTACTTCCCTCTTGTATTGTAACTTTTCATTACTTCACTGTGCTTGTCATTTAATATCATTATATTCCTTCATTGTTGTTTTGTGACATTTTATTACTTTACTGTAATTTAGTATAACTCTATTACTTCCCTCATATTTTGTATCACTCAATTACTTCCTTCTTCTTTAGTTACATTTGACTACTTCACTATTTTTAGTATCTCTCAATCAATTCCTTTTTGTTTTTTGACATTATGTTACTTTATTGTTGTTTGTTACTATGCAATTACTTTTCTTTGGTTTAGTGAGATTTAGTTACTCCACTGTTCATTTTGTTTAAAATCACTCTTGTTTGTGACATCTAATTACTCCATTGTTGTTTATTTCCATTTATCTACTTCCATCTTGTATTGTAAAATTTCTTTACCTCACTGTACATGTCCCTCAGAATTAATTAATCACCTCCCTCTTGTTTTTTGACATTTAACTACTTCACTCTTATTTAGTAACACTTAAATTACTTCCATCTTGATTTTAGGCATTTAGATACATGTACTACAATTGTTAGTTTCACTTTATGACTTCCCTCTTATGTTGTGATATTTTGTCACTTCTCTGTTGTTAAGTATGCTTCATTTACTTCCCATTTACATAATGACATTGAATAACGTTACTTATTGAGACTTATCAGTTACTTCCCTTTTGTTTTGTGACATTTAATTACTTCACTATTCTTGAGTCATATCAATTGCTTCCCTGTTCAATGCTGTTTACCTCTGTTTACCTTTCTTTCATCATTACCCATTTTCTTGTTCAGTCTGTCTACTACATGTATAATCTAATTACTTCCATTTTAGTCAGTGACATATACTTGACTTTAGTGTTTTGACTTTAAATACTTCCCTGTTGTGTAGTCCACTTATTTCACTATTATATAACAATTTTCAGTTACTTACCTGTTCTCTAGTTTCATGTCTCTTTGGCAATGGCTTATTCCACTGCATCAATCTTTTCTTATTATTTTCATGTTGCCATATAATAGCACCTACAAAACTACAGCCACATATCTGAAACAAATGTGATATCATAATGATTACTGTAGACAGATTTTACACACCAAAGACAACATGTCATTGTGTATATACTTATTTGTGTACATTTCTAAGTCCTTGAATATTAGCAGAACCATGAATTACAGTCTTTTAATTTGTTTACATGTATATCTCTTTTGATATGAATGCATGTATTGATATTTTGAAATTGCCTCAATAGCTCACTTCCAACAGTGTGAAAATTCTATAATCGTTTTTTGCAATTAGTATTTGATACACATGCATATACAGTAAAGCCTCAGTCACAACCGGGCTTACTTCCACTCTCTGGGGTATGTACAGCAAAAAACGCCGAGGAATGCCTCACACAACTTTCTTGCGGAATTTCCAGTATGCAGACTATCAGTACGTACGATGGATGTTGAGCATGTCTAACAAACTCTGCGATTTCCCAATAACATATGCCATTTTTTCTCCCATCTTACAAATTGCCTGCCACTCTTTTTCTGCCACCCACGACCTCTACAACTGTCACCTATGGTGAAAAACACAGAAATCGCACAATTTAAAAACTCGTGCATCCGGATGTGAAGGCTTAACGGACACCTTAATTCAACAGACATCCTCAGATAAGTTTATCTAGGTCCTGATTACATTGATGAATCAGACTACTAAGTCTGTTTTAAATTACTGGACACCTAACTTTACCTGGACAACAAACACAGTTGTTGGCCCCAATATCCATAATTTCTGTATTTTTTACCTTAAATTAGCGAAAAGTCTTCCTATGATTGACTTCCATTACCACAGGCAAATTCTCATGCCTATAACCTAGACAATATTTGTGTTTCCCTACACAGTAATACAGGTACACAGTAATACAGGTACAGATACAAAATACTTGTCTACAACAACATCTGTAACTGAAGGTGATGAGCGCGCACACATCCACCACACACCCCCCCACACACACACACTCTCTTACCATCGAATGTTATAATGTCCCTGTAAACTTACCGATGATGTGAACAAAAAGTTTTTTAGCAGAGAAGATTTCTCTTGATCTTTAACTTGATGATTTTTACATCGAATTATTTGTTGATATGCTTTGTTGGGTGAATACAGAAGTCTGTTTTGTGTCTTTAGTTTACATGTGTGATGGTGAAAACTCTTCTGTATACTACTGGCAGAAAGTCTGGAATTAGAAAATGTTATGATGTTAAAAATACACTAAAATATATACACTATATAAATATATCATAATATTTATCACAGTATAATGATTAAAGTGATCTTCAAGTATTTTCAAATGTCTGACATATAACTTTACTATAAATATTTTTTTTTTTTTTTTTTTTTTTTTTTTTTTTTTTTTTTTTTTTTTTTGTACCCAGACAGTATCTATAGAAGGTGCTAGAGTTGGGTTGCTCCAGGTTCACCTCCTTACATAATGAGTGCCCAGTTATAATATTTCTGTACATTAATTGTATGGCACTGTTTAACTTTGTCCATTGTTGGATACCTTTTTATAACATATATTAAATACAAGACAAGACTGATACATCCACTTTCACCCCCCTTTCACACTATTTTACATATTTATCATACATATTGTACATTTCAAAAGTATTTATATATTTTCAATTATTGAGCTAAAGAGTTTAATGAAATATAGTTTTCTCCATCTATCATGTCCATACACATGCACTTGTACATTATACATACGCATATATAGAGATATACACATACACACCCATACACATATACTTACACGTATGAACATTTACATGTACCGGTATATACTTAGACCATCATGCATATATTTATATATATATTCATGTACATGTATATATATACCCACATGTGTGCATCGCTCATATACACCCATGCATGCATGTGGTTGTGTATTAAACCTTATATTCAATAATTGATAATACAAACTTTATGATAATATAATTATTATGAATGACAGAAAACTTTATTTTATATAAGTTTTTGTGCAAAGCACTTGTAATTACTATTCACATGTATGGATTATCCACAAATAAATTTTCCAATGCAGCCCACTTTTTATTAAATTTATCCATTTCTCCTTTAATTTTATACATATATTGTTCTAATTTATAATATGACATTAAAAGACGTTTTATTTCATCAAACACTAACACTTTGTTAAGAAATCTTTTCTTATAAATATAATACTTAATCAGCATTATACAGGTATTTAATGCTTTATATTTTTTACCTGTTTTAAGAAATAGTATATCCATTGATGTAAATGTATAATGGTCTTCGACAATATCATTAAACCAGTTTTTTATATCATTCCAAAATCTACTTACACAGTGACAATCGTAAAATAAGTGTTTTATAGTTTCTATTTGTGTGTTACAAAAGCAGCAGTTAGGATCATTTCGAATACCCAGTTTGTGTAGTAATTTGTTGGTAGCTAGGATATTATGTACAATTCTGTACTGAAACCATATCAGTTTTGTATCATTTGTATTTACAAAAACATTATTATGTATTATTTTCCAATCAAAGTTATCATCCAAATTCAATAAGTTTTGCCATTTTATTTCAGCTTTCACTTTATACTCTACATGATTACAAAAAATATTATATATTGATTTAGATCCTCTTTTATCTTTACAAATACTTTTAATAAATTTTGGTTGACTTGGTCCAGTTTCTTTTTCTACAATGTCCCTAAGAATTGGAAATTTAGTAAGAAGGAGGAGATTTTTAAATCCCTAAATAAATTGTAAAGGGGACACGAATGTTAAAAATTTCAACAAATGTTTCATAAGAATATATTTTTCCAAAGCAATCAATCATGTCTTTTACATTGACTATACCTTTATTAAACCATTCTTTGTAGAATATTGATTTTCCATCAATTTTTAGCTTTGGGTTCATCCATAATGGTGTATTTAAGTAGTCTGCTTCTGAAAGTTGGTAAATAATATCTTGAAACTCTGTTAAATATTGAAATACTTCTTTCCAAAATAAATTTTGAGTCTGTGTAGCACATTTTTTAGTGTAATCATTACCTAATAAAATTAGTTTTTTTATATCTACATTATTAGTATCAAAAAATAGGGTACACCATTTATTATTGTTTTCTGCATTTAAGATTCTTCTTATCCATGTAAGTTTTAAACTTTTGATAAATGTCTTGGTGTGAATCATTCTACATCCCCCCTTTTCATGATCTTGAGTAAGTATTTTTCTTGCTATTCTATCGGGTTTATTATTCCATATAAATTTGTAAAACATATTGTCAATTTTTTTTTTATTCTGTCTTCATTTGGTTTCGGTAGAGCTATCAAAAGATGAGTTAACTTTGGCATAAGTAAAGTTTTTATAACAGTTATTTTTTTTTCCTATCGTTGTAATATTTCTCTTAGACCAATGATTTATTTCTTTTTTAATTATATTGATTTTTTCTTCAAAATTTATTCTTTCAATGTCATTTATGTTAACATCGAACTGAATTCCTAAGATATTAAAAGGCTCATTACTCCAATTTAACTTATATTCTGGACAAAGTATTTCATTATTTTTTCTGTTAGCTCCTATCCATACTGCTTTTGTTTTGTCAATGTTCGGTTTTAACCCCGAGAATTTTGCAAACTGATATAGAAGATCCAAGGTGGCTTTCAGACTTTTATGTGTTCCATCAAGAAAAATAGTTGTGTCATCTGCATACTGAAGTAAGGAGTATTCTTTGTTATGTATATTTATACCTTTAATATCTTTATTTTTCCTTATTAAAATTGCCATAATCTCTACACATAAATTGAATAAATATGGAGATGCCGGATCACCCTGCCTACAGCCACGCCCTATGTTAAAGAAGCTTGAAAAAAACCCATTTTGTATAACACATAAATTTACATTGGTATTAAGAATGTGTATCCATTTCTTGAATTCTGGCCCAAACTTAAAGTATTCTAAAACATTATACATAAATCGCCAGGAAATGGAATCAAAAACTTTACTATAAATATTGTAACGAAAGCTTAATTATGATTCTAATTGCTAAAATGGACAATTATACTTTGTACTACACTTGAAGGGTTTTTAGGAAAAGAATGTACTACATAGCCTAAAGGAGCAGAGGTTTTCATTTCACCTCTGGAAAAGAACATGATATTCTGTGGAATGAGTGAATTTGAGGTAAAATGTTATATAATGTAATCTAACAAGAGGCCCAATTGGGCCTAATTTGCTCACCTAAGCATTATCTACAAATATGGAAAGAAAACCAAGAAGAATACTTAGGTTGATATGGCCATTATTTTTTCTTTTGAATTCTAAAAATTAGATTTCGACAAAATTCTTGCATGAAAACATTTCTTCACTAATATTCTTAGAGTGTGAAATAAGAATTCAAAACTCACTTGCCCGGGGAGGGGGACTCATTTGAGAAATCTGCTTGTCCCCAACTGAATTCACTTGTCCCCCAAAAAGAAGGTAAGTGATAAATTCAATGAAGAAAATTATAATAAATAAACTGATATTTAACCTACTGTAAACAAAGTTCATTAAGTTTACACTTTATGGGTTGCACTGGCTGAATATTTTGCGGCGCCAAAAACTGGCCAGTTGTCAAAATCTGTCGCCAATTTCAAATTTTTGGAGCTAACTTCAAAGTCAATAAAACAAAATATTATTGAGGTTATATAAATATGTTAACTGCCATTAATGTCAATTTATCTAATTCAGTTCAAAGAGTTACAAGAAGACATTATTGTCCATATTTAAAATATTATGCAATTGAAATAAAACATTGTTTTTAAATAGACCCTTTCACGATAACTGCGTTCCAAGAAGTTTCGTAACCAACACA
This sequence comes from Atrina japonica, assembly GCA_030159075.1. Taxonomy (NCBI): domain Eukaryota; kingdom Metazoa; phylum Mollusca; class Bivalvia; order Pterioida; family Pinnidae; genus Atrina; species Atrina japonica. Next base: position 453,467 of record BROG01000122.1, read on the forward strand.
AATCATACCCAATGAAATTCAAATCATACATAGGGAACAATAAGTCTTTTATTGGATATTATTTGTCTTGGGAATGAAATGTTTTGAGCACAAAACTTCTAGATACATGTACCACTCAGAAGTGTTTGTGCGCAGGTGAGATTTGTAGGAACGCAGTTATCGTGAAAGGGTCTTTTGAAATCATCACAATTTTAAGATGCATCCATAACACTGTATAGTTTATGGTGTGGAGTTGCTGACATTGTAGAAGACACCATAATCTCACTTCCATATTTCTCAGTTAAAATTTTTAAGTAAAATCATTGAGGACTGATATACAAGCGGCATGAAATTAATATAACAATAATGATGTTAATGTTTTATGTCTGTATACAGGATAGTGATTATAGGTGAGAAGGTTTAGATATACAGGTAATCAATCTGTATAGGTACATGACCACAGGTAATCTTGACAAAATAACTTGCATGGCAGACAAGTATATTAAGAAATCAACTTGTCTGAGCCAATTCTAACCCAGAACAGGTAATCAGACTGGTGGTTATTTCAAACCCTGTATACATGTACAACACATAAAATGAATGTATCGTTATGTATACAAAGGGAGATATTCAAAGAAATCAAACAAAAAATGAATGAAAACGACAAAGTCTGAAAAAGACCTCAAAACACGTCAAAAATTTATTGTCCCATTTTAAAAAAATAGACAAACTTGAACCATACATCCATGTAGATCATTCAGGTACAAAACGTTTTTCAATACATGCAGTGGTTTTGGAGAAGGTTTTCAAAGAAGGGTACCCTTTATACTTATTTTGCCTATCCTGATCCCATCCCTCAGCCCATTAAGTCAAAAACCACAGAACTGGTAGAGGACCTTGAGAACTTGCTTCCTTTTAAGTTTCATAAAAATCCCTTCATTGGTTTTGAAAATCAAGCTGATAATGTGAAAAAGTGCCAGCCTTTTTAAATTCATTAAAACGTAAATAAATCACATTTTTTGGCCAAAGTCTTACACAAAATTATTACTTTGCCTAATTAAAAAAAAAACAAAGTGAATACATCAAAGTGAATATAAAGGGAAATAATAAAAGAAATCATACAAAAATAGATACAGTTAAAGTGAAAGAAACAAAAATGTTCAGCATGTAAAGACCTACAAAAACGTCAATGGGAGTTATTTCCCCTTTCATTTAAAACCGATTTTTTTCACGTTTTTGGATGTTTTTTTGGGTGACATGTCGATAGTCCGACGGTCCGATAGTCCGACGGTCCGATAGTCCGACAGTTAAATCTCATGGCTATCAAGAGGATTAAACAGAACAAAAAGTCACTTAAATATTTGACGCAGTGTCTGCTTTGTCACCACGCAATTTGTAATAACTTTTTTAAAAGCCATCTTATTGGGTTCAAACCCATCTTTTCTCCATTAAATTGGTCAAATTGTGTCTTAAGACGGTCATCCCAAACATTTTCCCCTATTTTTAAAATAATTCTCTGATTTTGAAATTTTTATTACAAATTGTGTCGTTATTACAAATTGCGTGGTGACACTGCTTCTCCTCTGCAGCGAGTTCATCGAAACTTGACGGGAAGCAACTAGTTTTCTACTTATCAAATATGGCCGCCCGTCGGACTATCGAACCGTCGGACTATCGAACCGTCGGACTATCGGGATGTCCCCGTTTTTTTGACATTATCTTAAAAAGTATAATTGGTAGAATAAAAGTAAAAGAAGCAAAAATGTTTAGCATACAAAGATCTACAAAAAAGTCAATAGAGCTGAAATTGTCAGGTCATCCCTTTTCGGAGTTATTTCCCCTTTTAGTGGATTTTTCATGTTTTTGACAGAAAATATAAGTTTTTTGTCAAATTTAAAAATTTTTTGACTTCTTCTCAAGAACCAGTGGACTAAATTTAGCCAAAATTGACTTGAAATTTTTCTCAAGTGATTGTTAAGGCCCAATGGGCCTCTTGTTGAAGATGTATGAAGATCTGATCCTTTTTGGCCCCTTTTAGAGCCCTATAGGCTATATCTTCTAGCCCTTTTCTTTTTGCAAACTTGAAGCCCCTTCCAAGGACAAAGATTCCTAGCTGTATATTTTGCAGAAATCTGCCCAGTGGTTCTGCCCGGAGGAAGTCACTTAAATGGAAAATTTAATGGATGGGCTATGACAGATGACAGACATTTGGCCATAGCAATACCTCACTTGTCCCTTTGGGCCAGGTGAGCTAAAAATTAAATTTGAGTAAAATTCTTGCACAGATAAATTTCATACTCATAGTGAACACAAAGGAAGTTAAACAAAGAAATCATACAAAAATGAATGATTGTTTGTTTGTTTATTGTTGTTTAACTTCAAGAATCTTTCACTCATATGGAGATGTTACCAAATGCTGTTGAAGGGCTTCAAATTTTGGCCTATGCTTGGTACTTCTGGCCATTGAGCAGTGAGGGTTCTTTAACGTGCTGACACCTACTGTCTCAACCGAAGGACAGGAAACCAACCTGCCACCGACTGGACTCGACCTCACAATCATGAGTCGAGTGTGCTACTGACTGAGCCAGGCCGGCTCCAAAAATGAATGAAAATGACATTTAATCTGAAAAGATGTCAAATGCATGTCAAAAATTCATCATCTGATTTAAAATAAAACACCAAACTTGAACCATACATCCATCATCCAGATAACTCGGATACAAGATGTTTGTCAATACAGATATACAGTCGTTCTAGAGGAGCAGATTTTCAAAGAGCGACACATACCATTTTTACCTATCTTATATATGGTTAAAAACTTAAAATAGTGTGGAACATATAGCACAGCTAAAGGATTTCTATCTTGAATCATGTATAGAAATGTTAAACTAACATCTTTGGAACCAGCTTAGAAGGCATATGGCATATTGGTTATTCACTTTCATTCTCTGCTCAGTGAGTTTATTCTGTGGAGACAGTTTCTTCAGGAATAAGATGAATGCTTTGACAGTCTATTATTGGTTGATTTAAAAAAATCTCAGGACATAAAATTTGTTTTCCTGAGTCCTTGTAGTATCCGACGTACAAGTTTACATGTAAAGACACAAATGAATTAGGCCTATGTGACTATGTCCTTGATATGGAGTAGATTATAATGTGTCATTACGACATTAGGGGTGAAATGGTTAAGGTACACTTGACAATACAGTGAAACCTGTCTTGACAGATCACTCAGATGGCCCATTTCTGAAATAAGGTTTTACAAGACAGGTGATCTCTCAAAAGAGGTATTATGCAAAGAATTATTTTCACAAGCAAGTGGTTTTCAGAAAGCAGACTCATAATTATGACAGGTGGTCTCTTGTTGTCGTTAGAATAAAGTCTTCATGTAGGTAACACATATATAAAAAGAGATATTGCAGGTCTGTTTGTTCTCTTTATCTTTGAGTGTGAGGTCTCTAAGGTGGTGAATAGGGCCTACTTGTGGTTTTTGACAATATAAGGATCCATTCCGTCATCATTCCCAATGATCCAATGTTAATGGAGGGGCCTGGTAACGAAATTGTCAAAGTCAACATATCTTTAAAGACATAAGTCAGCACGATATCTTAATTACAAGTTACTTGCTTAGCCAGAACAATAAGAGTAAGATAGTCAGAGTGAGATATTGGTGGTGGAGTTAAGGTATCACTCAAGTCAAGAACTCATTATCTGTTTAAATTACTTTGGTCTCCATTATAATGCATGCTCTAACTGGTAGTCACTAGTGCCATAATTCATTATAGTGTTGGAAAATTGTGGGTAACAATCTACCCAGGGTAGACCAAATACAATTAGAAAGTGAACTGTCAGTGTCACATATGAGAGAGAGAGAGAGAGAGAGAGAGAGAGAGAGAGAGAGAGAGAGAGAGAGAGAGAGAGAGAGAGAGAGAGAGAGAGAGAGAGAGAGAGAGAGAGAGAGAATTTTACCTGACCCGGCAAAAAGACAACAAACTCGACATTGACGACAACCTAGAAGTAACATTATTCATGTTATAGTCGATGCAGTCGACGACTACTACTACTTATAGTGAGGAAAGACAACTACAAAGGTATCCCGATGGTATGAACGTGATTAAGGTTTTTGTCCTACATCGTGATAGAATACGATTCAAGTTCTTTTAATTCAACGATTGTTTACAAAAAAAAATTTGTTTGATTATACGAATTTGGAAAGATATTCTCTCTAAGACAAATTCCCGACAAAAGGGTCCCTGGATATTCCGGAATTCATCCAGTTTGAATATTACTTTAGACTTCCATTCCATTCGGAATAATTACAACTCATAACCACGAACGACCATAAATGACTTCTTTAAAGTCTATCCGGTAAACATTTTCTTGTGAGGAATAACTCACAACCATGTGATGAGTGTTGTCAGTTGGTAACTTCATTAAACGTCAGATATGTCTGATGAAATAGACACCGATCACAATTACAGGTAGTTAATCAGCGACTGTAACATTTCAAAGAGCATGACAGAATTATCATCTAATGATGTATGGGCGTTTTCCTTGTTTACATGTAAACACTGGGGTGTAATACTAAGGTTAACCGTTTATTCTCTTTTAGTGACATCCAAGTAATATATTATGATGTAAAACTGTTATATTGTTGTTTTAATGATCCGAGTGACATGAATTTATTTCCACTCTATTTGCTGTTTAAATCAACTTTATGAACTCGATGCCCTTTAACACCAAACAAATTTCAAAATTATGTCTTTAAATCAGTATCTAACTAGTAAACGCACTACATTCTTTATTATCCATTTATTGCCATGTAGGTATGATTGGCAACAGTCCTAAAACAAGTAGGGCTTATGTCAATATACATATAAAAGTATAACATGAAACACTGAAAATTACATTTGATCAATTAATGAACCATTATGAAATAAAGCATTAAGTCACATTTATATTTGATTAGTAATATATCAAATCAATAAAATAATTGCAACCTTTATAAAAATGATGATTACATAGCAAGATATGAATTTATATATCATTATTAACAAAAATAATTAATACCAAATGATAATCACTGGTCAACCTACCCTAAGTAAGGGGCACACGATAGATTCAGGTGACTGCCTAATTTACTTCTTTAGATAATAGTCATTCTGAATAAAAATATAATTCACACTGTATTTCTCTATACAACTCAATCATAATATTAATAAAATAATTATAATCAAAACTCATTTTGTACATTTTCAATATTCATTAAACATTAATTGTTTGGTTAATTTTTCCAACTATTTTCTGCATGTAAAGTGTTACAATTCAAATTATTCAAACAAATATTGTTCAAACAATAAATAGTAAATTTACATGTATATCTTTAGAAGTCAATTAAGTTTTCGATGTCCTCGTTAAATTTATTTATGTTACTTTTTTCTAAATGATCAAATTTCAACATTCCTAATCAATATCAAAATTCACCAGTATAATATTAAGGAGCACTTACATAATTATTTAGAATTCGCTTGAAACGTTGACACAACCTGACCGCTTATTTGGATGTAATCAAAATGACAATTGGTCAGTTTAGCGCGCTTTACATAATAATAAATGTTTCAACTTATTTAAAAACAATTATAACCAATGTATCATTATAAACTGGCAAATAAACTCCAAATTAATGTTGCTCTAAAAAAAGAGTGTATTGTTAATAAACAATACATAACCACAATATATACGACTTGATTAAAAATAAGATGTCTGAACAGAACCTTCAGTGGCTCAACTCGACAGGTGCTCGCCTTTCAAGCCAGTGGCCCAGAGATCAATTCTGTGATTTGGCATATTTTTTGTTGTTGTTGATCAAAACATATTTTTTCATTGTCTATTACATATTCCCTCTGTTTGACTCTGCAGTGAAAGTTCCTTTAAAATAATTTTAAAAGTATATGAAATAGGAATGTCATTTCTGATGTGCCCATGCTTCAGTAAGAGTTGTTACTAAAGAATTGCCTATTGTTGCACCAAGATATGCCACAGCATCACTAAGAACCTTGAAATTTGATTCTCTTTCTAAAATTGTTTGTGAGCAAATCGCTGATTTTGGCAATCTATGTGGATTTAAATATTGACCAGGAGTTTTTGCCTTATAGGAAACAGTGGTTTAGGTGCAATTTCCTGATGAATAGTTGGGTTGTCAACGTTAGACTGATCATCATGTATTTTGTTTCCACAGTAAACCAGTTGCTCCTCCACTTCTGAGTCAGAAATCTGAATCAGAATCTTCTGAGTTGCTTTCTGGAAATACTAACTCGCCTGTATCTAACAGTTCTCTGCTAGTAACATTCTTGGTCAGTCCAGTGCCATCAGCTAATTGGATTGTATACACATTGCTACCCAGAGACTTGATGATTTTATAGACATCAGACTTGCCAGATGCACTAAAGAAGAGAACAACTGTTTATGAGGATTTTTTGTGTTTATTAAGGCTATGAGAGGCTAAAAATTCCTCAGGTTTTTCCATGTACTCAATTAAGCAACCTCAGGCTATATTGTACAAAATGAAAGTGCCATAGGATTGGCCTAACTACTTTAAATTGCACTGTAGAAAATAGATGCCTGAGATTCAACCATTAAAACACCTTTTTGTGTCCAAATTGCATCTTGATCATAGACAATCACATGACTCTATTAAACCTTTCATGTCTGACCACGAGTAGGATGCATTCCCGGTGCTATCGGACTATTTAGTGTATGCTAGAGTACTCTACAGATTTTCAGTGTATTATTGAGTTGTAAGACTATATTTAGTTAATAAACAAGTAATACATAGCACAAACATAAGGATCCGATGTATTATTTTCAATAAAATATTATTTAAGTGTAACGATGTTCCAGAAAAAATTCTAGTCTTGAAATGGGATCCAGTTGGGAACCTAGTGTGCATTTGTCCCGCATAAATTTGTTTCATATTTATCTATTTATTTATTTTATACTTATCTATATCTATCTATTTGGTTTGGTTTATTGATTTAAAAAAAATGATAAAATTAGATATATGTTAATAAATAAATGAATAGAAAACTAAATAAAGGATCCTGTCGTAGAACCATGTCCATGTCGTAGGATCCGGAAACATCCATACAAACGGATCGCTGAAATTTTTAAGTTCCTTTGAAAATAATTATCTAATTTTAGATCATAAATCATTCTAAAATCACTAAAACAGATTTGAAATAGTATGAAAATTGTTTACTCAATAAATTACAGTCAAATCTTGTTATCTCGAAGTAGTCAGGACCAAGCAAAAAGTTTGAGATAAACATGTCCTTGATTTAAAAGGTCTGTCACTAAGTACAATCCTGATTCCTCTCCTGGACATTTCAGTAATTGCCAGAGTACTTGTAGACCTAAACGTATATTACATTACCTGAGTGACTCAGATGACTTATCATAAGTTACATGTATGTAGTAATCTGCTGATTTGCCTAATGCATAAAATTTGGAACCATTTGAATTTCTTCTTAAAAATTGATCAGCTAAATCTTTTATTACATTCACCATTTAAGACACATTTGGACTTGCTTATGTCATTGATTTATAGAATAGTCCATTGTTTCTCAGGAGTTGATGAGTTCATGAAATGCAGAAAAGGTATAATGTACTACTGAAATATTTCATGATTCTTGCTTCATAGTTTCAGTAGATACATGTACATAGACAAAACTACACATATGTTTCTATCTGTGTCATCAAAATGCACGTGATTGTTGTAGCAAATGGATTCAACGAGAGCGTAGCTCAAGTTGCATCCATCCGCTACAACGATCAAGTGCAGTCTGATGATACGGATAGAAACATTTGTGTGGCTTTGTATTTAATACATGTCCCTTATTTTCAAATTTAAAATTCATTCCGCTTTTAACGATGCCATCAGATATTTTGGATAACATGAATCCCATTTAGAAAAGTAGCTCCGACGAAATTTCCATATCCAAATACAGTGCATATAACATTACGTATTGCACGGGCGTATTGAACTCTTTATTGTAACTGTATGATTACACACATAATAAAATGCTATATGTTGTGTGGACTCAGATGACTACATTTTTGTACATCATTGTCAAATTTACAGCCTGATGCTGTTTTTCAGATCAGAAAAAGTGGAGCTACTGCTTGGGCTGAAATCTACAATTGAAGGTTTATTGTCTACTCACAGTATAAATGTTTGGAATACTTATGGTGGACTTAACAGAGTGTGTTCTCAAGTTGAAAAAATCTTATACCATGGCCTCAAAAGTACTCAGGTAAGTATATGAATTGATTTTCCCATTTTAGACCAAATTAAAAAAGGAAATGTCACTTGAAATAACAAGTGTTGTTTATTACTTGTATTATATAGTACTGATGTTTTACAGTTTTCCAGCAGCAATTTAGCCTTCTTGTTTTGTCCTGATTTTACTACCTTGCTCAATACTGCCCTTTTTACACATCCAACTACCTGTTCAAGGCCATATTTACACACCCACCAGAAAAAAACCTCATTGTGTGCCTGTGACTTGCCACAATGTGGTGCTCATTTTTATACATTGAATTAACTTATGGTTAATATAGGAATATAGAACATAATCATGAAACTTCAATAGTATGGAAATAGTTCTTAATTATGTGCCTCCCCTGTTTGATGGTAACAAAGTAAAAAATACTTTTTTTTCAGACATGCTTCCAAATCCCAAGCTGGAACACTGTTACATATTAAATATCATTACAAAATAAGTATTTTCTCTGACATGTTTGACTTCTTTGATGGATCCAAATTGAGGCTTGACTACTTATTAACAAACTTGTGTTTAATTTGGCTGATTTTTGTCATAATACATTTGTAGTTTGCTGGTTTTGTCATTTTCTTTTCTTGTTTTATTTCTTTATCAATAAAATATTTAAATTTTGTCAAAAAAGTATGCCAGATTTGAGAAAATAGATCTTCAAACAAATGATTGTTTCTATGTTTTAGACTACAATGATTATAAGTTGTTCTTTTTGCATTATTTCTAAAGACTGTGTCACCTAAGTAATCCTAAATGACTTTTTTTCATCTCTTCATGCAATAATAGAGGGTATGTACATAACACTGGTAGTTTTCCACGTCACCATCACAAAAATGTGTGGCATGGTTTATATGTCAATCTAACAATGTCAGCCTGTAGGTTTTGTATATCAGTCTCTCGATAATGTCAATGACAAGGCTTACATGTATATGCCACTTACAATAATGTCAACCTCAAATTCTGTATTTGAATCTCTTAGTAATGTCAATTGCAAATTCTGTTTGTCACTGACTCTCACAATAATGTCATTTACCATACAAATTCTGTTTGTCACTCTCACAATAATGTCAACCACATGATCTGTAGTTTAGTCTCTGATTGATGACAATGGCAAGTTCTGTATGCCACTCTCATAATAGTGTCAACCTTAAGTTCTCTAGGTTACTCTTACAATAGTGTCAACCTAAGTTCTGTATGTTACTCTCACAATAGTGTCAACCTAAGTTCTGTATGTTACTCTCACAATAATGTCAACCTTAAGTTCTGTATGTTACTCTCACAATAGTGTCAACCTAAGTTCTGTATGTCATTCTCACAATAGCATCATCCTAAAATTTAGTATTTCACTTTCACAGTAGTGACAGTGGCAAGTGCTGTCACTTTCATAATAATGTCAAATTCAGTTTTTCTATATCAATCTCTCAATAATGTCAATGGCAAGGCTAATATGTCACTGACACAATATTGTCATTTTCAAGGTCTCTGTGTAAGTTCCATGTATTCATTCTGTTAGTGGTTGATATGTGACATTGTAGCTATACTAGTTAAATTGTATAGTAATATTGTAAACAAATAGATAAACAATTAAACAAACTGAAAAACAGTGATACACCTTGGTTGGTTAAATTTAAAGCCACGTAACAGTAAAATTAAACATGTTATATGATACTGGTAAAATTGATAAGGCTTTTAAAACAGATGTTGAAACTGATTTACTCAATTGGATTTGTTTTATATTTGTTCATATTAGAAGACACCTAATCCGTTTTTTTATATTTCAGAGTGACTTTGGAAGTAAGTTGGACTTTTGGCCATTTGCCCATGGGTTGAAAGTCCTTAACCCTGTGTTGGCCCCATCAGTTGATAGAATAAGTAGGTCAGCAGAGGCCAACAAAGGGTATATGTGGGTACAAGAGAGTCTGCGGGAACATGTACTGTCAATGCAACTTAGAACTTTGACTGCAAATCATCAACATCTGCACAAATTTTACACTGGTAAGTGACTGCTGATATTACATTAGTACCGGGTAAGTGACTGCTGATATTGCATTGGTAAATGGCTGCTGATATTACTTTGGTAAGTGTCCACAAGTGTAACACTAGAAAATGTCCGCTGATATGACGTTGGAATGTTGTCTCTAATATTACATTGGTAAGTGACCGCTAATATTACATTGTTAAGTGGCTGTTGATATTACATTGGTATGTCACTGCTTATATTACACTGGTAAAGGACAGCTAATATTGCATTGGTACTGTAAGTAGCCACTGATATAACATTGGTATGTGACCGCTGATAGTACACTGGTAAAGGACAGCTAAATATTGTATTGTTAAGTGGCTGCTGATATTACATTGTTTTGTGACAGCTGATAGTACACTGGTAAAGGACAGCTAATATTGCATTGGTACCATAAGTAGCCACTGATATAACATTGGTATGTGACAGCTGATAGTACACTGGTAAAGGACAGCTAAATATTGTATTGTTAAATGGCAGCTGATATTACATTAGTATGTCACTGCTTATATTACACTGGTAAAGAAAAGCTAATATTACATTGGCGAGTGGCCACTAATATTACATTGGAATGTGACAGCTGTTATTATACTTGTAAGTGACCACTGATATTAAACTGGTTTGTGACCACCAATATTACACTGGAAAGTGACTGCAGATATTACACTGTTAAGTGACCACTGATATTACACTGGTAAGTTACTGCTGATATTAATTGGTAAGTGACCGCTGATATTAAACTGGTAAGTGACTGCTGATATTACACTGGTAAGTGACCGCTGATATTACACTGGTAAGTGACTGCTGATATTAAATTGGTATGTGACCACTGATATTACACTAGTAATTGACCGCTGATATTACACTGGTAAGTGACCACTGATATTATATTGTCACTAATATTACTTTGGTGAATGTCCTCTAGTGTGACATTGGTAAGTAATCACTTATATTGCTTTGGTAAGTGTCCATTTACTGCATTACTTTTACTGTTTCATTTAATTATATCCCTTTATATTCATTTTGATGCATTCATTTAATGTGTTTTACCTGTTATAAGGTAAATAAATATATTTGTGCAAGAATTTTTCAGAAATCTAATGATAATATTTTTTTATGAATTCTTTAAAAATCTAAAAAAAAAAAAAAAGAGGGGGTGTCATTTTTTTCACTATCAGCTTGTATTTTAAAACCACCAAAGGGATGTTGATGAAACTTTACATGAAGCAAGTACTCAAAGTCCCCTACCAAGTTTGTAATATTGGAATGGTAGAGGGTGGATCCCATCCAGGAAAATTAATCTCAGAGGGGGCCCCTCTTTGAAAATCTTCTCCTTCAGAACCACTGCATGAATTGAAAAACAGATAGTGATTGAGGCCTTCCAAAAGTAAACTGGCAGACTTTCTCACAAAATCAGCTTTGATTTCATTGGGACTGAAATCTGCACTGACAAGAGGTGTTGTTTTGGGTTAAAACTATTTTTGCCTAGCATTAGTTTCAAATTATGATTGAAAGCTAACATCAGTATATATGATGATGATATAACTTTTAACATTATACTATCATTTTCAGATACTGCATTTCTTTGTGACAAGCATTTTTTGGAAGCTTTGTGTACTTGTTTACGGGCAGTGGAACAAAATAAAGTATCTGTGTTAGCTGAGCTGGATCTCAGATGGGTAAATACAATTTCACTTTCTATATGCTTTTCTGTTTCATATCGATGCCTCACATAATAAAACATTGAAATTTCATTGGCTAACGAAAATCCAACTCTGAAGCAATTAATTTTAAAAATCAACAACTTAAGAGGCCTGATTTTCTGGATGTATAAGCTCATGGTGAAGTTTAAAGGATTATCAAGAATTAATTATCATCCATGAATATCGACTGGGTATCAGGAAAAATGGCATGAATTGCAGGTATGTTCTATCAGGCATGACAAGTAACACTTGGCGTATATAGATGTAGTAGTTTTGAGTTTACCATTTGTATTGTTGAAGGCTGAATACTGTAAAACAAAGTCAAGAAATTAGTGTGAATGTGTAGTGAACTATGTAGTGTTATACCTGTACTCTTTAAAACTTGTACAATGTAGTTAAATAGCCACAGATGCAAGTCCTTTTAAATTGACTAGATTGTTAGATTGATGCACAATGTAATTGTGGCCATTCAAAGTGTTCAACATCAGTGTGGCTTTTCAAAAATGTTCAACGTCATTGTTGCCATTCAAAGGGTTCAACATAATTGTGGCCATTCAAAGTGTAAAACATCATGGTGCACAATGTAATTGTGGCTATTTAAAGTGCTCAAAGTCAATGTGGCCATTCAAAGTGTTCAATACCACTGTGGCCATTCAAAGTACTCAACATCATCATGGCCATTCAAAGTTCTTAACATCATCATGGCCATTCAAAGTTCTTAACATCATCATGGCCATTCAAAGTTCTTAACATCATCATGGCCATTCAAAGTTTTAACATCATCATGGCCATTCAAAGTTCTCATTAACATTATCATGGCCATTCAAAGTTCTCATTAACATCATCATGGCCATTCAAAGTTCTCATTATCATCATGGCCATTCAAAGTTTTCATTTTCATCATGGCCATTGAAAGTTTTAACATCATCATGGCCATTCAAAGTTTTCATTTTCATCATGGCCATTCAAAGTTTTCATTTTCATCATGGCCATTGAAAGTTTTGACATCATCATGGCCATTCAAAGTTTTCATTTTCATCATGGCCATTCAAAGTTTTGACATCATCATGGCCATTCAAAGTTTTAACATCATCATGGCCATTGAAAGTTTTAACATCATCATGGCCATTCAAAGTTCTCAACATCATTGTGGCAATTAAATTTTTCAGCATCATTATGGCAATTCAGGCATTTGATTTAAAAGTATTAGGTATGACCTTGTACAGGTATGAAACTCAGAATCATCCACTTGATCTCTAAACCACCAGAAGCATTCCTGAAAACAGAGCATAATATGTATCACTGTTGATCAAGAGTTTTATCTGTAATACATTTAAACTTGATCCAAATTTGATAACTTCTTCTCTTCACATTCAGCTTCATCACCGACATAGTCTTCATGTAACAAGGAGTGAATCCAGATTAGTGCCAAGAAAAATGAGTGAAACAAATGAAAGACGAGCTAGTTGGCAGCAGGAAACACTGGCATTGGCACCACCATTTGCCTCTCCAAAGCAGGAGAGTATCTTGTGTACATCAGATGAGCATGCTGTACCGTCTGATTTAGGTAAATTTTGAATTTGAGATTACAAGATTCCACTGAATTGGGAAATTTTATGAGGTGCTCTCAATTTTTAGCTGTTTTCTAATATGGCCAATTTTAACCATTTAATTTCAATGCTGCCTCAAAAGTTAAAAGTCACATTTTGGGGACGTTATTGTAATTTTCTGGACTTTATTGTAATTTTTGACGTTTTCGTTAGAAAAGCACTCTTTACCAATAAAAATTAAAAAAATTTGATGTATTAATGGATTTCTTAGGGGGAACATGTTACAATCAAATGTACCAGGGCAGGAAGTAATTATTTCAAAGATGTCAATAAAATTTACATAATTCACGTAAGCCATGGCTAATTTACTTGCCCAGGACAGTGTTCCAGAACATTTGTCCACTTGTCTGGATTGTCCTGGACAGTTAAACAACCAAGCTCAGTAGAGCATCACCACCTGACTGGCAACGCCTTACAGTTTATAAATAGATCAACGTGTCAAATGTTTTCCACCATTAATTAACTATTTAGTTGGAATAGTACTTTGAAAATACGACAAAAGTCCATGCGAATACGCATTAAGAGAGAGTACAGAAAAGTTTATTTATGAACATTGCTCCCTGGAATGTGACTTTAAGTTTCCCGAAGAAATCATTTTTATGACTGATCCTACATTGTTGTCAAATTTTTATAATTATTTGTTTTATCAATGTTAAAGGTTTTAATATCTTCGGATACCTTTAATTTCTAATTCAGGTGTGAGTTCAAGTCCAAAAGAAACAAAAGCAATGGCCCAAAATGCCCTTAGATCTGTACTGAGAAAGTCTGGATCGCATTCCCCTACAAATGAGATTCCCAATTTCAGTTTTTATGATAGTGTGAATAGTGATCCCTTGTTAAATATGGATTTCGCAAATGAAGCTGCACAATATCCAGAATTAAAACAGCTTCAATTAGGACAGGATACCAGCTCAAAGAAAAAAACTGCATCAATTACCAGATGCCAGTCGGAACTGACCTTTGTTGATCAGGTCAAAGTAAATGAAGATGTGTTTGAAGACATTGTAAAGAAGAAACAAAATAAAAAGCCTTTGCATAGACCTGAAGATGTGTTTTCAGACTCTGAAAGTAAAAATTATCCCAGAGATGAAGCCAAATCTACTAAGGTAATGAAAGGTCATAAAAGGTCAAGGTCAGATTTAGGAGGCATAAATGTAGAAAAGGGAGAAAATATAAAGAAACCAGCGCGAACATCTGATTCATTTGTGTCGGTGGAGTTTAAAGACAAGGAGCCTGGTAAGTCAATAGTCATACGATCAGTAAATTGTTCTTATTTTACAATATTTATTGACATTAGTAAATTGATGCCTTGGTGTTAAGGTTATAAAGGCTTAATTCATTAGCCTAGCGGCTAAACTTAATTTCTGACAGCAGAATTGTCGACACCCTGTCAGTTTTTGTAAAACAGTCACAAGGTAATCCCTAATTAGTAAGTTATGAATTATCTAAGGATCATGATGATGAAGTTTCTAGGTCAAGGGATCAAAGGTCAAGGTCACACATCAAAGTAAACAGAAAATAAGTTTTTTATCAACTCAACTGAAATATATTCTTTTTTTTTTACTTGTGATGAATAATCAATGGTTCAGTTTTAACCAACTTGACAGGAACTATCCCAATTAAAGTTGCATTATATTTGTAAACAAAAAGTGCCTAGTGCATATAGAGGCTCCGAGAAAGGCCTGATATGGCCAAAATTGGTACATCTTTTAAAAAATCTTCTCATGAACATGATGAACCAGTAATGAAATTCCTTTCAAATTTGCTATGCATTATTGTTTAGTCAATATTTACAATGATTGAAGTTGAAAACTGTTCATAAACAAGCCTTTACCGGGGCTTGAAATGACATATGGGCTCCAAAAAGGTATGATTTCACTCTGGTAATTTGACATCTTGCTTGTTTTTATTGTTTTTAGCTCACCAGAACAGAAGGTTCATGTGAGCTTTTCTGATCAGCTTTTGTCTGTCATCTGTCTGTTCTTCTATCTGTTGTACTTTTTTTTCTGTCTGTCCGTTAACTTTTCACATTTTCAACTACTCCAGAACTGCTGAAAGGATTTTGATGAAACTTTTTAGGAAGCAAGTACTTAAGGTCTTCTACTAAGTTTGGTCATTTTGGCCAGATTGGCTCAGGGGTAGATCCAGGGTGGGGCAAAAGAGGCCTCAGGGATACCCCTCTTTGAAAATCTTCTCCAGAACTGTTGCATGGATTAAATAACTAATTGTATCTGAGTGATCTACCTAGATGTATGATTAAAGTTTATTAATATTATAGAAATCGGAAAATAATTTTTTGACACATATTTGATGTCTTTTACTCATTGTCATTTTCATTCATTTTTGCAAGATTTCTTTGATTTCCTCACTATTTATTTATCATGATGCATTCATTTTATGTGTTTGCATGTAATTAGGTAGAGAAATACTTTCCTGAAAGAATTTTGCTGAGTTTTTAAAAATTTTTATGATTTTTTATGAACTGCAAAAAAAAGGGGGATAATTTTTTCCTCACTCTCAGCTTGTTCTTCAAACTCACTGAAGGATTTTGACAAAACTTAAATGGAAGCAAGTACCTAAGTTCCCCTAATAAGTTTGTATTTTTTTGACTAGATTTACTCAGAAGTAGATCCAGAGTGGGCAAAATAGGTCTCAGGGGGTACCCATCTTTGAAAATCTTCTCCAGAATTGCTGCATGGCTTGAAAGAATAATTGCATCTGAGTGATTTTCATGGATACATGATTCAATTTCCTGTTTGGGAATAAATTGGAAAATTAATATTTTTGACATGTTTTTGACATCTTTCTCAACTTCAACATTTTCATTTATTTATAAGACTCCTCCACTCTCAAGGAGTGTTATAATAATTTGTAAATTGAGATTCACAAATTTTTAAGATACAAACACAGTTCAGGTCAGTGCTGTGTTCCATGGACCTCTTGTATCTGTTATTATTGTTGTTGTTTTTTGCAAGATTTTTTCTGACTCACCAAAGTAGTATGTTGTTGTATACAAAGATTTATGTACATTTTATTATATTTTTCTGCCATATTCAGCTGTATGTCAAGATGGCTACTTTCCTAGACCAACACAGGGTCAGTCATTGATTAATTACCTGTCTTCACAAGACTTTCACACCTGTGCTAATTTAGACAAGGTGAGATATATATTATTTTGCATCATTCAATGTTATTGTGAACAGTAATGTAAGTATATTTACCTTTAGAAATAAACTTTCATACTTCATTGATATAGATGATTTTGCAGGAATATAAAGTCTTTCAGGCAAATCACATTTATTTAGGAAGCAATTAATTTTTCTCAATGAACTTGGTCTGGAAAGTCAAATATCTAGAGAATAGTTGTTTTATACTAATAGTTTCTGCTTTTAAGGTTGTATATATCATTATCCTATAGTTTTCAATTGTTCCTTACGAAATAAACTGAAATAAAGATCTGAAAACCACAATGGCTCCATGAACTTTTTTGATTTGACATTCCATTTAGTCAGATCAGAGACATACATACTTTTTTTAATACATATCCAATTAACCATACAAGATTAACATCTTTTGCATGTTTAAAATTGCAGATTCATGTATAAATGAACATTTCTGAAAAATGAGAATGCAAAATAAAGTATTCTTGAAATACAAGTGATTAACATTATCATGTTTGTAATGTGTACATTGTAAGTGGGTTTTCTCTGTCACACCAAGATTAAAGATTAGCCGCTACCATATAACTGTAATATTGTTGTGTCTGGGATAAAATACTGATCAAACAAATAAAATAAAACTTTGTGCTTTACTTCCACTCATGTTTCTTTTTTTGTAAATTTGTAAAATTAAGTACAGTCAAACCTGTCTTGACAGACCACCCCTTCTGCTACTGAAATGTGATCTTACAAGACAGGTGGTCTCTCAAAACAGGTTTTTCTAAAGGATTAATGAACCTAGTGGTTTTGAGAATGTGGTCTCTCAAGACAGATGCTCTTCTTTGACAGTGGTATCTTAAGACAGGTGGTCTTCTTTGACAGTGGTATCTTAAGACAGGTGGTCTTCTATGACAGTGGTCTCTCAAGACAGGTGGTTTTCTTTGACAGTGGTCTCTCAAGACAGGTGCTCTTCTTTGACAGTGGTATCTTAAGACAGGTGGTCTTCTTTGACAGTGGTCTCTCAGGACAGGTGGTCTTCTTTGACAGTGGTCTCTCAGGACAGGTGGTCTTCTTTGACAGTGGTATCTTAAGACAGGTGGTCTTCTATGACAGTTGTCTTTTAAGACAGGTGGTCTTTTTAGACAGTGGTCTCTCAAGACAGGTGGTCTTCTTAGACAGTGGTCTCTCAAGACAGGTGGTCTTCTTTGACAGTGGTATTTTAAGACAGGTGGTCTTCTATGACAGTGGTCTCTCAAGACAGGTGGTCTTCTTTGACAGTGGTATCTTAAGACAGGTTGTCTTCTTTGACAGTGGTCTCTCAGTACAGGTTCCTCTGTATGTACCATCTTTACCGTCTGTGATTTCATGAGATTTTTTTTCAATAGGAGAATGCTCACTTCAGTATATCCGAGGCATTGATAGCAGCTATTGAGCAGATGAAATGGAATCATGTCCTCTCACCTCACCAGGACAACGACAATACAGAGGAGGGTGACTCTGATGAGGAAATACTACGATTAAAACAACGAATAAGAATCAGGAAGAGAGAAAGAATGAAAGAGGTAAGATTTATTTACAGGTCTTAAGCTATTCAGTTTAAGTCTTTATGTGAATGTGAAGATTTGTAAAGTGTGTAAAATATTTAATCGATCTAAAATTTGCAAATATCAAAAGAATATTTTGAATGCATGCAATTTATAAGAAAAGTCAATAGTGTATTTAGCTTTGGATAGTTTTCCTTAAACCGTTTTCATTGGTTGATATAGTTAAGCATTGGCCTCATAAACAGACTTATGTCAGGTGTAGGTAAGATTTGACACTGTTAACACATGAAATGGACAACTCTATGCAAAGTAATCAGTATACAGTATCACCTGCTTTGTCATTGTGGTACACAGACTCTATAAAGTCAAAACCAGTTTTCATCCTTTTAAAGTTGGAAGATGCAAACATACGTCATATGGACTGGTCTAAATCATAGATTTCCAGAAGAGTCCATTGTTATTCAGAGGTTGATGAATAAAATAATCCTAAATTCATAATTCATGTACTTCATTTTATCCCTGGTGACATCCAAAAACAAAGCAACAACAAGAAAACAAATTCTGAATTGGATTTAAAGGTCCATGAATGTTTAAATTGACCAACATGAAATACCGTAAAAGGTTCTCTGATTCACACATTATACAATTTAACTGATCAAAACTAGTGCACACATACACTGCACTTAGTCAGAAATGATAAAAATAACATAATACAAACACCCCTAATTAATTAGAGATCGCCAGTGTACTGTTCACAGCTGTTACTTGTTACAGAAAGAACATAAAACATGAATGCACCTCAAGTTGTGGAATGTATTTCACTGAAGTCTGCAATTATTAATTTTTCGTAAAAATATTGTATTTCTATACATCTACTTTTACCACTTTCAAGTTAAAAAGATATAAACAAAAGAATGTATTAGTAGGGCCAGTGATTTTCCGTTTCAGATTTGCTTCAATTCTGTTTTTAGTTTTGGTGAATTCCATTTTTTTTTTTCTGTTTTCATGAACTAAAAATACTTTAGATGAAAATATTTAACAATACAGACTCATATTCATACATGTACTTTCAATATTTTGCCACACCAATTTTATGATAGATTTAAACCAAATTAATGATAGATTTAAACCAATTTAATGATAGATTTAAACCAAATTTATGATAGATTTAAATGGATTGTTACATGTATATGCAACACATGTTTTTATGAAAGTATTTGATAAATTTGTAAGTCTGTGCCTATACTCAAATACATGTAGGTAATAAGTTTTGTTGGAAATTGTACAGGTAATTTCTAATTACTTATTTTTGCTTGAATTTATCACCATACTTAGAACAAATTTGTGATGTAATATTTAGTGGTTGAAATAAACTTATAAAATAGATCTACATGTACATGTCATATATTTCATTTTTAGTCTTTTATTTTATTGTATCAACACTAGCGTAATCTATACTATGCCTACAGACTTTGCAAAATTAAAAATAATTTTCATAATTCCAAACTATCAACCCGTGCTGATGTATTTATAAATGGGAGGAAGACTGATGTGTGCTCAGCCATTTACAGCTCTCTGTCAAAAAGCATGTTACTGTGTTTACAAAAAGAATCGAGTATGTTTAAAAAAGTTAGGATGGATGCATTATGAAATTTTACTATAAATTAAAAATTGGAATGTATTTCAGAAATTGAAAACATTAGGAAAACCTAACTCAAGATATTAAATTAATTTTTTCGTAGAAACACCATATTGTCAGTCAGTTCTATACAACAATGGAAATCGATGTGTTTACCTAATAGATTTACAGGATAAAAAATTGATGTATGATGAAAATATTTTAAATAAAGAAAGATTTGAAGTTTATAATACACAGAAATAGCACACTAGTTCACAATTTAATAAATTCTATCTCATGTCGGAATTTTTAAAGATTTATCAAAAACGCAAATTCCATTTCAGATTGCCATTTCCGCGATTCTGTCCGCGATTCTGTGATCGCGGAAAATCACTGGCCCTATATTAGTATTCTCTGACCAGTTTTACTCCACGATTGAACAGATGTGTTAGCCTTGACAGACTGAAGTTTCTTGAGGGAAAATTCATAGAAGGGTGGCAAATTATTAACTTGATTTCAGCTGAATTTCCTTCCTCAAAGCATTTCATTGCTCTGTTTCTGATCCTATTTGCACAGCACAATTGTATCTCTCTTCTTTTTCTGTCCTTTGTGTTTTGTTTATTTGGTATCTGTAGGGCAAACTGTTTATTTCTTTGTGGAATGTTTGTAAACTCAGACCTATCTCAATATATACCAATCTCAACTCATATCCTCTTTGGCTAAGTCATACCTATGCTTGTATGACTCGTAATCAAAACAATTGAAGAGTCATACCCATCGTTTTACTGACTCGTATGCAATAACGTAGGAATTGTAGTTACACTGATGACTTAGTTCTCAAGCACATACACAAACTACCCAGGCTCATTGTTCTACATGGGAATCTTGAATATATGGACAGCCTTTATTCCAGTTGTTCCATATGAGTGAAAGATTCTTGAGTGGGATGTTAAACAGCATAAACAAACAAACATTCTGTTCAGTTTTGTCAGAATAGTTAGTGTACGTATCATGTACCTCAGGCAAGATTGAATCAGTTTTGTAATATTTACATTGACAATACCAGTATTCAGTAATATTTGTTTAAGTTCTTCTCTGAGGATTTAATTCTTGCATAGATGTTGGAATTCTTTTTTGTAATGACTACAAGTGTCATCACTTTCTCATAGGCTGCTTTTCACATCTGGCATCTAGCACTGCATGATACATGTACCTAGATTCAAGGTCATATATCTAAGATAAAATTTATAACTGAAAGTGTTGCTTTCCACATATTACTCTGAAGTTGCATACTTTTATGACAAACTGTAACAGAAGGACCAGCTCCGAAAAAAGTCTATTGACCCATACCAGTAAAAAAAATCACAGGTTTTCCAGATAAATTATTATGGATATAGAAAAGGCATTAAAATATTTCCACCATAGAAATATGACCCAGGTATTCTTTCTACAGTAGAAAAATGACCCCGGTATATTTTTACAATAGAAAAAAAAAATATTCATGTTACAGTTAATAATTACCATGTTGTATAGATTTACACGTTTAGTAGGTTGAAATTATAGCTATATACATGGAAATTGTGTGGTGTTTGCAAGCAGTACAATTTCATTTGAAAATTATGACATTTTTTTGCATTAACAAGATGTTTCTATCAGCTTTTGGAATACAAAATTTATCCATCATGTCAAGATCAACAGAGATTTTTATGTTATAGCAATGTAATAATTTAAGTAATTATAATTCAAAGACTACTTCCAATATCCCTATAAGACAGTTTACCATGTTACTCTTCATCACGTATTTAGTGTAAATTACCCACACACGTAAATTTCCATGTTTGCAGTATGTGTAATTGTAATGTTGCTATTGCTTATAACTGTATTTTTATCTTTATATAGAAAGCTCGGGGATTTCCTGCCTTTAGTGATGGTCAAACTGAGAGTGAGTAGAAAATAAGTGATGTTTTGTAAACTTGGTGTTTATATCTTGTGGTGATATTGGTTTATGTTGTGAGTAATATGCCTCATCAATGCTGCTTTTGAGGCGTGTTTTTAATTCTTGCTTTTTTTTTAATTTGTGTCTTTAATTCTCGCTTTTTATTCAAATTTTGCATACTGCAAGAATAGACCAACAAAACAGCATTTCATAATAAGCCTTTAGGGCAGGGACATAAACATACATATAAATGCTTATTGTAGTTGTTGCCATGGTGACTTTTATTATATATTTTCTTAGAGATTATCCAGCATGTAGACAATTTCAGATTTTGTTTGTTTCATTTTAAGTCATATTTCAATTAATTATGATAAATTCAAGAGATGTACTATATGATTTCATCATGGGATTCATTTGAAAAGTTCTGAGAATCGTATTATAAAAGAAATGTGATTGGAAGGTCATTTTACACACATTTGTCTGGTTTTGTCATTGACATATAATAAGAAAGTTGTGACCTTCACTACATCTATCAGGGGTTTGCCCTCTATAATCGCATACTGTTGTCTTATGCTGGATAATCAGTCAAATACTCCTAGATATATAAGATAATATTTCTGATATATACCCTAGATCACCTTGATGCGGGTATATATCCTAGATCACCTTGATGTGGATATATACCCTAGATCACCTTGATGCGGGTATATATCCTAGATCACCTTGATGTGGATATATACCCTAGATCACCTTGATGCGAGGCATGCACTTTAGCATTATTATTCTGCATTTAATTAACTTATTGTTGTTAGCTTTTTGCACTTCAAGCATTTTAAAACATTTATTTTTCTGTCCTTATTTCAAATCATACTATTATGCACTGTGTCAGTATGGGATATGGCACCCATTTTTATAAACCATTCCAGCATAGGTAGAAATGAGGCATTTCATTTCCATTTTATTGAGGCCAATCATTATTGATATAAAGAGTCATGTCCCTTATGTAGCGTGTGATTTGATTTATTTATGTATGTTTCTTTGTGTAAATATTGTGCTATTTGCTGCTTATATTGTAATCACACCAATCAGCATGTTGCAAAATGTATTTATTGAAAACAAGAAACACTTGTTATCTATTGAAATGACAGACATTGACATTTCAGAAATCAGACATCCATTCCTATTCCTCAAATGCTTGATTTGGGCAACAATCTTTTTAGTAAACATGAAACTATACCTATTTACCTGACAGATAAAAAATTTAAGCCACCAACTTTTGTGGAGAGAAATTGAGTTGACATCTAAGTTGTGTAAATCATCTTCTTAAGCTTCTTATGAATTATTCTTTAAATATATATTGTCTTAGCAGTTATGGTATATATTAGCTCACAGTACAAATGTACATGGAGCTAATTTGATACCCCGACAGTGTTGTTGGTGTCAGTTGGCCGTAGACAGCTAGGTCAAAAGTTTGTACTTAAGGTTCGTGTTTAAGGTTAAGGCTTTAGCTTTTTTAAAGTCTTTATCTGGATACATTTGGTTTTAGCATTCCTAAGGAGTATAAGATACATTAACAGAAGTCAAAGCAGTCTTGAATTTCAATTTTGACATGCTTTTTACTTTAAGCTTTCAATTCACCAGGGAAAAATGTCCATGCAAAAACTTTAACCATGGCATATTAACCTGGGCTGTATCTTTTGAAATTTTAGTAGAATGGATATTTCATATGTTAAATCCTTATAGTTGGCCCTTTCAGTTGGTATCATGACTTTTAACCCTATGACCTAGTAATGCCATTTGATCTACTTCTTTTTTCAGTATCTGAGGTACAATTTTGCCCTGCTGAGCTATCTTCTGACAACTATTGTTTTTTGTCCTTTTAGTTTTTCATATGTCCCCATAGAACTCCCAACTCCCATTTTTTCCAAAATAGAAAGTATTTGAGTAACTTTCTAGAAATCTAAATAAATCTCATGCAATCCATGGTTATCCATATGTGTTATCTCCAAGAGAAATATAAATGTAATGAATACATTACATTTATATTTCTCTCGGAGATAACACATATGGATAACTAGAAGGAATGAGAAAATGTTTGGTCCTATATTTTGAATGTAAGGAAAACCAGTTTTTTGACATGGGCGGAGTATTAGTATCAAGAAGGATATAGCACCTTGAATGTTTTATGTATATACAAATGTAGCATGTGTTTTATTGACTTTTTGTGATAACTAAGTTATAATATCTTGACAGCTACAAGTGCGAGTGCCTCAACATGTACACCATTCAGTTCTTCTGTGGACAGTGTAACTTCTACAGGTTGGTTTATTCTGTGTATGAGAGAAATTAATGATGATTAGGTCAGAAGTATGTAAATTTTAATTTGTATAAACGATTGGGACTAATTTATAGGCAGTATATGTCTTGTTTTCTTGTGTTGAAAATGTTCCTCAACACTGGAGTAGATCTTAATTAGGTTTTGGCTCTTTGGTTTTAGAATGAATGATTTTAAATTATTTGTCCCTACACTTTAGAATATGATTGCTAAATGAATTAAACTGTTAGCAATGGTGTATATTTATAATTATTCACTATTCAGATGACATTACTGAGATTTTGACTCTCTAAGTTTTGTCATTGTGGTTGTGAGAGCGAGCTCATAGATAGATCACAATATTTAACACTTGCACAATCAACGATTTCCACCAAGGGATTTGTGTCCAACACAATAAAAACTCCAATAAAAATCCGTATGGTATTATAGATATATTATGAAAGATCAAGTTGACATGTTTCGACTCTAAGTAGAGCCGTTTTCAGAACAAGTGACAATTGAATTTTGCACAATCAGTGACCTAATTTAAAGATTTTACTTACTTACCAGTATATACAAAGCCTGAAAGAGATATATGTTTGTTACTTAGACCAAGTTGTTACTTACAAAGAAAGGTCTGATTCTCTTGACACAGGTGACCATTAAAGTCCTCATTATCTAATTTTGATAAGTACACATGTACTTGTGTATTTGATTTTAGTATTTAGAGATTTCATTGACTGAGCACATTCTGATAGCCTACACACCACATGGGTCTGCATAATCACATTTCATTAATACATTTGCAAAAGTAGCATAGAAGGCCAGGCATATGTTTCTTTGTTGTTTGGTTAATCTAAACTTGTATACATGTACATGTGTGTATGTGTGTGTGCATGTGTGCATGTGTGCATGCACACAATTTATCCTTAATGTTGATTGAAATATGAGTGATTAAAATATTTTCTGCTACAAGTATAATGTTTGCATGGAATAAATTTGGACTTTTCCATAATTGTATTTGATTATTTTCACATCTGCTTGCTTTGCTATTGTAATCTTATGCTTCTGGATTTATTTACTTGTCTTTATTTTCATATTGTTGACAAATTTTGAAATCTTGACATATACTTGAAGTGTATATTTCATTAAAGAAGTCTTTCGATTGACATCAATATTATTAACCATTTTATTTATATATCTGACCGTTCTTAAATGTACCTTTAATAGCACCATTATAATTAGATAGAATACTTTCTTAAGGGGAAGAAGGACACCTGGTCATGTGACCAGAATGTCAATATATTAATACAAACTAGAAGTGATGTTGGCAATCTGAACAAAAATGACAGACAACACAAATTTGTCCACTAAAGACATAAATTGAATGGTAAATTCATATCAAGAAGTAAGTTGTTCTTTGTGAAAAAATTAATTTAACAGTCATGTGTTTTTGTTTCAGCTATGAAACACAGCTTCACATTGTCTGGCATCTTTTGTCCTTCTGTCTGCTTCTTTGGGTACAGCCACATTTTGACATAAATTATAATTACTCTCTTATTGTGCTTGTATATGATACTTTTGTGAAACTTACAAGGAAGGTTCAATGTGATGAGGTGCATCGCCCAGTCAAGGTCATGTTCAAGGTCACACTCAAGGTCAAACGGTGGTAGTCTTCTCTTAAAGAAATTTTTGTTAAAAAATACTCAATTTCGGCATAATTTAAGGTGTTATTTCTTCGCTATATACCCTCAACTTGTTTTATTGACACTAAATAATTTTTAACCATTCTAAGTTGATCATTTACAGAAAAAATAAAAACAATTTGATGACTAAGTTGTTTAAATTGACCAATTTTAAGATTTAAGTGTTATAAAAATTTAGTATTTTGGGGGTCACAGTTTTCAATTTTTTGTCCTCTTTATCCACCAGCTCTAATAAAAGCATAAAAACACATTGATACCATGGTGTTCGATAAAATGTTACCAAGTTAGCTAGAAAAATATGAGTTTTGTAAATAAATTACTGTTTTTAAATACTGAAGACCTTAAAAAATAATTATGTCCTCCCTTCGTAGAGAGGGTATCAATGAAAATTAGTATTGAGTGTTTGAAAAGGCCTTAAAAAATAATTATGTCTTTCCTTGAATTCGTAGAGAGGAGATCAATGAAAATGAGTACTGAGTGTTTAAAAAGGCCATGAAATTTGAATGTAAAGTGTTTGTATGAAATGTGGTACAATATTTTTAATGTAGCAAAGGAGACCAATATGTTCTCCTGGGTCATTCAAATACTTGTTTTCTATTTATAGACAGCTCAGATTCAGATGCTGATGCCGAGGGAATAGAACTCACAAGTAAGTATAATTTATAGTTAAACCATTACCAGTATTCTCACTGCTTTTTCGGAATAGTTTTTTTTTGTACCCCATGAACAGCAAAACTGGGGTACAAGGATACAATGAGGGGTACACATACATAGCATTAAATCAAAGGTAAAATAACAGTTTAATTTTAATCATCAGTATATGATCAAATGTAGATCTATGAATTCCTACCTTATGTGTGTATAATGCACTGTGTTCATCATCATAGTAGTAATAGCTAGTATGCATGTTAAGATAGAATTGGGATTCAAGAATATTTAGATACTCTGTCAGAAATTATGTAATAAAATTTGGAAAGATTTCAAATCATTCCCTTATCTTGGCACCCTGTTGTGAAATTGAAGTCTACAGTCAGGACACTACAAGCAGTGTTCATTGGATCATGACCTTTAACTTTAAATTAATTCTAATTTGTATGACAGTCTTTAAAGTTGAAAAGATTTTGGAATATGTTACATACACAAATGCACAGATGTTTGTGGTCGGACACTCATTTTTAGCATAGATTATTAATATATCTTAATTATTTGAATAGATATAATGCAATTTATTTTCTTTTTTTCACATAGTGTCTGAAGATCCAACAGAGAATGAGAGTAACTTGTTAAAGTCTGAGGGTCTGTCATTGTCCTTGGCATCTCTGTACTCAGGTATATATAATGTATCATATTGTTCCTAGCATCTCTGTACTCAGGTATATATAATGTATCATATTGTTGTTCCTGGCATCTCTGTACTCTGGTATGTATAATGTATCATATTGTCCATAGCATCTCTGTACTCAGTTATATATAATATTTTACCTAGCATCTCTGTACTTGTATAAGTACCAGAAATCATTGTTCTTGCATCTCTGTACTCAGGAGAGCCGGCCTGGCTTAGTTGGTAGCGTGCTCGACTCTTGATCGCGAGGTCGTGAGTTCAAGTCCAGCCGAAGGCAGGTTGGTTTCCTGTCCTTCAGATGAGACAGTAAAACTCGAGGTCCCGTGTCGCAGTAGTTGTTTCACATTAAAGAACCCTCACTGCTCAATGGCCATAAGTGCCGAGCATAGGCCAAAATTTGAAGCCATTTACCGGCATTTGGTGACGTCTCCATATGAGTGAAAGATTCTTGAGTGAGATGTTAAAGAACAATAAACAAACTGTACTCTTGTATATATAATGAATCATGTTGTCCCTAGCATTTTTGTACCTAGGAATGTACCAGAAATCATTGTTTTGCATCTCTGTACTCAGTTATATATAATGAATCATATTGTCCCTAGCATCTCTGTACTCTTGTATATACCAGAAATCATTGTTCCTAGCATCTCTGTGCTCAGGTATGGATAATGAATCATTGTTCCTAGCATCTTTGTACTTAAGTATATATAATGAATCATATTGTCCCTAGCATCTCTGTACTCTTGTATGTGTCAGAAATCATTGTTTCTAGCATCTCTGTACTCAGGTACATATATAATGATTCATATTGTCCCTAGCATCTCTCTTCTCAGGTATGTGTCAGGAATCATTGTCCCTAGCATCTCAGTACTGAAGTATGTATCATGAATCATGGTTCATACCACCTCTGAACTCAGGTACATATATAATGAATCATATTGTCCCTAGATCATTGTTCTCAGGTATGTATCAGGAATCATTGTAGCATCTCTGTATTCAGGTATGTATCAGAAGTCATTGTCCCTAGCATCTCTGTACTCCAGTATATATCAGGAATCATTGTCCCTGGTATCTCTTTACTCATGTATATATCAGGAATCATTGTCCCTAGCATCTCTGTACTTAAGTATGTATAAGGAATCATAGTCCCAAGCATCTCCGTATTCAGGTATGTATCGGGAATCATTGTCCATAGCATCTCTGTACTGAAGTATGTATTGGGAATCATTGTTCCTAGCATCTCTGTACTCAGGTACATATATAATAATTCATATTGTCCCTAGCATTATTGTTCTCATGTATGTATCAGGAATCACTGTCCCTAGCATCTCTGTACTCTGGTATGTATCAGGAATCATTGTCCCTAGCATCTCTGTACTCTGGTATGTATCAGGAATCACTGTCCCTAGCATCTCTGTACTCTGGTATGTATCAGGAATCACTGTCCCTAGCATCTCTGTACTCTGGTATGTATCAGGAATCATTGTCCCTAGCATATCTGTACTCTGGTATGTATCAGGAATCATTGTCCCTAGCAACTCTGTACTCTGGTATGTATCAGGAATCATTGTCCCTAGCAACTCTGTACTCTGGTATGTATTGTGAATCATTGTCCCTGGCACCTCTGTACTCAGCTTTCAGGTTTTGTTATCACTATCTCTACTCATATGTATATCAGGAAATATAATCCATAACATCTCTTTACTCATGTCTTTATCAGGAATCGTTGTCCATAGTAACTCTATGTAGCATGTACATGACCTTGTTAGTGTCACTGTAAGTTGTTACAAAAACCCACTGTATACAATGTAGCTCTTTTTTAAATACATTGTGATCATTTGTTTGTTTATTTTCACAGATGCAGATCTACAAAAAGTCAATAAACATGATAAAATGAATAAAACTCTTCCACGCCAAAGGTAATTAAAATGAAATAAAGACAATGTTTTATGATATTTGAGTTTAATTTCTGATTGTTTACAAGCAGAATAATATTATATTTTATGTTTATTAATTTAAAATAAGCTGTTGCTAGGTAATATTTTAATTCATAGTTCAGCAGAAACTTGTAATAGAGTGAATATCCTACATTACCTTATTGTTAATAGTTCTAAAATATATGTAGCAGTGTAGTGATTTTGTAATTCATTAAATGTTATTAGTTGCTTTATTATTTCTAAAAACAATCATATAGCTACTATGATTACAGTTTCAAATTTCATATTATATTACAGCTCTAGCAGTTTCTTATCAAAATTTGCCCTCTTCACTAAAACAATCATACAGAAGTTCACCTTTTTATATTACAGTTCTGTAGAAGTTTGCGATTCATCCCATTTATCAGCAGAATCTGTTGCCTTATCATTACTCAAACGATTCTCTGAAAAACAGTTGCCCAAAGCATCAGACTTAGAATGGCTGGTCCCAGAGAAAGATGCTCCGCAGAAAGTAAGTTATAACTGAGTCACAGGAAAAAGACAATATTTCCTACAAATAGTTTGGAAGTCTTTAAATTGTAATGGATTTGCAGACTACAGAAGATAATTCATAAATCAAAAAGATGAAAGATAATTATTTCTGTATTCAAATTCTCAAAATGTGTCGTAACCATAACAATGACTTGTTTAGCTAGGCAGACAGTTACAAAATTTATAATAAACTTTGAGTCAATCTTCTTCTGATGTTTTTTATATTTCGGTTATTCTATTCCTCAACTCTTCTCTTTTCTCCTTATTCATAAACAGTACACCATGAAGCTAAATAAAATCAATTTCTCGGGCAATCTATCGCTTCACTTTTCTTTATAAGATAAATAAACACCCACCTACCTATATTCTAAAATAAAAAATAAATTCACTCCTTTCAGTGCAAATGAGTTTAGAATACTGCATGCACTGGTAGACAGACCATTAGATATAAGGGAAAATTACCTGATAATATAATTATTTGATGTAATGCTGATCATAGGTGAAACAAAAAAAACAGTTCATTTAGTCCTTGTCTTACTTTGGATACAATTGAACATTGATGTGTGCATTTACTCAAAAGAAATTTCATGTATAAACAGAGTTGGTCAGGACAGTGATCCTGAGAAAGAAAACATAAAAATCTGACCCATATGAGATTTGAAATATAAACATATAATAAAAACTCTACATATCTTTCCCAGATTTTCAAAATCATTTGTCTGAGACAGTCTGAGAACCCATATATTTTGTATAGATGGCCAAATATTACATTTTTATTTTCCTTTTTCAGTTACTGCCCTTGCCAAGCTCCTTTCCCGTATCTCCAGATGATGCAGAAAATGCGCAGGTGACAAAGTCCAATACTATAAAGGTATGTTTACAAGTCAAGTACTCTAAAAATGTATCTTTACATGTCTGAAACTTAAAACATTCAGTACTCTAAATGTCTGGTACTTAAAACATTTGTTTACAAGTCAAGTACTCTAAAAATGTATCTTTACATGTCTGGTACTTAAAACATTTGTTTACAAGTCAAGTACTCTAAAAATGTATCTTTACATGTCTGGTACTTAAAACATTTGTTTACAAGTCCAGTACTTTAAAAATGTGTCTTTACATGTCTGGTACTTAAAACATTTGTTTACAAGTCCAGTACTCTAAAAATGTATCTTTATATGTCTGGTACTTAAAACATTTGTTTACAAGTCAAGTACTTTAAAAATGTACCTTTATATGTCTGGTACTTAAAACATTTGTTTACAAGTCCAGTACTTTAAAAATGTATATAAGTTCAGTACATAAAGGTATTTTCACAAGTCCAGTGCTGTATAGTTATATTGACAAGTAGCCCAGTAGTTATGTTTACAAGTCCAGTTGTTATGTTTACAAATCCAGTAGTTATGTTTACATGTCCAGTAGTTATGTTTACAAGTCCAGTTGTTATGTTTACAAATCCAGTAGTTATGTTTACATGTCCAGTAGTTATGTTTACAAGTCCAATAGTAATGTTTACAAGTCCAGTAGTAATGTTTACAAGTCCAGTTGTTATGTTTACAAATCCAGTACTTACAATTATGTTTACAAGTCCAGTAGTTATGTTAGTTATATTTACATGTCCAGTAGTTATGTTTACATGTCCATTAATTATGTTAGTTATGTTTAGATGTCCAGTAGTTATGTTAGTTATGTTTACATATCCAGTAGTTATATTGACACGTCCAGTACTTACAGTTATATTTACAAGTCTAGTAGTTATGTTTACAAGTCCAGTATTTACAGTTTTGTTTTCTAGTCCAGTACTTACAGTTATGTTTACAAGTCCAGTACTTACAGTTATATTTACAAGTCCAGTACTTACAGTTATGTTTACAAGTCCAGTATTTACAGTTGTTTACAAGATTAGTACTTACAGTTATATTTACAAGTCCAGTACTTACAGTCATGTTTAAAAGTCCAGTACTTACAGTTATGTTTACAAGTCCAGTACTTACAGTTATGTTTACAAGTCCAGTACTTACAGTTATATTTACAAGTCCAGTACTTACAGTTATGTTTACAAGTCCAGTATTTACAGTTATGTTTACAAGTCCAGTACTTACAGTTATGTTTACAAGTCCAGTACTTACAGTTATGTTTACAAGTCCAATACTTACAGTTATGTTTACAAGTCTAGTACTTACAGTTATGTTTACAAGTCCAGTACTTACAGTTATGTTTACAAGTCCAGTATTTACAGTTGTTTACAAGATTAGTACTTACAGTTATGTTTTACAAGTCCAGTACTTACAGTTATGTTTACAAGTCCAGTACTTACAGTTATGTTTACAAGTCCAATACTTACAGTTATGTTTACAAGTCCAGTACTTACAGTTATGTTTACAAGTCCAGTACTTACAGTTATGTTTACAAGTCCAGTACTTACAGTTATGTTTACAAGTCCAGTACTTACAGTTATGTTTACAAGTCCAGTACTTACAGTTATGTTTACAAGTCCAGTACTTACAGTTATATTTACAAGTCCAGTACATACAGTTATGTTTACAAGTCCAGTACATACAGTTATGTTTACAAGTCCAATACTTACAGTTATGTTTACAAGTCCAGTACATACAGTTATGTTTACAAGTCCAGTACATACAGTTATGTTTACAAGTCCAGTACATACAGTTATGTTTACAAGTCCAGTACATACAGTTATGTTTACAAGTCCAATACTTACAGTTATGTTTACAAGTCCAATACTTACAGTTATGTTTACAAGTCCAGTACTTACAGTTATGTTTACAAGTCCAGTACATACAGTTATGTTTACAAGTCCAGTACATACAGTTATGTTTACAAGTCCAGTTCTTACAGTTATGTTTACAAGTCCAGTACATACAGTTATGTTTACAAGTCCAGTACATACAGTTATGTTTACAAGTCCAGTACATACAGTTATGTTTACAAGTCCAATACTTACAGTTATGTTTACAAGTCCAGTACATACAGTTATGTTTACAAGTCCAGTACTTACAGTTATGTTTACAAATCCAGTACTTACAGTTATGTTTACAAGTCCAGTACATACAGTTATGTTTACAAGTCCAGTACATACAGTTATGTTTACAAGTCCAGTACATACAGTTATGTTTACAAGTCCAGTACATACAGTTATGTTTACAAGTCCAATACTTACAGTTATGTTTACAAGTCCAGTACATACAGTTATGTTTACAAGTCCAGTACATACAGTTATGTTTACAAGTCCAATACTTACAGTTATGTTTACAAGTCCAGTACTTACAGTTATGTTTACAAGTCCAGTACTTACAGTTATGTTTACAAGTCCAGTACATACAGTTATGTTTACAAGTCCAGTACATACAGTTATGTTTACAAGTCCAGTACTTACAGTTATGTTTACAAGTCCAGTACTTACAGTTATGTTTACAAGTCCAGTACTTACAGTTATGTTTACAAGTCCAGTACTTACAGTTATGTTTACAAGTCCAGTACTTACAGTTATGTTTACAAGTCCAGTACTTACAGTTATGTTTACAAGTCCAGTACTTACAGTTATGTTTACAAGTCCAGTACTTACAGTTATGTTTACAAGTCCAGTACTTACAGTTATGTTTACAAGTCCAGTACTTACAGTTATGTTTTACAAGTCCAGTACTTACAGTTATGTTTACAAGTCCAGTACTTACAGTTATGTTTACAAGTCCAGTACTTACAGTTAT
The DNA here is from genome assembly GCA_030159075.1 of Atrina japonica. Classification (NCBI taxonomy): domain Eukaryota; kingdom Metazoa; phylum Mollusca; class Bivalvia; order Pterioida; family Pinnidae; genus Atrina; species Atrina japonica. The sequence continues at coordinate 486,923 of BROG01000122.1, forward strand.
GTTTACAAGTCCAGTACTTACAGTCATGTTTACAAGTCCAATACTTACAGTCATGTTTAAAAGTCCAGTACTTACAGTTATGTTTAAAAGTCCAGTACTTACAGTCATGTTTACAAGTCCAATACTTACAGTTATGTTTACAAGTCCAGTACTTACAGTCATGTTTACAAGTCCAGTACTTACAGTTATGTTTACAAGTCCAGTACTTACAGTTATGTTTACAAGTCCAGTACTTACAGTTATGTTTACAAGTCCAGTACTTACAGTTATGTTTACAAGTCCAGTACTTACAGTTATGTTTACAAGTCCAGTACTTACAGTTATGTTTACAAGTCCAGTACTTACAGTCGTGTTTAAAAGTCCAGTACTTACAGTCATGTTTACAAGTCCAGTACTTACAGTCATGTTTACAAGTCCAGTACTTACAGTCATGTTTACAAGTCCAGTACTTACAGTCATGTTTACAAGTCCAGTACTTACAGTTGTGTTTACAAGTCCAGTACTTACAGTTATGTTTACAAGTCCAGTACTTACAGTTATGTTTACAAGTCCAGTACTTACAGTTATGTTTACAAGTCCAGTACTTACAGTTATGTTTACAAGTCCAGTACTTACAGTCATGTTTACAAGTCCAGTACTTACAGTCATGTTTAAAAGTCCAGTACTTACAGTCATGTTTAAAAGTCCAGTACTTACAGTCATGTTTAAAAGTCCAGTACTTACAGTCATGTTTACAAGTCCAGTACTTACAGTCATGTTTAAAAGTCCAGTACTTACAGTCATGTTTAAAAGTCCAGTACTTACAGTTGTGTTTAAAAGTCCAGTACTTACAGTCATGTTTAAAAGTCCAGTACTTACAGTCATGTTTACAAGTCCAGTACTTACAGTCATGTTTACAAGTCCAGTACTTACAGTCATGTTTAAAAGTCCAGTACTTACAGTCATGTTTAAAAGTCCAGTACTTACAGTTGTGTTTAAAAGTCCAGTACTTACAGTCATGTTTACAAGTCCAGTACTTACAGTTATGTTTACAAGTCCAGTACTTACAGTTATGTTTACAAGTCCAGTACATACAGTTATGTTTACAAGTCCAGTACTTACAGTTATGTTTACAAGTCCAGTACTTACAGTTATGTTGACAAGTCCAGTACTTACAGTCATGTTTAAAAGTCCAGTACTTACAGTTATGTTGACAAGTCCAGTACTTACAGTTGTGTTTACAAGTCCAGTACTTACAGTCATGTTTACAAGTCCAGTACTTACAGTCATGTTTACAAGTCCAGTACTTACAGTTGTGTTTACAAGTCCAGTACTTACAGTTATGTTTACAAGTCCAGTACTTACAGTTATGTTTACAAGTCCAGTACTTACAGTTATGTTTACAAGTCCAGTACTTACAGTCATGTTTAAAAGTCCAGTACTTACAGTCATGTTTACAAGTCCAGTACTTACAGTCATGTTTAAAAGTCCAGTACTTACAGTCATGTTTACAAGTCCAGTACTTACAGTTGTGTTTAAAAGTCCAGTACTTACAGTCATGTTTAAAAGTCCAGTACTTACAGTCATGTTTACAAGTCCAGTACTTACAGTTATGTTTACAAGTCCAGTACTTACAGTTGTGTTTACAAGTCCAGTACATACAGTTATGTTTACAAGTCCAGTACATACAGTTATGTTTACAAGTCCAGTACATACAGTTATGTTTACAAGTCCAGTACTTACAACTATGTTTGCCAGCCCAATACTTACAACTATGTTTGCCAGCCCAATACTTACAGTTATTCTTTCCTAGGGATCCATTTACAAAAGGTTATAAGACTGACTCAGATAAGAATGCATTAGAACAATTATTGTTAGATGTCAGCTTGATATATATTTAAGCCAGTGATATTGTTTCAATTTCAGACAAGACTTCGGGGAAATATGGAATGGGCACCGCCGCGGTATCAAATTATATTTAATATACATCCAGCACCTAAGTAAGTGCTTTTCCTATCTTGTTGATATGATATAATTCAACTTACAGGGACATTAGCTGTGTTTGCCAAAAATAAAAAAAAAATATTCTGATTTTTGTTCTACTTTTGCTAGTATTGTACTTGATGTACAGTAACTAATAAGAGCCATACACAGACATAAAAAATTGTTATACCAATAAGATTTAATGTCCTCCAAAGGGAAGTATCAGTATGCAAAAATTGAAATTGAATTGAAAAGAAAACAGCTAATGCCCTTTTAATTTTTTAGTACTATCAGAACACTTTCTCTCTACTAGGTAAACTCAACAAAATGGATCTTGGTATACTGAGGTAAAGTGACACATCCAGGTTCAGTCAAAAACCAAAACAATGCAGTTTACTTTCCAAAAATAGGTTGTGCAGATTAAACATATTACCTTGCATGGACTCCATGCGCTATTGAATCTTCAAGTGTCACTTGTCACTCTTGTTATGATTTGATTTAGACTCGTTGTGTTTGTAAACATGTGCCTGTTTACCTTGGTAAACCTGTAATCTTGTAATTTAAGATCAGTGACAATGACGATTAAAGTGCCTAAATGTTGTCAGTGACCTTATGGTCTTGAATATGATCATATTTTTTCTATTCATATGAAAAGACTTTAATATTTGAGAATTATATATCATTGTATTGAACTATTAAGAGTTGTCAGGGTTGGGGCCCTGATGTCAGCACCAATAAAGATATATAACCACAATTAAAGTATACATTTCAAATCAAAATATAAAATGTTTTATTATTATAATATTTCTGCTGATCTTAGCAATGAGTTATTACCTTATAGAAATTGTGCAAAGAAATTTGTATGCAGAAGTTAAACATATGTTTACAGGGTTTACATCTTTAAGTTCTAATTTTAAAAAGTACAGTAGAATCTTGTTATGTCAAAATCGGTTGAGTCGAAATTCTGGATATGTTTAAGTTGAAAGTCTGGTCCCGATGTTTTTAGATATAATAATTATATATTGATTAAAAATTATGGTTATCTTAAATTCTGGATATTTTGAAGTAATAGGGGTGGTCCCGTGAGTTTCGAGATAACGAGATTCCACTGTACATGTATACCAGAAATTTATACTTTTTGCATAAATACAACTTTAATATCACTTAATTTATTTTGTTTACAACCATAAGCAGAGCACCATTTTTCAGTACACCTACCCTATTGCAAATCTTACAGGAAGATTAAAGAATTATATACCCTTTTACTTTCTTTCAAAACAGTATTTTGGTGATTTACAAACTAGAAATTTGCTGGTCAATTTAGTGTTTACATGTGTAGATCACAATAATGTATTGGGTTAACCAAAATAAAATGTTAGTAGATTTCATAATCAAATTATCTACATGAAATTTTGCATTAGTAAAATCAGAATTAAGAAAATGAAAGAAAATAATTTTGTTGCTTCAGTCCAGTTTCAATGAAATTTGAAATAATAATATTAAAAGAAAATTTTGATCATTTGGTCCAAAATATGAAAATGAAATCCCAAAGAACTACAAATGATATTGGTATGGCCTAATTTACATACATTTACATGTCCTTGTTTTGTAGGAGGACAAATATCATGGCAAAACAGAACTTCATGTGTGCTGGATGCGGTACTAGAGTAGAGAAAGGTATTCTTATTTTATCTGTTTTTTTTAGCTTGCTGGGACGAAGGTCTGGAGACTTGGCAAAGTTTTAACCTGGCTTAGATCCTTTTAACTGCAAGCTGGTCTGACCTGATTTCTGGAAAGTAGTTTGCAGTTTCTGTTATTATTATTATTATTATTATTATTATTATTATAAATGTTATTATTTTTTTTATTATTATTGATTATATGCCAAAGGGGAGACATATAGCTCCTTGGAGCTCACTTGTCATTTGTATATGTTTTGTAATGTCTTATTTTCGCTTTCAGGTTACATCAAACGCTTCCGATATTGTGAATACCTAGGGAAATATTTTTGTCACTGTTGCCATAGCAATGCCTTATCTTACATTCCTGGACATATTCTTAGAAAGTGGGATTTCAGGAAATTTTATGTGTCTAACTTTTCACGGGAACTTATAAATAGAATACTAAATGAACCTTTATTTAATTTAATGGACATCAATCCGATGCTTTATAGAAGGATTCGAGTTTTGGAAAGTATTCAAGATTTACGGAAGCAGTTGCTATATCTCAACAAGTTTTTAAGGATATGTAAATATTCAGAAAGGTGAGAAAAAATTGATTAGCATTATACATGTTATAAACATTTATAAATCTAAAATCATTCTCTGTAAGTATTCAGGTAATTTTGTCTTTGTAGTTTATACATTGACATACATTGTTCATCATAAATTAGGCACTCACCCGAAAATTTGTCACATAGAATCACAAAAAATTGTTACAGCAACATCAAATCAAGCTGTATACATGTATGTAATTATCACCGTTTAAAATATCAATTCACTTGAATATAAATTTTATCTTCCATTTTTTATTTGACAAATTTCTATGCATTCTCCAAGAACTAATTTTATATGGATCATTAATATTTACTTTATGGCAAAGGAAATGAATCTGAACAGACTTTGCTAACTTTTATTTATAGATATACAGTTCATTTTAGAGTAAAACTATGAAGAATTTAGCACACCATTGCATTTACCTGCATGAACATCATAATCTAAGTTTAAGGCTTGAGGAACTATTGTCAGCAAATATTGTCTGTTGTTGATGGAAAGTGAAATTCCAACCTATTTTAGATATTCAGTTTTGGTATCCATTGTAGTATCCACTGGTACTAGAGGTTGGTTCAGAATATACAGCACTGTGACAAATGTATTCACGATTTTTACGCAATGGCAACATTCTTGCTATGCGCTTTGCTCAGGGAATGGGTGTTAACTCTAATTATATGCCATATTGGTCATCCAAATTTCTAGAGTTGTGATATCAGAATTGACATCATCGATAATTTTTTATCGTCTGCTCTCTGGAATGTAATACAAATAAACCAGTTGTTCTCAGTGAGTAGGAAATCAATATAAATCTCAGATGTTGTGAAAAAAAAAAATTATTGAAATTAAATTGGAAGGACAAAAATACATTGAAAAGAAACAGACGCCTGTGGATTAAAACTGGATTATTTGTCACAGAAATTTTGAAAGGGGAGAGTTTGAAAAGGCACTCATCATGGGTAATGGAAATATTTATGTAGATTAATACATTTCCAATTTAGAAGATCAACTATGACATTTCCTTAATAAAAACTATCGTTTTCAAGATGGCAACACCCCTGTCCATAGAGCTTATGTTACTCAACAATACAAATAACAGAATAATGTTCCCATAATTGTTTAGCCAGCTCAATCACCAGACATTATTATAACTGAAAATTTAGTACTCAAAATAAAAAAAAAACTTTGCAAAATCAAGCTCCAAATATCAAGACAAATGAGGAATTGTTTGACATGAATTTACACATCTAGAATTCCTTCGATGAAAGCTACATGAAATCATTGTATGAATCTTTTCCTTGTCGACCATTAGCTCTATCAAGTCCAAAGGTCACCTCACCAAATGTTGATAAAAGAAAGTCAGTTTTTTGTCATACACTTTAATGTTTATTTTCATGAAATGCATCATTTTTTACATCTGCCATTTTAAAAAAATCACAAATACTTTTGTCACAGCACTGTTGTTTATCTTAAACATCTAATCCATTAAACCACCATGTCTTCTTGCAGTCTTCAACAAGACATACAGCAACTGTCATCTCACTGGTATGAAGATGTGAATATGTATTCCCTCAGTGACCTCATCAATGTAAGTTGTTTTGATGTCTTCATGGTAACCAGTCGGGGGAGTATGTATTCCCTCAAGACCTCATCAATGTAAGTTGTTTTTATGTCTCTGTGTTAACCAGTCAGGCAGTATGTATTCCCTCAGTGACCTCATCAATTTAAGTTGTTTTTATATCTCCATGGTAACCAGTTATTGAGTATGTATTCCCTCAAGACCTCATCAATGTAAGTTGTTTTTATGTCTCCGTGTTAACCAGTCAGGCAGTATGTATTCCCTCAAGACCTTATCAATGTAAGTTGTTTTTATGTCTCAGTGTCTCCCTGTTAACCAGTCAGGGAGTATGTTTTCCCTCAAGACCTTATCAATGTAAGTTGTTTTTATGTCTCCATGTTAACCAGTCGGGGAGTATGTTTTCCCTCAAGACCTTATCAATGTAAGTTGTTTTTATGTCTCAGTGTCTCCCTGTTAACCAGTCAGGGAGTATGTATTCCCTCAAGACCTCATCAGTGTATTTGTTTTATGTCCCCATGGTAACCAGTCAGGGAGTATGTATTCCCTCAGTGACCTCATCAATGTGAATTGTTTTTATATCCCCATGGTAACCAGTCAGGGAGTATGTATTCCCTCAAGACCTCATCAATGTATTTGTTTTATGTCCCCATGATAACCAGTCAGGGAGTATGTATTCCCTCAGTGATCTCATCAATTTGAATTGTTTTTATATCCCCATGGTAACCAGTCAGGGAGTGTGAATTCCCTCAGTGGCCTCATCAATGTAGGATGTTTAATGTACCCATTGTAACCAGTCAGGGAGTATGTATTCTCTTAGTGACCTCATCAGTGTAAATTGTTTTTATATCCACATGGTAACCAGTGAGGGAGTGTGAATTCCCTCAGTGGCCTCATCAATGTAGGATGTTTAATGTACCCATTGTAACCAGTCAGGGAGTATGTATTCTCTTAGTGACCTCATCAGTGTAAATTGTTTTTATATCCCCATGTTTATCAGTCAGGGAGTATGTATTCTCTTAGAGACCTCATTAATGAACCAATGTTAACCAGTCAGGGAGTATGTATTCTCTTAGAGACCTCATTATTGTACCAATGTTAACCAGTCAGGGAGTATGTATTCTCTTAGAGACCTCATTAATGTACCAATGTTAACCAGTCAAGGAGTATGTATTCTCTTAGAGACCTCATTAATGTACCAATGTTAACCAATCAGGGAATATGTATTCTCTTAGAGACCTCATTAATGTACCAATGTTAGCCAGTCAGGGAGTGTGTATTCTCTTAGAGACCTCATTAATGTACCAATGTTAACCAGTCAGGGAGTGTGTATTCTCTTAGAGACCTCATTAATGTACCAATGTTAACCAGTCAGGGAGTATGTATTCTCTTAGAGACCTCATTAATGTACCAATGTTAACCAGTCAGGGAGTATGTATTCTCTTAGAGACCTCATTAATGTACCAATGTTAACCAGTCAGGGAGTATGTATTCTCTTAGAGACCTCATAAATGTACCAATGTAAACCAGTCAGGGAGCATGTATTCTTTTAGAGACCTAATAAATGTACCAATGTTAAACTGTCGGGGAATACATATTCTCATAGAGAACTCATTAATGTACCAATATTAACCAGTCAGGGAATATGTATTCTTTTAGAGACCTCATTAATGTACCAATGTTAACCAGTCAGGGAGTATGTATTCTCTTAGAGACCTCATTAATGTACCAATGTTAACCAATCAGACTCTGAGGGAGTATGTATTCCCTCAGTGACCTCATCAATGTAAATTGTTTTTATGTCCCCATATTTATCAGTCAGGGAGTATGTATTCCTTCAGAGACCTCATAAATAAGAGTTGTTTTTATATCGCCAATGGCATGTTCTAGTATTCCCTTAGTAGTGACCTCATCAATACAAGTTGTTTTTATGTCCCCAATGACATTTATTCCCTCATTGACATCATCTATGTAAGTTGTTTTTATGTCCCCATGACATTTATTCCCTGAGTGACGTCATCAATACAAGTTGTTTTTATGTCCCCAATGACATTTATATCCTGAGTGATGTCAACTATGTAAGTTGTTTTTATGTCCCCAATGGCATTTTTATCAGTCATTGAGTGTTTTTACCCTTTCCCTCCAAACTCAAATATGTTATTTACCATGACCTTGGTCCTGGGTCATATCTTCAAGTTCAAGGTGACAGTGCACCCCATGTAGAGATTTCTATTAGGGCTGAACTTTATATCCCTTGCTTTGAATGCATTTTAATTTTTATATATTATGTCATGAAGGTGTGCCATGACCTTGATGCTGGGTCATATTTTTAAGGTCATGGTTACAGTGCCCATGAACAAAGGTTGAGATACACACTGAAGCACAATACATGACGTCCATAAGACAATGGTGATTTACAGTGCATTTAAGACAGGGCGAATATGCTTATTGTCATAAAAGGGTAAAGTTAACTAAGGAGAATTTTAAGGTAAACAGTATATGACTTTTATTTACAGGTGAAGAGTGGCCAGATGTACAACCAGTTGAAAAACATAGTTACAAGTGCTTTATCTCATATTGATGAGTGCAAGGTTGGTATCTCTTGTACAACTCAGATCCTGTTATATTTATGTGTGTATTTTGTTTCCTTAGCAAAGATCAGATAATGTTGAATGTTACAAATACATAATTCAGATCATCCATTACCCCATCTTATTTAATTGCACAGTGTGTGCTTTTGTTAATTACTGTATCAAACATGACTTTGTAACTTATTGCATCAAATGTGACTTTGTAACTTATTGCATCAAACGTGACTTTGTAACTTATTGCATCAAACGTTACTTTGTAACTTATTGCATCAAACGTGACTTTTTAACTTATTGCATCAAACGTGACTTTGTAACTTATTGCATCAAACGTGACTTTGAAGCTGTCTGACTTTACCACACAAATGACCACATGGCTTAGAATATGCGATTCTGGATATCTTGAAGTTCACAGGCCCACTGAAAAGACTTAGAGGTTTCAAGAGTTCTGGAAATTGACATTTCAACTGATATAGGTTCTTAATACTATGTAAAATAAGGGATGTTTGAAATTTTTTTTTTGTTATTTGCATGGATTTTGTCATAAACAATCCCTGTACCTAGTTTTCAAACTTACAAAATGTGTCAATGTGTTATTTTTATTATGTATCCGATTAGCATATAAACAGTTGTTGACATATCATATCTATTAATAATGTTGCAGTAACCTACAGTACCTCTTGATCTAAAAGTTAAAATACCACATGGCTGTGACACACCCTTATACAGTACAATTCTCAATTAATGAACAATCCTGTAAATCATTACTTGATTAGATCAGGACCTACTTGTCACTGGGTTATCAAAACACCTTTTATTTAATCTCCCAGGATAGGATCCCTGTGTCGTTCTGGCTTACGGCGTTTACTTATTATAAATTTACTAATAATCAATCAAACTTTGAGGTTTCAAGAGTGAAGTAAAAAGGAATATACAAATCTGGACTTCGAATCGACTTCGAGGTATTAAGAACTTAAGGTTTCAAGATTTTAGAGATAGAGAGTTCATTTACTTAAAATATGAAGGAAAAGAATCGGGCCCTGTATGAAACTTTCAACGTTCAAGGCATCGAGAGTCACCTGTATATCACATAGATGACTACATAGCTGGCTATATCACATAAATGATGACATACCTGGCTATATCAGATAGATGACTACATAGCTGGCTATATCAGATAGATGACTACATAGCTGGCTATATCACTAAATGATGACATATCTTGCTATATCAGATAGATGACTACATAGCTGGCTATATCACATAAATGATGACATATCTGGCTATATCAGATAGATGACTACATAGCTGGCTATATCAGATAGATGACTACATATCTTGCTATATCAGATAGATGACTACATAGCTGGCTATATCAGATAGATGACTACATATCTTGCTATATCAGATAGATGACTACATAGCTGGCTATATCAGATAGATGACTACATATCTTGCTATATCAGATAGATGACTACATAGCTGGCTATATCAAATAGATGACTACATAGCTGGCTATATCACATAAATGATGACATATCTGGCTATATCAGATAGATGAGTACCTAGCTAGCTATATCACATAGAGGACTACATGACTAACTAGATCACATATGACTACATAGCTAACTATATCAAACATATGACTACATAGCTAACTGTATCACATGACTACATAGCTAACTGTATCACATATATGACTACATAGCTTACTTTATCACATAGATGCCTACATGACTGATTACATCACATATGACTACATAATTAACTATATCACATAGATAACTACATAGCTAACTATATTACATAGATGACTGCATAGCTAACTATACCTTATAGATGTCTACATAGCTAACTGTATCAAATATATGACTACATATCTAACTATATCAAAGTTGACTACATAGCTATCTGTGTCACAGATGACTACATAGGTAGCTATATCACATAGATGACTACATAGGTAGCTATATCACATAGATGACTACATAGCTAGCTATATCACATAGATGACTACATAGCTAGCTATATCACATAGATGACTACATAGCTAGCTATATCACATATATGTCTACATAGGTAGCTATATCACATAAATGACTACATAGCTAGCTATATCACATAGATGGCTACATAGGTAGCTATATCACATAGATAACTACATAGGTAGCTATATCACATAAATGACTACATAGCTAGCTATATCACATAGATGGCTACATAGCTAGCTATATCACATAGATGGCTACATAGGTATCTATACCACATATGACTACATAGCTAGCTATATCACATAGATGGCTACATAGCTAGCTATATCACATAGATGGCTACATAGGTATCTATACCACATATGACTACATATCTAACTATATCACATATATGACTACATATGTAGCTATATCACATAGATGACTACATAGGTAGCTATATCACATAAATGACTACATAGCTAGCTATATCACATAGATGGCTACATAGGTATCTATACCACATATGACTACATATCTAACTATATCACATAGATGACTACTTAGCTAGCTATATCACATAGATGGCTACATAGGTAGCTATATCACATAGATGACTACATAGGTAGCTATATCACATAAATGACTACATAGCTAGCTATATCACATAGATGACTACATAGCTAGCTATATCACATAGATGGCTACATAGGTATCTATACCACATATGACTACATATCTAACTATATCAAACATGTGACTACATAGCTTTATATTATTTCAAACAAATATGTTTAGCCGAATGCATAATTTGTATTTCAGTATTGCCAAGGTTTTGGTTTTATTTGTGAGTTGTGCAATGATGCAGGTGATATTATCTATCCATTTCAACTACAGAAAGTTACAGTCTGTCAAGGTAAGAACTGTTTAAGGTCTGACTTGACTAAGTCAAAGTCTTGTTTAAGTCCCAGGTTTATGTCTGTGTGTCTGTATATCAGACAGTTGTTTATGATATTTCTCTAATCAGACATGTGCCAAGTCAAAGTTCTGATTAAGTCCCAGGTTGTAAACTATATGTCTGTGTGTCTTTATATCAGACAATTGTTTGTGATAATCCTCTAATCAGACATGTGCTAAGTCAAAGTCCTGATTAAGTCCCAGGTTGTAAACTATATGTCTATGTGTCTTTGTATCAGACAATTGTTTGTGATAATCCTCTAATCAGACATGTGCTAAGTCAAAGTTCTGATTAAGTCCCAGGTTGTAAACTATATGTCTGTGTGTCTTTATATCAGACAATTGTTTGTGATAATCCTCTAATCAGACATGTGCTAAGTCAAAGTCCTGATTAAGTCCCAGGTTGTAAACTATATGTCTATGTGTCTTTGTATCAGACAATTGTTTGTGATAATCCTCTAATCAGACATGTGCTAAGTCAAAGTTCTGATTAAGTCCCAGGTTGTAAACTATATGTCTGTGTGTCTTTATATCAGACAATTGTTTGTGATAATCCTCTAATCAGACATGTGCTAAGTCAAAGTCCTGATTAAGTCCCAAGTTGTAAACTATATGTCTGTGTGTCTTTATATCAGACAATTGTTTGTGATAATCATCCAGTCAGACATGTGCTCAGGCAGACATGTGCTAAGTCAAAGTCCTGATTAAGTCCCAGGTTGTAAACTATATGTCTATGTGTCTTTATATCAGACAATTGTTTGTGATAATCCTCTAGTCAGACTGTACTAAGTCAAAGTTCTGATTAAGTCCCAGGTTGTAAACTATATGTCTGTGTGTCTTTGTATCAGACAATTGTTTGTGATAATCCTCTAATCAGACATGTGCTAAGTCAAAGTCCTGATTAAGTCCCAGGTTGTAAACTATATGTCTGTGTGTCTTTATATCAGACAGTTGTTTGTGATAATCCTCTAGTCAGACATGTGCTAAGTCAAAGTTCTGATTAAGTCCCAGGTTGTAAACTATATGTCTGTGTGTCTTTATATCAGACAATGGCATGTGGAATGGATAGGTAGAATCTTATATGGGTGTGTGGAAGGGTAAGTAGAATCTTATATTGGTGTGTGGAATGGATAATTACAATCTTATATCTCGATTTGTGTTATTTTATTTTCCAATTAATTAGAAAAGATGGGAAGTTATGAGTACAGCAAACAGATTGCAGTATAAACTACAAAATTGTTGGATTTTCTTACTTACTATTACAAGGTGTATTTTCTGTATATCTTGGTTTTCTTATTGTTGATAAATGAAAACAAAAAAATAAGGAAAATTAAATCCCTTAAGAAATTTTCTGATTTTACAATAACACAAACATTAATTCAAATATCTAAATTCCTGTGCTTAAAAATTGACAACAGGAAAACACATATCTAAACAAATGTACAAATAACATCAACATCACAAACAATGCCCAAATCTAAAGATACCCTGCATCATTTATGATTCAGACAGTGATCAAAAGTTATCCCACTTTCACAACAAACCCCTGACCAACTTTTCCTTGTATACGTATAATGTGACGTCACTTATTGAATTGAATCTGTGAACTCAAATCTACTTTTGTCTGATAGTACATCTTGTTTTATCCGCTGTCAAATCTGGATTTTTGAATTACATTTATACTAAAACATATGTGGTTCAAAAGTATTAAAGGCTAGGTTTTGCTTTTTTTTTTCTGTGGAGTAATATTTTGTCATTTTACCGTTTGACCTAAATATGTCCCTTTCCTGCTGCTATCAAGCAACTGTGCATTTCTCCTTCTAAAGGTAAAATTACGGGTTGATATTCAAATTCTGTTGCAATAATGTTGCCATTGACAGGGTTGAGGATTTAAAAAATGTGAAAATTTCCAGGCTTCGTAATAAATAAAAATAAATAAAAAAGATAAATTTTTTCAAAATGGTTATGTTTTCACATTAACAATTATGATATGAACTTGTATTTATGAAAAGATATGAGAAAAAAATACACTTTTATATGCTGTCATATGTTTATATATATTGTATTCCATCCTCGAGGTCACAAAATCCTGCAAAACCCTAAGCAAGCCTGGGGTTTTACAGGGTTTTGTGACCCATTGGGGGGAATAAATGTATATCTAATGACAACAGATGAAAGAGTAATATATATATATATATATATATATACATAACATAAAATGATCATTAAATGTTGTTTTCTATTTTAATTTCTTTTAGACTGTAAATCCTGTTTTCACAGAACTTGTTATGTGGAAGGCAAGTGTCCAAAATGTGCCAGGATTGAGGCCAGGTAAATAAGGAATCATTATTAGATAGTTACCTAAAGAAGAAACAAGGGGAGGGGACTATAGGTTTTGTCAGTGTCTGTCCATCTGTCTGTCCTTAAATCTATTGAGTTTGGGTTTTGTATTTGTCAGACACTGTTTGTCAGTGAGTTTGGATTCTTTGTATTTGTCAGACACTCTAATTTGTCAGTGAGTTTGGGTTTTGTATTTGTCATACACTCTGCTTTATCAGTGAGTTTGGGTTTTGTATTTGTCAGACACTCTGCTTTATCAAGGAGTTTTGGTTTTGTATTTGTCAGACACTCTGCTTTGTCAGTGAGTTAGGTTTTGGTTTTCTCAGACACTGCTTTGTCAGTGTGTTTGGATTCTTTGTATTTGTCAGACACTCTGCTTTATCAGTGAGTTTGGGTTTTGTATTTGTCAGACACTGCTTTGTCAGTTAGTTTGGGTTTTGTATTTGTCAGACATTGTTTGTCAGTGAGTTTGGGTTTTGTATTTGTCAGACACACTGCTTTATCAGTGAGTTTGGGTTTTGTATTTGTCAGACACTGTTTGTCAGTGTGTTTGGATTCTTTGTATTTGTCAGACACTCTGCTTTATCAGTGAGTGTGGGTTTTGTATTTGTCAGACATTGTTTGTCAGTGAGTTTGGGTTTTGTATTTGTCAGACACACTGCTTTATCAGTGAGTTTGGGTTTTGTATTTGTCAGAACTGCACTGTCTGTGAGTTTGAGTTTGGTTTCTCAGTACTGCTTTGCAGTGTGTTTGGATTCTTTGTATTTGTCAGACAGCGCTTTTGTGAGTTTGGGTTTGTATTTGTCAGACAATGCTTTGTCAGTTAGTTTTGGGTTTTGTATTTGTCAGACAATGTTTGTCAGTGAGTTTGGGTTTTGTATTTGTCAGACACTCTGCTTTGTCAGTGAGTTTGGATTCTTTGTATTTGTCAGACACTGCTTTATCAGTGAGTTTGGGTTTTGTATTTGTCAGACACTCTGCTTTGTCAGTGAGTTTGGGTTTTGTATTTGTCAGACACTACTTTATCAGTGAGTTTGGGTTTTGTATTTGTCAGACACTGTCTGTCAGTGAGCTTGGTTTTGTATTTGTCAGAAACTGTTTGTCAGCGAGTTTGGGTTTTGTATTTGTCAGACAATGTTTGTCAGTGAGTTTGGGTTTTGTATTTGTCAGACACTGTTTGTCAGTGAGTTTGTCTTTGTCAGTCAGACAATCTTTATCAGTGAGTTTGGGTTGTGTAGTGACACTCTGCTTTGTCAGGAGTTTGGGTTTTGTATTTCTTTGAAAAAAGTGAGTCTGGGTTCTGTATTTTTATATGAGTTTGGGTTTTTTATGTGAAAATTGCTTCAGTGAGTTTGGGTTCTTTGTATTTTTTGAAAAAAAATTCACTTTATATATTGATTATTTGGCAATTATTCACTTTCAATTGATTATTTCAACATTATTATTTATGTATGCATACCACACTGGACCTGACCTTATTTTCACAAAATATATAGGAATATAAGATTTGTAGCTTTTATTTGTTATTGTACATCAAGTGCAATTTGTAAAAGTAGAAAAAAAATTAAATAGCTATTGTCCCTTTAACTGCAGGAATGAACTGCACTTGTTATGTCATTTTAATGACTGACCTTGATCTGTTTTTTACTGATTTTGTGATGAATGTTTATCGGCATGTACATAAGGGGCCCATTTACAAAAAAGGCACAAACTCTTAGTGTTCATGAAATGATAAACATGTTGTTGACATATGGACTTAAATGATGAAAAGAAGATACAAACAAATAACAGAAAACTATTTACAGAATTAAAAAAATGAAATACAAGTTTAAACTGTAAGCAGCTTTCAAAATCATTCAAATTACACTATTTTCTTCCAGAGACAATGTTTTGTTTATATGTTTTTAACATGCCATTTAAATGTTTTTCTTCTACTCATTTTCATTTTGTTGATTAAACAAGCTCCCTGGGCCAGAGTATCTCAATATCATAGCCCCAGTGTTGTCAGTGTCTTTTTGGCCATATCTATTGGGGTATAAGTAATTGAATTTTAATATTTTACATGAGAAAATTCTTATTATTAGCCCTTTCAGATGTTAAAATGACCCTTGACCATTTGACTAAGATAATGCCATTTGACCTACTTCTTATTTTAAAATTTCAGTATTTGAGATACAAGCCTTTAAGTGAATATGTGATTTTTAGGTCACCTGAGCCAAAGGCCCATGGTGACCTATTGCAGTTGTCTTTTGTCCCTTGTTGTCCATTGTGTGTCTTTTGTCATTATCATTTACACATATTCTAATTCTCAAGAAGTTGTGGGCCAACTTTAACCAAACTTGGCATGTAGCATCCCCATGTGAAGCTGCATAAAGTTGTGAATGAAAAGTGCCTAGGACCCATAGGGCCCACTAAAGGGGGCAAAAAAGGACCAAAACTTGGTACAACTTTAAAGATCTTCTTCTCATGAACCATTGATCAGATGAATTTCAAATTTTATATGCATGATTGGTAAAGTCATTATCTACAAAGTTTGTGAACAAAAATGAAATCTATCCATAAACAAGCCTCTAGGAGGTGCTTCAGTAATGCAGGGTATGGTCCACTTGTGAGCGCTTGAATAATATGGGGTACAGTTGTATACAGATGGCGTAATAACTAAAAAGTGATTGACTTTTTGTATACAAAGATTTATGACAAAGTTGTCAGGAATTATATAAGGATCATTTTGACAAAAATTCAAGGTCAAATTTGAGACATTTTGGTCTTCTATTCAAGAACCAGTGGGCCAATTTTAACCAAACTTGGTTTGTAGCATCGCCATGTGAAGCAGCTAAGTGAAGTGGTTAAGACCCATAGGGACCTCAAAAAGAGCCAAAAAGAACCAAAAGTTGATACATCTTTAAAAATCTTCTTCTCATGAAACAATGACCAGATGACTTAAATTTTGTATGTATGATTGTACAGTCAGTATTAATAAAGTTTATGACTGAAAATGAAATTTGATAAACGGTCCATTAGGGAGTGATTGTTTCCCCTTTTAGGTGGATTTCACATTTTTACCCATTGTCTCAAAAAGTAAAATTGATAAGGAGAAAGTGAATGAAAAGATCTACAAAGGAGTTAATAGGGCAGTTATTGTCAATGCTTATGGGAGCTAATTGTTTTGATCTGCTGACCGTCAAGGCCCATTGGGCCTCTTTTTATTATCATTGATGCGTTCAATTTTCTTATGATACATTAACAGGAGAGTTATATTTTTTTGTGATAAATTTCAGATTAATGTGTTTTGTGACTCAAACAAGTCACTTTTGCTCGGTACTTGTACTATGGCGCAAGTGAAAAAAAATCCATGTTGTAAAGTCCCGACTACAGTATCTTTTTTTTTTTTTTTCAGGCGTCATCAACTTGAACGAGAAATCCATTCCACTGAAACTGATGATGAAGGTGATGAATAGTTTGATTGCTAAACCTTTTAAGTCCATCAGCCATGTTAATCTTAACAGAAAATTACAAGACTTTTTATATCTGCTGTATTTTGGTGATGAATAGATTGATTGCTAAACCTTTCAAGTTCATCAGCCATGTTAATCTTAACAGAAAATTACAAGATTGTATTTTGGTGATGAATAGATTGATTGCTAAACCTTTCAAGTTCATCAGCCATGTTAATCTTAACAGAAAATTACAAGACTTTTTATTTCTGCTGTATTTTGGTATTGTTTACATATGAAATAGAAAAAGAGAATAGTTTAATATTGGTTTCAGTGAAGTTTGAGAAAATTTCAAACATTATTTATATCATTGGCAGTTCATAGATGGGTGATAGGAATCATTTTGATTTGGAAATAGCCTGAATTTAAACAGCCATATTTGACATTAGAAAGATTGTATTCTTCCGTAGGATGAAAAATTTTCCTTTTTTTCTCTTTAGCAATTGAACAAATAAATTGTGCAATATTGTTGTATCTTTGCTGAAGAAAACCACGCCAATGCCTTAATCTATAACAGACTTCTGTCAGGTTTAGTGTATCACTTAAATGATCAAGAGAGAGGTGATAAGAAAGATACTCAACTCTGTCACCACAGGTGATTATTTGTACTTCAGTAAGTTGGAAAATTGTAATGTACCAATTATAAAAACAGAATGATGTAGCTATAACATGTATAACTGTGCAGAGGTTTTAGGCAAATTATTCAAACTGTTCAATTCAATATTGTTTTTATGATAATTACATGTGCTCTGGTTGTTAAACATTTCCCACACATTCCATCATGTTATAGGTTCTTGTATTTTGTTGTCACTTTATTTGCTGTTGTATAATTTATTTATCAAAGTTTATGTGTATGTGTAAGTGTGTTTGTCTGTGTGTGTCTTTTTGTGTTTTGGTATGTATCTGTGTATGTGCATGTCAATCTGTCCATGTATTTAGGTGTGTATGCATGTGTGTGTGTGTGTGTGTGTGTGTGTGTGTGTGTGTGTGTGTGTGTGTGTGTGTGTGTGTGTGTGTGTGTGTGTGTGATTATGTCTTTATGTGTGTATGTATCTGTGTGTATGCATAAATATGTCTGCTGTTATTATGGGAAAAAAAGGTAACTGACATTGTATATAGGCATACAAAATCTAAACATTTAGATTTATAAATTTATCTAAATATCATTCTTGTTTCATTTAAGTGAGATTTGGAGAACCTTTAATTGCAAATTTAGATATGTTTTCCTTATGAATACTCAAAAACTCAGGTTTCATTGTTTTTATCATTAAATTACAATAGGTGTCATTGGAGGTAGGTGTGGGTGGGTAGGGATCTCTTGACATCTCACATCATATTCATATGCCCCTGTTTCCATACACTTGTTTTCATCATTTACACTACAATCTTATTGTGATCTATGCCAGCATATGCTGTAATCATTTTGTGCAATTTGATATTCGAGCCATATGCTGTACAAATACTGATTTTAGCACAGTTCTAAGTCATGACATATATGGCACAACCAGGATTGTGTGGTATCAGTGTTTTGCAAGATTAAGAATTTTAATTTCATTTTTTTAATCTTTCTTTCAAATTCAAACCCTTAAATTATTACTAGTAAGTCTTGTTACTATTTCCAAAGAACTCTGATATTTGTGATTTTCTGTTCTAACAGTGAGATGACATGTAATTCATTTTTGATATTCAAAGTAGTTGTATGAGTAGTACTCGTATGAGTACGTATCCCAGCAGTTTATTAAAGTCTGATTATATACCTTTTTTACATATGTCTGCGAAAAGTTTATGTATAGATGTATAGGCTTAATGAAATACTCGAATTGATGAATTAGTGCACAGATGATGGCAAAAAATGCACCAAAGTATAAATATAGCAAACGCTTGTATCTAAGTATACATATAGTATCACAACGGCTATATATCATTTTCACAAAACTAACACATACTAATAGATAAATTGCCTTATGCTTACCCTCTATATAAACTACATTTAGATGTACTGAAATGGACAATGGTATACATAGTGAAAACGTATCAGTTTCTGTGAACATATCTACAAATTTCTTTATATCTAGCCAGGACATTATTTTTATTGATTTCATATCAATGCAGTATAGTTTATAAATACAATACTCAAACTTGTGTAATCTTTGCATTAGTTTTATGAGAGGTTCACTGGTTATGTAATGTTTATAGCAAGTCATAATGAGTAGTTTAGAAATGTCAGATAATGTTTTACTGGTATGATTTGATATTTACATTATGTTATAAAATATGATGCTAAAACATGTAAAATGCTACAAAATGAAAGAATAAACAGAAACGTCCATAATGATATAAACAGGAATAATAATACCATATGATATTTAACAGGAAATTTATAGTAATAGTAGTAGATCAGTTTTTAAAATCAATTTTATCATGAAGAATGTTAGTTTGTGAGACTTTGAGAGCTTTGGTTCACAGAAATGTGTTTAAAAGTATGTGAGTTTGCCTTAATAATAATGGATGTGTTATGTATATATTACATATGTTTGTGTGTGGATGGCTTGGTCTGTGTATTTGTGTGTGTGTGTGTGTGTGTGTGTTTGTGCGAGCACGCTTTACAATGCCTTTCAAAACTCTCCAGTATGATAAATGCTTGAGAAGAGTTTTTCATCACAATAGTGATTTCGCTACTTTACAATACACAATTATTATGACATGCATTTGATGGGCTATGAACTGGTAAAACTATGATTTATCTTTGACTATCTTTGTGTAATTGCTGGTGACATTCTTTAGTAATTAATGTTGTGAAGTTCAATTATAAAAATATTCCCTGTAAATCAGATTCCAAATTTCTAATTTTTCAGTATGTAAAATGATATCTAATACTGACAACATGATAAAATTTGCATGGGGGTGTATGGTATGAAAGATGTTAGTGTATCATATGATTAGTGTGTAGTTTGTGAGATTATATCTATATGATATGTGCAAGGAGGATGTTAGTAGATAACTGTACAGTGTTGGAATGTTATCTTGATAAACATAATTTTGTGGGGAGTATATGGTATGATATATGTTATCTAGATAAATATGATAATTGTGTGGGGAGTGTATGGTATATATGTTATCTAGATAAACATAATAATTGTGTGGGGAGTGTATGGTGTGATATATGTTATCTAGATAAACATAATAATTTTGTGGGGAGTGTATGGTGTGATAAATGTTATCTTGATAAACATAATAATTGTGTGGGGAGTGTATGGTGTGATATATGTTATCTATATAAACATGGTAATAGTGTGGGGAGTGTATGGTGTGATATATGTTATCTATATAAACAATAATTAAGTGAGGAGTGTATGGTATGATATATGTTATCTATATAAACATGATAATTGTATGGGGAGTGTATGGTGTGATATGTTATCTAGATAAACATAATTGTGTGGGGAGTGTATGGTATATATGTTATCTAGATAAACATGATAATAATTGTGTGGGGAGTGTATGGTGTGATATGTTATCTATATGAACAATGATTGTGTGGGGAGTGTATGGTGTGGTATGTTATCTAGATAAACATGATAATTGTGTTGGGAGTGTATGGTGTGATATATGTTATCTAGATAAACATAATTGTGTTGGGAGTGTATGGTATGATATATGTTAAATATATATAAACATGATAATTGTGTGGGGAGTGTATGGTATATATGTTATCTAGATAAACATAATAATTGTGTGGGGAGTGTATGTTGTGATATATGTTATCTAGATAAACTAATTGTGTGGGGAGTGTATGGTGTGATATATGTTATCTCGATAAACATAATAATTGTGTGGGGAGTGTATGGTGTGATATATGTTATCTAGATAAACATGATAATTGTGTGGAGAGTGTATGGTGTGATATATGTTATCTAGATAAACATGATAATTGTGTGGGGAGTGTATGGTGTGATATATGTTATCTAGATAAACATAATTGTGTGGGGAGTGTATGGTGTGATATATGTTATCTATATAAACAATAATTGTGTTGGGAGTGTATGTTGTGATAAATGTTATCTAGATAAACATTATAATAATTGTGCTGGGAGAGTATGGTATAAATATGTTATATAGATAAACATAATAATAAATGTGTGGGGATTGTATGGCATGATAAATGTCCATGTATTGAGATGTCATTTGATCAACTAAAATGAACTGTAGATACATGAGGGATATAAATATTTATTGTTGTTTTGGTCTTCTCATTGTTTTAGAGATGATACATTTTGTAATCAGGGTCAGATATTAATTTGTTTTGAGTTGTGATATATTGATGGGTCATTATTTAATAACAATCCATTATGGTTTACTCTGAGTGCTATGCTGTTAACAGTGAGGAATCTATTTCAGTGGATACATTTTCACTAGGAAATATAGTTTGATGTAAGAATTAAACATTTAAAGAAGAATTTAGTACTTTGCTAAAAACGAATTGCAGTTTAATTTGAATATATTCAAATATCACAGGAATTGAAAATTTTAACTTACAGGTAAAATTTCCAATTCCCATGCTAATGTTTAACATGGTTCAACGGCAGTTATTTCTGCTTTTTGTACTGGTTTCAACACTACATAATGTGGATTTAAGATCTATTAATAGAAAAAGTTTACAATTTCTTCTGGATTGTAGTATAGAAAATGAACTGTTTGTACCCTTCAACCATTTATCACGTTAATTATCAACCTGCAAGCATATATACTGATTTCTCATCCTTGATACACAACAGGCAACAACAAAAAAAGAGAGAAAAAAGGACTGTATGATGACTTTTAAGGAAGTGGTGCTTGGAAATTATGCTGTGTTTATTCTTGAATTAGTCCTTCTCCATTTTGAAAACTCATATCAATCATTCTTTACTTTCACCATGATGATATATCTTGTGTTGACAGTGTTTTTAAATTCTGTAATCATCAATTATTATTTATGAGCAAAGATTAATTTCAAATTTAAAAATTAATACATGGTAATGTGTGTTTAATTTACACAGAGATAAACTTACACAAGTCCTCAGTAACTCTAAAATCTATTGAGTGGATATTTTTATGGCTTGTGTTGACTATAAGTCACGATGGGTTTATAAGGATATCACATTTTCTGTAGAATTGATGACTTAATAGCCTTGGTCTATGTATAATCTATAGAAGTCATGATAGGATATTGGTATGCTTTGTGACAAACTTGATTTAGGGGTGTTGACCAGCGATCAGGATAACATATCTTTATGATTTGTGATGTGAGAACTTTGATATGTGAGATAACAAGTGAGTTATTATATATCTCTATTATTTGTGATAACGTTGATATTTGAGAGTTATGATATGTCTGTATAATTTGTGATGTGACATTCATGATATTTGATATGTATGGTTACTGGAATATGTCAGTCAAAATGAAAGTATGTGGAGGCTTCAAGATATTGTGTCAAATTGGACATGTAATAGGAATAGTAAATGATAAAATATAGTATGTAAGTTTGGATGTAGAAGAATGTATGTTGTGTCATTGCTGTACTGCCTCCTAAAATTATAGGGGAGGCCTAAAATTATAGGGGAGGTGTGTGTGTGTGTGTGTGTGTGTGTTGAAATTTTGATATTAATTTCTTATCAGGGTATTTTAATTCCACATGTCATTTTGAAATAAGGATTTAATGTAACTCGCTATAGCTTAATATAAAATTGGTTTCATACGAAGATGATGAAAGAGTAACTGAAGGGAGGAGACATACCGGTATGATTATTTAATCTTTAATTCTCATTATATACCTATTTTTTTATCACTTTGCAGCATCCAAAGTTATGCACAAGTTAATGTTTACACAATAGTGCTTCAGAAATCAATATGAGCTTTTGTTGACACAAAAAAGTTATTTCTACTCATACATTTATATCAGAAAGAGACCTAGAGGTCATTTGCATACTATGATAACGTCGGAGAAATACTGTATTGCACTACAGTATTGAAAAACTCTGTTCACAGGTAAATCACGATAAACGTAGATCTAGGTAATTTCTTGTTAAGAGTTTTTATTGTATTCAAATAGCGTAAAGTTGATTTGTCAATTTCCCCTTAATTGTTGTGGATGATGGCTCATATTGCTCTAAACAGTTCACATGGCTTTAAGCAGGTAATTTCTACAATATCATTATTTCTACTATCATAGTATACTATTAATCTATGACTTTCATCTTTCATACATTGATACCACAGAAACCAAAGTATCTCATATTCAGGATGTCTAGGAGAAAATATACAAATCTAGTGAACATTAGACAAACAACGATCTTTGGAATTCCTGAGGTGGGATCAGGTGCCATGGATTAGTAAGCATCCCCTGATGGCCATTCACATCTGCTGCATGGCCAAAATCTCATTCAAATGACCTAATTAAGGAATATCTCTCAGATAAAGAGATGTTTGTGCAATTCCTTTTAATATTTAGCTGCTACTATTTTTCATTCAATTCTCAAGTACATTTGTCAAATTTAAATGATTTTTTAAGGAGAAAACTTCACTTACACTGAAAGCCTTGTGTTTGATAATGTGTCAGCGGATTACATGATTTTTCAGCATAATTGTAAATTGACATTTGTGAAAGCTGAAGTTTTAAAATTGTTTATTGTTAATTCATAATTGTTATTCTAAATTATTACATTATTTGATAAAATAAAATCAAAATAGATTCTATTATAGTTGGCTTTTATCATTGATGGTGGATATTTTTTAAACCAGAAGTTTCTAGAACAAACACATCCGTTCGAAACTGATTTTTTTATGAATTTGATTAATCAGAATAAAAAATTGAAATAAACAACAATGATACTATGCTTTATTATATGACTCGTGGATTTTCCGTCCGTTGATTGGTTGTAACTATGGCAATTTGTATTGATAAATCCGAATATTAATCGTAGAAGTGCAACATTAATTCGTCTAGAGGGCCATGGATCATTATGTCGCCCTCTTGTGCCTTAAGATTTTGAAAATCATTCTTTGAGGAGTAAAGCATAAAATATTAATTGAAATTGTTTTTGTTTCGAAATTTTTGAAATAGTCATATAATAAAACAATTACTTTAGCTTATGTCACCCTCAACTAAAGTCAATAATTCTATAATATCGTCTAAAGTGGAGTGCATGGCTAAGGTACCAATTAAGAACTCGAATCAGCTGATAAATGACAAGTTCAGATTGATACAAAAAGTCCTACAATAAATATTTTGACTTATAAACATTCTCCTATATCTTAGAGTTGTTGGCTAGGTGTATACTCCTGATTTGAATAAAAGTTTATATCAGTGTCAGTGACGGCGTATCATAGACCTAGTCTAGAGGCTACAAATACGCTTCACTTGCAGGTTCATATTTTTATTAGGAAATTCGTTTAAATGAATTGTCGTCCATCCATGGGTGTTTATATGATTTGTTTTGCTCTCCGGAATCTGATTTACAATATGGCATCACATATCAGCACTTACTTTTTTATTTATATTGATTTCCCAACCACCATGTTTAATTCGTATTCACCGCGACCATAGTGCCCTAAATTTTCTCAAAGTCACATGATCAGTGCGTTGCAATTTCTGAACCGTTCCGGATCTCGGAAACGACGTATTGGAAATAATAATGGTCTGGACATGAAAAACAATTGCAAATTTAAAACGGGAGTCTGACTAGGTGTCCTGAAGGAGTCGGCGTCCTTTCCTGTTAGCATGCTACACCCATCACAAATGTTCCAAGGAAACTTCTTGAAAAGTTCATCAGTTAGTTTTAGATATGATTGATGATAGTGAGTCACGTTATATGGTCGTGTTTCAGAATACTATCTAACATTCTTGAGAGGATCGATGACTTTATATTGTATATTACCTCTCAGGAACGGCAAGTTCATGATATGGAAATTGATGTCAAGTTTGTCATAACATCACATAACAATTTCAGAGAGTTATACAATTTATTTATAAATTACATAATATGACTATAACATGAATGATTGAATTGCAATATATACCAATATTTATACAATATTTTCTTCAATATCATGAATAGCAAACATTGGTTTATGCATTTTTGTTTTGTTTTTAAGTTAAATTCTGGTTTATCGTTTTGATAAAATCTTTGTACATCTAATTTTTAAAATAATCCTCGTTTTCATGGTATTACCGACAGCATTAACGACAGTAGTTTATACAATATAAATGCAGTTTACATAAAAATATCGAATGAATAACATCTCGTGAAAAAAATAACTTCTTTCATAATAATAGCAGACCATATGACAAAACATGAACAGAAATCTAGCGTAAACTGTAAATAGAGTGTTCATATCAAAATTTGATAATGATTTCGATTGTAATAAACACAATCACATACAATACCATTGAACAGATCCATCTCTTTCTATGAATTACATAGCAGAGAAAAACTACAGCAACGCTCATTATAGAAGTGGTATAACAGGAAATATCTTATGAACAGTATTTTTACAATGCATATCTTAGATGAATTTTCATATATTAAAACTCATTATGTATATCTCAGAAATAATGAAGTAAAATAATTGTTTATATGAGAAAAACTGTTGCTTTGTACAAATCACTGCATACGATTTAATGATTCCTGGTGCAAGATAAATCCAATATTTCCTGTTAATTGTCAGGGTTGAATCGTTGATATAACAATATAGTTAATTCTTGTAATTTATACTATTATATATATATATATTTACATAATACAAGCAATATACACATGAGCTACGAAGGAAATAAAATGGACAACCCATAAGTTTAACAAACAGTGTTTAATTTTTAGCGAAATCTTACAGAAAGCCACATAAAATACGTACTTAACTGTTTGTAACAACAGATGAGAGAAAACTAGACGTTATATTTGGCCACTAACGTATCTATTATATCATTATGAAACGGTATAATGTACCGCATTGTTCTATCAGTACATAGGTATACAAGTCTTATAAGTAAATAAGTCATTATGAAGTGTGTCTTAAAATTCGTGCGATCAATAACAATTACTGTGCATGTAATTGTCTAAATGTCATAAATAACCTTTTAACATATCACAGTCATATCACAAATACTACTTTTAATTCTATTTCAAAGAACAGTGCAGATCTTCGTCTTCTTTGGAATATCCAGGGTAACGGTTTTCTTCATCTTTACTGGGGAGTCTTTATTTAAGCTCTGAAAATTGATTAACTTAAGTTAGAAACATCACTTGAATTAGAATGTGCCATAAAAAGTCTTAGTATTAATATGATGGATTTACGGAATATTTGAGATAACAAAAATGTTTAAAAGTAACTCTACGAATCCCATGTTTTCTTTCATTCAAATCTATTTAAAGTTTATAAAATCACAATTAAAAGTCGTATGTAGGTCAATATTAACAATTAGTTCAACAGATTAATTTCATATTAGTAAAATCCTATTAAAATAAAACAATTAGCACGTGCACTGTTTTGTGTTTGTGATTACAGCGAAGCAAGAAGATAACACACATGAAGCGAAGAAAAGACAAATGATTAAAAAATCAACATGCTGAGACTGATCGATATTGTATAGACAAGAAAAGAAAAATACGAGTTGATATATTCTGCACATTTAAACACTTCAATATTTACAAATTCTTCCCATAACACAAAATACCAGAGGTGCTGAAAAGCTTAAAAATACATCCGGCGTGTAGTTAATTTCTTGATTCTTGAAAAACAGTCTACAGATTCCTCTTTCAATGCTGATATAACAAAGTATCGGAAACATATCGAACATAAACGATCTTCATTTTTAAAGCCTAAAATTGTATGCTTAATATATTACAATCAACAATTTATTTAGTTAGATAGACAAAATATCACATTATTACAATAACTTCATTTTGAAGTAAAACAAACAAACGTACCTATATCTTGACCATACATACGAAACTAAATTAAATACTTATGATATATAATTGGGGTTTTTAAAACTAAATCTACGAAAAGAAGAAGAAACACAGGTAATAACAATGGCAACAAAACATGCTTTTTTGGCCTAATAACTAATATATATATTCTTCCTTATGCTGTCATTAGATATACGTTTATTCGACGCGAGGGGGCACAAATTTCTGTGAAACTCGAGGCTTGTACTTATTTTGTGACCCCGTGTGTGGAATAAACGTATATCTAATGACAGCATATAAAAGTGTATTTTCTCTCATACCTTTTCATAAAAACAAGCTCATATCAGAATTGTAAACGTGAAAACGTCGCCATTTTGAAAAAATATATCTTTTTTATTTCGTTACGAATCCTGGAAATTTTAACATTTTTTAAATCTTCGACCCTGTAATTGGCAACATCATTGCAACAGAATTTGAATATCAACCCATAATTTTCCTTATGAAGGAATTATGCATAGTTGATTGATAGCATCAATAAAGCGACATATTTATGTCAAACAGTAAAATGACCAAATATCACGCAACAGAAAAAGGGCAAAACCTAGCCTTTAATACAAAGGTTGAACCACATGATAAAATACATTTTAGCATTAATGTAATTCAACAATCAAGCTCTGATAGATAAAACAAGATGTAATTCATCCCAGAGAAACAAGTAGAGCTGAGTGAACATAGTAAGTAAGTGACATCACTTTGTGAAAGTGATCATATTCTGAATCGTAAATGACGTGACATGTAATACACACAGATCTTCCATAGGTTTATCTTTGGATCTGGACATTGCCCACTGTCGGCATCAAAGGTATTAGGCTAGAGTTTAGACTGACATAATTCTGTATGACTTTGAAAGTGTTTCAGTGTGCGGTACACGTAATTATTGAAAAAATGTGACGACCGGTTATATATTTCATATAATCGGGGAAGTTGTTGTCTCTGTCATTTTGGACTAGCCAGCTTTACACACGGTTCGTTCATAGAAAGATTAATATTTTTACGCATATCACGTGATATGTAATATACATGTCTCGTGACATGTATTACACACAGATCTTCCATAGGCGTCTTGTATGGGCCCACTCTATATCTTATGAGCAGGTATGAGAGAAATATATATAGGTAACAGTGGCAGGAGACCGATCTCGCCGAATACCAATTCTCGCCAATGTCATAGTTTAACGGTAAAATCGTAATATTATAACAGGCAAGGTTGTTTGAAGAAGTACATTTATTTAAAGTATATTGCAAAAATATTGGTAACATATTATAAACATAATACCAAAGTTAAAATGCTCAAGACGATATCGTTTCTGTCAATTAGACTTCATCAGTTGAGGTCCAATTTGGTGGTGGAGGGGGTGTGGGTGAGTGTCACATGATCGGCGATACAATCGATAACTCTTTGTCATTTCAGAGTAGTGTATTTGTTTATACTTTTGAATGAAATTCCGTGCCGATTTTTTCATCCAAACACAAGCAAAAATGGTTTTTACCCAAAAGAAACTAGAAACGGGAAATTCAAAGCTTCTGGCAAAGCGGAAGAAAACCTAGATATGACGTGAGAATTTGGGTGGGCTAAACACTGGGATAGTGCGAGTAGAAAATGTCTATATGTTGACTATTGCGGTTAGGGATGTCTAAGAAATCGCAGTACTGGAATGGGCAAACACCTTTGATATGTAAATGTAGTCTATTGTAACCATGCAATACTTTTATCAGCAAACTTTTTCAAAGAAGCTAATATATAAGACAATGGCTTGTTTTCTTTGATTACTTCTGACATACTCGTAATGTTATCGTGAATATTGTTAAAATCCCAATACTGAACCATTCAATTATTTGTGTACTTTAAAACACCATTCTCTTTGTATATGTAACCAAAAACTCACAGCGTAAAATGACACAAAAACAAGTTAATTATCAAGATTGCGAAAATTTGTACCGTAGCCTAAAAAGGGGGTGCGTTAGGGCTGATGCACCAATCATCTCCGTTCTCTTGTGCACGTGCAAGGATTCTAAAAATAATTGCTACATGTTTCCCAGACATCAACTTTTGCAAACAGTGTCAAATTTGGGATCCTTTTACAGGTACAGTAGTTTACACAAATATGGCGAGAATTGGTCCCCTACCAGTATATATATTATAAATGTATAAAGCTTTGTCCTCATAATTAGATTTAAACTTATACAATATTTGATTGCTCGGACTGCAAAAGAAAAATCAACAAAAGCAGCGTATAATAAAAGTTATCTACAGAAGAAATGAAATAAAATAATGAACATCTGATAACTAAATATAACTGACATAAACGCTCAATCAGTAATACATTATGATTTTTTTTTTTACAGTAAGACACAATTTGAATTGATGATTCATATTTTTTTCAAAAACAAAACTTTTAATTCAGCAGAATCTAATGTCAAAACAACTTATTTTATGTATCCAATATAATTTGTGTCTGTTTTCATGAATATTTTGTTTACTTATAAGGTTGCTTGAAATGTATTACTGTTGACATTAAGAAACTGTGAGGAAAATGAAGCAATACAGAAGCAGAAGACCTTTCGTTTTCCTTGTTTCCCTATTTCATCTTTACTGCTTATACTTCCTTTATGCTTAGTGTTGGTTATCCCGGGTTGATTACTATCATCAGCAGCTTTAAAAAGGATTAGTTGTAGATATAAGATGTGACCTAATAGAATTAAATAAATTAAGCTAGCACAGAATAGAAATATGAAATATTCTATAATATCTAAAATAATATGAATGGTTATAAGTAACAGACACCAAGGAATAAACAACTCGGATATTGCTTATGAAATACGAAATTCGTGATCGTCTGCAAATGGCATTTAATGCCAAACAATTTTACAAATTGTATATAATATATAACTACAGGTAATAGTCGTTTACAACTGATAAGACAGGGAATATGTTAATACCCAGAGGCAAGCAAGGTATTTGAGTGGAAACATTGTTTCACAATCTTTAAATATAAAAAATCTCAGATACCAAAGCATAAATCAATAGAATGTCCAGGACATAGATACAAATCCGGAAAAATTGACAAACACGGACCTCTGGAAACGAAGAGGTGGGATCAGGTGCCATGGAGGAGTAAGCATCCCCTGTCAACCGGTCACACCCGCCGTGAGTCCACAGTCAAGTCCAATGAAATACGTGAGGAGTGAATCCTCGTCACAATTGGTACAGACGTCTCAACAACCGCCAACGAAAACACAACTCAACATTTCACTTAGTGAAACAGAGTAATCGCAAACAAGACTATTATATTGACCATAAAATTTGCGGAACGTTGACATTAAACGCGGTTTTCGATGTTCCTGTGTCATTAATTTGTCAGTGAGTAGTTTACCTCTGTATATGAAATAGTATAAATAATTACGAGACCAGAAAAATAATTAACAAGAACGATTGATAGCTGAAAACCCCGAACATTTTGAAAATCAATAGGGGTGGGGTGGGGTGTGATGCACCTTCAAGGAGTCAGCATTCATTGTAGTCAAAGCAAGGTCAAAATTATGACACACATCATGGTTACCATAGATATGGACGGTTTAGCAACAAAAATCATTGGTATCCAAATAGGTATTTGGTAGAGGGCAATAATATCGACAATATCATTTTCTAAACGCCGCTTTTCATCAAGCAAATTGCTTTTGCATATTAATTGTTTGAAAGTTTAGGATGTCTTGCATAATTTTGAGAGGCATAAAACCATATATCAAGTGACAATTGGATAATACTATATAGAAATATTTTTAAAAGGAAAGCGTGGAAAGTTAATGTGATACTGTAAATCAATACTTTATTTTGTCCATTTCCAGTCGGTATCTATTTGTAAATTGTCCAAATATTAATCGCGCGCTTTACGTAAATAACATAATAGGTAAACTTATCAAAGTCACAATGATGTCCATTGGAATACCGATAGTTTACTGAAAACTCAGTCTCCAAACATTAAAATGCAACATTTTAATACAAAACATATTGCGTAAAACATAAAAAATGTTATGTGAAATAGTACACAATATAGAAAACAGAAGAATTTACGCACATTTTACAAGCTATAGCAATGAAAAAAGAAATGAAAATGGCATAAACAGCCACTTGCCAAAAGTCAATAGACATTATCATTTTTATATTTCATATAAAACGACAATTAAAAAATATTGTGACGCCATTTCTTATCACATTTCAATAGGATTTTCACTGTTAAACAATGAATTCTGAAATTAGAAATTAAAATATTCATCAATTTGAACAGAAAGTTTAATTTTTGTGATGAAAATGCCTTATTTGTGCAAGTAAAATTTTTATATCCTATATTTACAAATTTGAAATTACAATTTAGTAAATTACATCCATAGAAGCAATGAAACTTGAAAAAATTCTCTGTTTAACGGCGAAAATTCGAATTCAAATGCAATAAGAAATGGCTTCACAATATCTTCAAAGAAATGTGGTTTTATATGAAAACAGAAAAAAATGATAAAGTCTATAAACTTTTGGCAAGTGGCTGTACTTCTAATTTAACTTTAAACCAGAACAACAAAAGAATCCTGTTATATCCATTCATTAGAACGACTGACTATGCCATTTAAGATTGAATACTTGCACGGAACTTATATCGTTACCTATGGGGAGGATATAAATAACGGATGATAATTTTTGTAACTGTAAGTATGCCTGATTAGTCAAGAGACAATTGCTATTACAACTGTAAGATCACTTTTGACAGTTCTCAGTTACCTTGATCTGTTACCTGTCATAATTTTGTTTAGATACTAGAGGCCTCTGTGGCCGAGTGATTTTAACCATGAACTCAGTCACTTCTGATCAGGGAAAGTTCGATTCGCGTTGGAACCTAAGCTGATTTTGTGGGAAAGTTTGCCGGTTTACTTGTGGAAAACCGGCGGTCTTTAAAAATTGACCGCCATCATATAACTGGAAAAAAAATGTTGAGTGTGGCGTAAAACACTAATAAAAAATAAAAGCTGAAATAAATATTGGTTAAGTTTACCTGAGAAATGAGTGACATTTAACGTCAAACCAAACACAATGAGGAGTAGTGGGAAGATATGAGGCACAGAGTACAGGGATAACTTACTGATAAGTAAACTGAAGACGAAGGAAACATTTAAGTCTATTGACATGTTGTGTACGTACCGACATATATTAGAACAAATGTATTATCCATCAAGAAAATGGTACGTTGGAATAAGTTGACAATCGAGAAACGCTGTACATCGATGGTAACGAAAGTGTAAGGTGCAAAGAATCTTAGTCAAGATGATGAAAATACTATTTCATATTTAGGGGTATTCCATTTTTTGTTAGAAATGAAGCGTATAGAGTGGAGAATGGGTAACCTAATTTGTTGATAAAAACCTTAATTAGCTAGTTTTAATACAATTGTTATTGATAATGTATCACATATAATATCCTTTTGTATTACATTATTGATAGATGTTGATATGACGCATCATATTCCCTGACGTCTTAATCACTTATATAATCTCAGAAATTTCAAGAAAAGTACCATTACTTTCATATCAAAACATCTTTTCGATGCAAAATTTCTAACGATTGGTTTCGTCGCACGAAGCACGAAATATTGAACTGAAATTCATTTTCAGGATAAGGCATTGACTTCCAAGTAATACTTAGTGTACAAAAGGCAAGTATCCTGTTTCATACGAGATTCCATATTTCCAAACTTAGATCTAAACAGACACTATACTTATGTTAGATTTGTTAATTCATAATTCATGCAAACTGAAGAAGATGAAATCAAACATAAGTTTGACATAAAAATTCATTGACATGAAATCAATTTTGGCAACATAAATGGTGGTTTATTTCGAGAACAGTTCTGATAAATAGTTTCTATACGGGAAATGCTACTAAAGCAATACATAAAAAACACAACGCTTAAATATAATGCTTAACTATATTAATCTCACAACATATAAAAGATGTTTGAGACAATATTTCAAATCCGAACTGCTCTAATTATGAGGAACTCTATCAAACGATGATCAGAAGACATCGTGTACAATTTGACAATTACTGTACAATTACTGGCAGTTGGAGACGACAGTTTTCAAAGACATTTATACGGTACAACGTATATTGTCTTTTTTTATAAAATGCAAATATTGTATTTTAAATGCTCATAGAAAATGCAAACGTGATTGAATATATACAAATTTTATGTTCACAGAAAATGAACACAATCAATTTCACAGTATGAATTTTCATATGAAATTATGATAGTGCATCAATTTAATTTTTAATTCAATAATAAGTATTCTAAGATTAGCATAAGATTTTGAGACGTATGAGCATTTAAAATTGCGGAGCTTTTAAATTAAAATTTGAAAATAAAACTTTTAAATACATGATATAAATTTAAATAGGTCTGAATACGGATAAAAGACAAACTGAATATCTGCTACACAAATCAAACAAACAATTGTCTATTTCGTAATCAAGCTATCACACAAGATGCGAACACTATAAAACTACATAGAATAAATTTAGTATTTCGTTCTGTTAATTACTAATCAAGTTTATGTAATTAACTACTTGATATTTACCTTAAGGTTGAACCAACTTTACATTAGTGAAATTGTGATAAAAGGAGAAAACAAACTTGGACCAAAAATATTGGGAAAATTATTGTCTAATCCCCATTACTCATTAAATTTACATCACCCTCACTTTGAGATGCTGCTAATTCTTCCCAGTTTTTCCTATTGTTTTGGACACCATCATGTAGCGGTCTCAAATTTTCATTCAACTTTGCCAACATCTGGTACAATTAGAAGACATAACATTTAGACATGAATGGTAGAAAGTTCAAACAAACCAGTGCTTTCATCTATATTTAAGAATCAATGTATATTGTTTTAGAAAGATATGTCAGACACAGAGTAGTATTCTTTACACATAAAAGCTGTGCTTAATCAGAATATATACTTTTCTGAAATAGCACGATGTCATTGTAAGAGTGAATCTATACATTACATCGATACATATTACTTCTACAGTTTGCAAGTCTGCTCGATCATCTACACAATCTACAGCGCTATGACAAAATTATTCGCCAATGGCAACGTTCTCGTAGTGAGCTTCGCTCAGGGAATTGGTTATAACTCTAATCATAAGCCATGTTGACCATCTAAATTTCTACAGAATTGTCGTGACATCAGAAGTGACGTCATTGATTAGTTTTTATCACCTGCACTCTGGAATGTAATGTAACTAAACCAGTTATTCGCAGTGAGTAGGAAATCAACACAGAATGTATTACGAATACCTGAGTCAACCATTAGATCTATTTCGAAAAAAATATTTATCAACTGGAGAAATCAAAACGGGATCAAAACTGGATTATTCGTCACAGAAATTTTAAGAATTTTAAAAGGCACTCTCAGCATCGTGAATGGAAATATCAATAGATAAATACAGTTCCAATTTAGAATATCAACTTTGGCTTGGTATCGTTCGACATTTTCTTAATAAAAACTATCGTTTCAAGATAGCAACACCCCTGTCCATAGAGCTCGTATTACTCAACAATACAAACAACAAAATAATATTCCCTCAAATGTTTAGCCAGCTCAATCACCAGACATGAATATAATTGAGAAATTATTGCTCAAAATTAAAAGAACTTCGCGAAATCAAGCTCCAAATATCAAGACTTCCGAGGAATTGTTTGACATAATTTTACACAGCTAGAATTCTTGAAAACTACATGAAATCGTTGTACGAATCTATTCCTAGTCGACTATTACCTGTCATTAAATCCAAAGGTCATCTCACCAAGTGTTGATAAAAGTAAGTTAGTTTTTAAATATACAATTTAATGTTTATTTTCATGAAGCACACCGTTGTATCTTTACTTGTGCTCGGAGTTTTACCAATAGTATTACTCTAATAATAATACTAAAAGAAACAAGATGCAATTCGTCACAGTGCTGCTGTGCTGCTAACCACACAATGTGACTTCCGAACATCTGTTAGATACTGCATTTTTAAACAGTTTTGATCTCTAAAAATATGTTTCCATAATATTTTGTCAAATGTAATAAATATTAAACAGCTTTTGTTTAACAAGCTGCTTAGTGTCGTAATTGTCAAGTCCGTATTCCAGAAGATTCGTGACAAATGTACTTTATCAATGATCATTTTGTAAGAAAATGTAATTCCACAATAACTCAAGAAAGAACATCATATGGAAAATTGATATTGTGAATTTGTAGTCAATAAGTCGATAAAAATAATGCTGAATCCAGGATATAGATTCTTTATTTTTTGTCAGAGACAATTGTTCATTAAATCTAAAAATGGTATTATTACAAAAGAAACACAATGTTAAACAATTTTTATATCATTTAACATCCATAACTTGCAAGTATGTAAAATATAGTAGTTTATCATTTCGTTGATTTGTTAAACATGTAAAAAGACTTATTAACAAAGGAAGTTTTGCTTTTCTTACAACTTCCTGGTCGTAATCATAAAACGATATACATCGATTCATGTTATCAAAAGACACTTATCAGACATGAAAATTTCATTGCACATCAAAGCATTCCACATCTTCCAAAGTACATAAAGTTTCATACCACATATATCAAAAAGGAACATCAATTATTCAAACAACATAGAAACTACTTTCAAGGCTTCTCATACCTAAAGTTGATCAGACATCATGAACAGTACTTGTTTTGTTACAAGAATTGATAAATTCAAAATAATTTAGGTACTGACAGTATTAAATTGTAGCGCTATACTTCAGTAATCTGTTAGTCTGATATGAATTTGAAAGTGTTGATATGGAATACTTAGTATGGTATTATGTATCAATAAAACTGTAAGTTTAATTTCAGAGATATATCAATAAGTCGGAAAAGCCTTTGCAGAGAAGTAAAACCACACACCAACAACTGTAAGGCAAGTGCATATGATTATACAAGCAAACGGAGTTTAAAAATTAGCACCAGTTGATTTGGAATCTGCTAATTCTTTCCACTTTTGCCGATTCTTCATGCATCCGTCTAACATTGGGGTTAGTCCTCTCCATTGATCTGAAAGCGTCTTTAAAACAAGGAATAAAACGTATTAATTTAAATTAATCACATTCCCTTTTATAAAACCATACCCTTCGTCTCCATTTCTTTAGCTGCTTTAGTCTCTGTCGTTGGCGTTGTACATGAACAAAATATTTGATTATTTCCAATTCATTTTCATGAATGCATTTTTTTCAAACATGGTATCTGAACGAAACTCATATAAACTTATATTATTTATCGTATTACATACTTCGTAAGATCTACTTTCTCTCTTTCATTGAAGTTATTTGACGGTGTGAAGTAATCAGTTTTGCTTGCATATTAATATAAAGTAAGGAAATTAGTGTTTTTTACCATGTAGAGTTTGAATTTGTCTTCATTGAGAGAACGCCTGTGTAACGATGAAAGTTTATGTTATCTTCAATTCAAAGACCTGCTTATAATGGAGGATAGAGTTACATCTCCGAACACCTATTCAGTATCTTAAACTTTTATTGAAACTTAATCTTCATATAATTTTGTTCTATGATGGAAAGAAAACTTACCATTTCCTTATTTGAAAAAAAAAATTTGTTTGGTTGTATTTATTCATTTGTTAGTCTCTTTTACAGCATTTTATATTACAAAATTAAGGATCTGGGTTTATGACTTTTCATGTAATTGTATACAAGTATGTTTAGTTTTCATCATTTTGATACAACAATTATCATTATACATTTGTTTAGATCAATCAATAATCCCATTCTTACCTCATAGATCGGAAGACATATTGCATCAATGAACCCAACCTGCATTTTTGGTAATTCATCTTTCTTTTCTCTGTCCATCATTGCCTACAATATTTGTTGAATGAATAAATGATCAACTTGCCATAACATCAGACAGAAATACCTATCATTTAACTACCTGTGATAATCTAATATACAGAGTTGGTAAACAGCAAAAGCATTGTTGATTGCTTAAACAAGAGGTCCATTGGTCACATCGCTCAACTGAGCTGTGAACAGGCGCTTGGCGACAGGATCCTCTCTTCTCCCCTCCCCTTCACAGCACCCCGTTTCATTAGGATAAATATCTGTTCTAACATAACCTTTTATTTGCATCACACGTCCTCGAGCATTAGTGGAGCTGTGCTCAAATAGGGCCAATATTATTTTAGGATGGAAATATCAATTTTCAAAATACTGTAACACTCTCTGGGAGAGAAGGTGATCTAAAACTGACAAAGACTAAAAGGACTTCAATACACGTCAACAATATTTTCCCTAATTTTACGTAATACACAAACTTAAATCATACAACCAAGCAGATCATCAGATACAATAAGATTTCAATTCATGTAGAAATTCTGTAATATATGTTCAAACAGGTGTAGAACTGGGACATATGTCACCACACCATTGATTTAAAAGCTGAATCGATCTGACCTATAATTAGTAACATGGTAGAGGATCTTGAATACGGAATTCCTCCTAAGTTTCGTAAAAATTCCTTTAGCGGTTTTAAAGAAAAAACTGACAGTAAGAAAAATAATAGCCTTTCATCTTTAAATTCTTAAAAGGTCACAAAAACTAACATCACAATATATATAGGAATTTAAAGATTTTTGGCCTCTGTATATAAGACACTAAAAGCAATATGTAAAATAAAAACTTACAATTGGTTTTTTTCCCAGCTTTGTCTTTTCTATGTCACCTTGTTCGAAAAACTCATTTGCCACTAACTGGGCGACTTCTTTTTGAATTTCCCATGGTTTTGTTATGGCTGCCACATCACAGGCAGTCATCATCATAGCTCTATCAAAAGTGAATATCAACAAACTTTACTTGTATGCAAAGTATAAATATATGTATAACATTATCATATGTGATATATAAGATATCCTGCTAAAACGATAAATTAAATTGATTTTTACTATTAAAGGACAATTTTAATTTCATAAAAATTACAGGAACTTATCACAGTATTACTAAACATTAGTAGAAAACCATGGTATCCTAAATACTCATGGGATCAAGTAACAGAACTCAGCTATATATAGACATAAGTTCAAGGTTTATATAAATAAAATTAAGAATTTCAGTTATGTATTACTTCAAATTAATCACCATCTTTTGGTACTGAATATATAATGAGATAAAATTAATTAAGCAATGACTTTTACAATGTATGTTTTTGAAAGAACTTAGATTTAGATTCACAATAGACCCCTCTAAGATAACTGCAATCCTACTAATCTCACCTGCGCACAAAGACTTCCAAGTGGTGTCAAAAAGATTCGTGCTCAAAACATTTCATACCAAAGAAAAATAGTACCCAGTGAAAGACTGATTATTCCCTCTGTACGATTTGAATATCATTGTGTATGATTTGCATTGTGTACGAAACCTCTTGTCACTACTCGGACGTGTACACCGCGCATGTGAAATAAGTAGGAACGCAGATATCTTACAAAAGGTTCTATTTGAACTCTATTCATACAATATTTTGCATTTTAACTGTATCTTATCATATATGTAGAGCCTTTTCTCTTATTCAGTAACCATTTTACTAAAGTGTTTTATAATGTCTGATACAAAATATCTTAGCATAGGTCTTTAATGACTTACTTCAGAAGATCCTTTTTGTGAGGTTCTTGGTATTCTGTTTCACCAGCATCTACTAATTTCTTAAAATCACCACGTTTTCTGTGTATTACAATGAAGTTCAAAACTAAATTTAATGCTTTGAAAAATTCAGATACAATCACATTAATTCAATTTTAAATCAAGGACAAAGATCATTGATAAGTATGTTTGAGCAAACATTCATCAAACTTTTCAAAACATCATGGGGTATATCATTGTTAAACAACAGCATTTTCAGATTTTTATGCATGTCGTATGTTACTCTGAGTCTTTTTTTTTTTACAGTTTCCTTTAAATGTAGCTTTATTTTTTAAGAGAATGAATATAATTAAACTTATCATATCAATCTATTTGCAATTTGAAATAATAGTAATAAACGTACTTGAAGTATAAAGCTAAGTCTGTCGACAAAATAGCGTGCTCCAACATTTTAATGACTTTTCTGTAGTCTTCAGATGATAATGATTGAAAAATGTTGTTGCCCTATGTTGAAACAAATAAAAATGAAAATTTGCCAATTAATATAAAATCTCAGATACAAAAGTATAAATCTACAGGATGTCCATAATTAAACATAAACTAATCTGGTGACATTGGACAAACACAGACCTCTGGAAATCCAGAGGAGGGATCAGGTGCCATGGAGGAGTAAGCATCTTCTTTTGAACGGTCACATTCAAATAAAATAGGTGAGGAAGAAATTATCGTCAGACTCCACAATTTACATGAAAGGTATATTTCAAATACGATGATTAATGTCATTTTCTTAACGCACTTGCTCTGAAGCTACTGACATCTTCACAAGAGTGAATTATTATCTTTGTATGTCATAGATTACATAAGAAGAACAGTACAAAGCTACTCATAACATGAATGTAGCAAAATTACAATAGTTAGACCTAGTTTTTCTCAATGAAACTTGATTTTAATATCTCAAGTTAATGTGGTTTACCGGAAAAATATAGGTTGAACAGAGAGATGAGATTGAATGTGATTTTGAGGTCCTGTGGGTGAATAACGCTAAATAAGAATAATTACACATTTATAGATATTAAATTGTCTATTTCTAGAGGAAAAAAATTGTCGTAGCGACGACGCTAAAAGTAGCAGAAAAGCATTTAAAATTGTTCATTAACCAGTAACATACGGATTTCATTATGAACCATTTAGAAAACAAGTGTTGAAATTTCTATAAAACTGCTTATGGTAATGGTAAATACAAAACATATTTCCAATTGACTTGCGATGTGCAAAATTTATGGAGCATAAGATATTGTCTTTTATAAATAACAACAAATAACGTTTAATGAGAGCTTTGATAGCAAACAATCTTTTCTTTTCTTTTCATCAATAACAAGCAAAATATTGTTGCATTTGTCACGAATGCAACTTACTATTCATTATTTCATTAGCAAACGATTACCCTGAATGGAAATCTACAGATTAAAAAACATCTATTTATGTAGATTCGGCCAAACGAACGTTCTCCAGTTCTCCATTTCAAAGAAGTGAATCTAACCCTCTTTAATCCGCTGTATTCTTATTTCATACCCGACGAAAGGTATCTTTTCTTTAATGGTGAAAGCTGATCTAGAGAATTAACTTTTATGCAACATCTAAAATAAAATAATTGTTTTAACGGGATAAATTTGACCCCCAAACAATAATGTATATTAGTTTTTGAAGTATAATACTTACTTCGCTGTTAAGTATCATTATACAATGGTCGAAATGATGATGTTCCATTACAGATGTACTATATAACATTGCCAATGGCGATGCAACCCTGCAAAAAGAGTATATTCAGATGAATGAAATCTAAATTTCAACAAGTTAGTAAAGTTTTGATATCAATATCTGTGGGAATGTCATTTAGAAAGGAACATATTTTTGTGTTAATTCTTAGATAAAAAGAATTGATAATAAGAAGTATTTGTTAATTACAAATCAATGACAGGAAAATGACAAAGATTATAAACTCAGTTTTCATTATATATAAATACTTGCCCTATGCCAAACTAACTTGCATGTTATTTAGCTTTTCTATTCCATCATACATAACTACAAGAATAGCTCCACCACCACGAACATCACCACCACGATCATAACCACTACGGCAATCATCATCATTACCATCATCATTTTAATCCGTAAGTCAATCATATTGAAAATTTCAAATTCCAGTTTATCACTGAATTCCTCACTTTATGCAAAGAAGGAAATAGCAAAAAAGAAAATAATAATTCCTACAATCTGATACATACTTGACCTGAAAGTCGTTGTTTGTACCACGATGGTCCAAATCATGACAAAGACAGGCTACTAGTAATGCTAACACCTCTAACTCATGAAATTTTGCAAGCAGTCCACCAGACTGAAATGTGGAAATGTAGAATTTTAAATTGTGTACACAATTAAATAAATAAGGGCACGTAATATATACAAACAAACACATAAAAACAATTCTGTCTGTATCATCAAAATGCACGAGACGGTTGTAGCGGTAATAATCTCATGTGGTCTGATGATACAGATATGTGGTTTTGCATAATTAAATACCATTGTGTGAAGAATGTTAAAGCATTCTAAATAAAACTTTTGTCGATGTAATTCAAATACACATCTTTGCATTGATGCCAATATAGGACGGAATCAAATGTACAATTTTAATTTTAAAGTTTCAAAGCTCCACTATCAAAACCAATTTTCCTGAATACAAGGCATGATAAGGAATTTACAACAGTTCAAAAACATATTTTCCTTTTTATTATATATATGATATGTACTTAGTTACAAAAATGATAAATACTTAGTTCCAAAAATTTTTAAAGCTAAGATAATCATTTTTACAGTGGTTACTCTTAGACGGATTTCGGATGTACTTTGAGAGCTATTTTTGGCCTTGTATGATACCACTTTCTTTTTGGAAAATACACATATTAAATTGGAGTTCAACTGATGAAGTATAATTGACAGAAACGATATCGTCTTGAGCATTGT
The DNA here is from genome assembly GCA_030159075.1 of Atrina japonica. Taxonomy (NCBI): domain Eukaryota; kingdom Metazoa; phylum Mollusca; class Bivalvia; order Pterioida; family Pinnidae; genus Atrina; species Atrina japonica. Next base: position 528,817 of record BROG01000122.1, read on the forward strand.
ATCTTTGGTATTATGTTTATATTATTACACAGTTATTATCATAATTTCCATAATTGCACCATTTTGACACTTTGGTTTTTAAACAATGTTTTGAGACAAGACAAGATTAACTTGCTTTTAAACCTTTACTTACATACAGCATTGTAAACATTGTTTGAACTACATTGAAAGCGTGTCGCCAGTTATGATATGTGACAGGTCTATAATTTTTCTTCACACTTAAAGTCCATCTGTAAATAACCTACAACGGAATAAGAAACTAAATAAATGCAAAATATCAATAATATGTTTTAAGAAACTAATGATCTTTTCCTCTTCCATTTGAAAAGAAAAAAGATCACTTTTTAGGAAGGAGAGAATGAATTTTTTATTATATATCTTTTATTATAAACTCGATCTTTAAAAGCTAAGTCAAACGTTTATTGATACCAATCAACTTACATCATTTGGAATTCGAAATTTATTGACCAGGTTTGATTCGGTAAACATGGTTATGACACATCTCACTGTATCGTCTTCTGATAATGTCATATCATTGAAAGCAAAAGAATAAAGACCAACTTCTTCGCCTTTTGGACAATCATTTTGCTGAAACATAAATCAAACTTGAAATGAATATATAAAATTGAGACAGTGGTTCTCAGTTATATCATGTTTCGGGGTGTAGTTCGATTGTTGATGAAAGAATGTAAAACCATATTCTGAGCAAAGACTAAAAGCACATGTAGGTCTAGTGTTCCCTATTATTGCTGATTATCATAGTTGAGATTGACAATAAAAATAGAAAGAAAGCCATACTGATAACATTACTAGTATTTGGTTTGAAGATATTAACTAAAACACAAGAGGTTCAAGTGGCCTTAAAACACTCACCTGTGGTTAACATTACAGGAAAAGTAAACAACAGTTAAAAAAAGAGAAATCAACATAAAGGGGAAATAACCTCAATAAGTGGCGTCCTGACAAATTTTGCCCTGTTGATTTTTTTTTTGTAGATCTTTGCCTGCCGAACAGTTTTTGCTCTTTTCACTTACTCTATATTATACTTTTAGATATAATGACCAAAAAACTGTTAAAAATGAACAATCAACATAAATAGGGAAGTAACTCCCATAGGCGTTGACCTGACAATATTGATTCTTTTTATTTTTATTGTATAACTTTGCGTGCCGAACATTTTTACTTTTTTTCCTTTTTTTTCTTTGCTTTCTCTGCATCTATTATACTTTTCCAGATAATGACCGAAAAGTTTAAACATGAAAATACATATAAAAGGGGAAATAACTCCCATAAGCATTGACCTGATATTTTTCACTGAATAAAATAATTGGTAGATCTTTGCTAGCCGTCCATTTTAAGGTAACAATTTTTTGTAGCATTTATGATAATGAATATACATGTATTTATTTTAAAAGAAATCTTCTGTTTTTGGCAATGGCAGTCATTTTTGTGGCAGTCATTTTTGGTCCTAGCCCCTCTTTTCCACAGACTTTATACGGCTTTGCATGGGGAAACTGCATATCAAGATTCATTCGAATTGGCCCAGTATTTTTTAGTAGAAGTCGCAGATGTAAAAAATTTGACCTAAATTTTTTTTTTCTGTTTATTAAGGTGCCTGTGAGCTGGTCTTGAAGTTTTGTCAAGATGATTCTTAGATAATTCCCAATATATTCTAGTACACAAAAAGTCAATCAGTTATAAAGCTTTTTGTCGAAAAACTATACTTTATGTCACAGATCTGGAAGTATCCCCAGTGGCTCGTTTATGAACAGAATTCTTTTTCATTTGCAAACTTTGTAGATATTGACATTAACAATCGCGTATACAACATTTGAAAGTCCTCTTATCATTGGTTCATGAGAAGAAGATTTTTAGATATGTACCCAAAGTTGACATTTTTGGCCCCCTTTTGGAGCCCCAATAAGTTCTAGCCTTTTTCTTATTGAAAACTTGAAGCCCCCTCCCAGGATAAAGCTCCCTGCCGAGTTTAAAATCTGCCGAGTGGTTCTTGAGATGTTTAAATGGACAAAATAATGGACGAACGACGACAGATATATGGTCATACCAATAGCTCACTTGTCCCTTTGGACCAGGTGAGCTAAAAAGCAAATACTTCCAAATACAAAAAAATAAAAAATAGATAGTGAAATGTATTTTCTTTTCCAATCTCGAAAATCGGTAGCATGTCATGAAAAGTGTTAAGTTATGCTCTCTTCTTTATGTTTATAAAAAAACATGTAATTTTGAGAATGAAGGACTTTGAAAGTGTCCTTAGTTATAGATCTCTGAAAATAACTATGGACAACTTTTATGGCAATATGTACTTTTATAGCAAGCTGTACGTACCATATTGATATAACCTACCAAAAATTTCTCTGTCTCTTCCGATTGGGCACACGCATGGTACGACAATACTTCAAGTGCTACTGTTTGTTTGGCCATTAATCGACAGGCATTTTCATACATCTGACAGTTGTGAATTCCAAGACCAGTAAATATTGAGAATGCCTACGACGATGAATTAAAAAAAATACTATAGTTAATTACATTATTGCTTGGTTATTGATCAACATTGTTTCTTACTCCAGTGACCTTAAAATATGAGGTACAAAAACAACATCTTCATTGATCAGGAACTTCAATTATATATATATATATATATATATATATATATATATATATATATATATATATATATATATATATATATATATATATATATATATATATATATATATATATATATATATCCATATCTATCTATCTATCTATCTATATTTATATATCCATATCTATATCCATATATATATATATAACTGGATTAATTTAGTTTGTACGTTCTGGTTATATATGATACTAAATGCACTTGTACTAATAATGTAATGAAACCGACAACATGGAATTTTTCTACAAAAATATATGTGAGCATGACCCACAAGTACTATGTACATAAACTGATTACAATTAAATCCTGTCTTTTTCTGATCGTGGAACTGGCATCTGTCCATAACACATGTCCATTTATTCATTACGCTTGCATATATATTCTAAAGTCTACTTGTATGCAGAGGTTCGAGCAAATAGCATTTGGAGAAATCAAAGATGAATATAAATACTTTTTTTAGAAATGGCGTCTGTTATTATTACTCTGAATTTAATTTTTATTTTACCTCAATGATATTTGCATCATTTTCGTTGAAAAGGGCACCATTCAACTTGTTCATAAGCTGCATCACTCCAATTATATTTTTCTCACTGTTGAAGATCGGCATGCACAAGATATTTTGAGTTTTGAAACCATCATCTTCGTGGAACTGAATTGAAAATTTATTTTTTAATAAAAGAAATAAAATAATTCTTCACCTCTTTTCTGATCATTAATTTCAATGTTAAATGTAGAGTGTTGTTAATGATGTATGTACTTATGTACTTCAAAAGTTTAAGATTTTTCAGTATGATCACGTCCATTACAGAAAAGTATCATGACAAGCGATGTCCAGCTACATATACACAAGCGTTTGTTGCATTTTCCCATTATTCATAGACTTTTCCTTCTTTTTACGGGGAATGATTTCCTTGTCAATATCTAGGATATTAAATAGCTACACGCGTTATAACATCAAAATCTCATTTTGAAGTAGAAGTTCTATGACTTTCAGAATGCAGTACATAGTTATCTCAAAACTGATATGTAGATTATGCACGTAGATCTACATAGACATGTATTTAAGTCATGAGAGGAAAAAAAATATCAACCTCTATCTTGAGGGTATGACAAAGAAATCTCAATCCTCGGGTTAAGACTCAATCTTCGGCAAACCTCAGGTTTATCATTCAAGAATCTTACAATCGAATTGGATTCTTTTATCATATTTTCAAAGAGGATCGTCAGAAATCGTTTGCAGTAACGATATCATAGTAGTGTATTTTTACCAACATACAATCAAGACCAATTTTTCCAATGTATATGAGAAAGATGGTAATACATACATGTATGTGATAAGGCTTAAAGCATGCTTTTATGAATTTTTGCAGCAAGATTACCTGAAAATTGGAAATACTACTGCAAAACTTAATCGTAGAAATCTAACAGTTTTATGCCTTAAATAATTTTAACTTTCACCTACAGGCCCTTTTCGTAGTATTTCAAGAATTTCTTCACGTGAGAGGTTAAATGGTTTTCCAGCAAAAACAACATGCCTGGCTATTTCAGCATTCTGTGATTTGGCAACGTCGGCAGCACTATGAAAACAGGTGATAAAAATATACATATACATATATATTAAAATGATTCATACAAGTACTTAGATAAAAAAAAAATCACAACGCCGAAATGAACTCAACCGGTTTCATCATTATTATCAAGGATTTTTTCCTTGATGATAATAATGAAACTGGTTGAGTTTATTTCGGTGTTGTGATATATAATTTTTTCAGGCATTTGATTGTGAATGAAAGAATAATGATGGGAATTCAAATAAAAGTAACGATAAATGACAATTCATGTTATATATGTGTTTTTATGAACGTGTATGTATACTGCTAAATATTTCATCTGCATTTGCTTGAAAACGAAAATCTGGTATCAAGATTTTTGTTTTTACCTATATTTTATTTGATAATTAACACTCGTAATTAACATAAATGATAACTAGGATCAAGGTTATTTATGTAAATGTATAATTCATAACTTTTTATGGTATCATTCAGGTGTTTTACCAATCAATGGAGAATAATACAGCATACTAGTTGTAAACTATATATATATATAGCTTACTTTGAAAGGTTCATCACTTGCCTAAACAAGTATGACATATGTTATATAGAACTTAAATCAATCAACCTAAAATTGTACAGGGACGCCCATGTACAATGCTGAATTTTACCTTGGGACATGAATGTTTTTCCCATCTTTTGCATACAATTCGAATACCCTAGAGAACACCACATCCTGTAATTAGAGTACGATAATCACCTTGAAATTGCAAGTAGATAAACTGGTAAAAGAACAATGGAGACTGAAACTACTGGGAATTTCTGATTATCCTTAATTATTTATAATTAATTATAATTTATTTTCCCATATAATTTATGTAATCAAACAATGCATGAAATTTCTATCTATTTATATTTTGTAAATGCTTATTTCTTTGGTTGTAAGTTACAAAATGATCGTCAAACATTTAGAGGCTCTTGTGGCTTACAAAACATGATATGTAAATTTAAATGAAAATAAAATATAATTTCAATAACATATTCTTTGATTATATATTATCAATAAAGTAACGGTACCATCAACGTTTAAAAGTAATACTGTCAATTTGTCATATTTGTTATATATTTATTTCACATAAATGAGTGTTTTGTAATTGTGTGCATTACTATGTGAAATCGTTTGTGTCTAAATGCTTGTGGGTGTATGCGCGCGCATGTGTGAATGTCCATAATTGATAGTATGTATGTGTCAATGTCTGTGCTCGTGCCACTAGTTCTACAACATAATACAAATACGTTACAGGGTAACAAGAAACATACAAAGGTTACCTTAGTTGATTGTACTTTTTTCATTTCTTCTAACTTCGTGTTATGTTCAGCTATTGGATCCTGTATAAACATCATCACACAACAATAACACAGTACAATAGAATGCATTCAAGACAACAATTTGACTTAGAGAAGTACTATAGGATACAATTTTAAAAACAAGCAAAATCAAAATAATGACGCACAATTTGTACATATAATGTCGTTTATTTGTATGTAACCATGCATGTTTATAACAGTGCTATAGAACTTATTCAATATTCTCAATTGAAATTTATGTCTCGTTTTGCCAAATTTTCAATAATGATTTCCAATGTAATCTTCTAATACATTTTGTGACAAACTGTCACAGACACTAATTAATCCTAGTTGAAGTCTTAGTTTGTAGATGCCATGTAAATTCAAACCAATATAATACTGTTACACCGGTATATTTTTTAATATAAGCATCAATCTGTAATTGTATACTGAAAATTCCTGAATATGAAGAAAATATCGATAGAATTATGAATTACTTTGCCATGGGATTTTTTCCAAAAAAAGTTAAAAAAACTCTGTTTCATAAAAAAATATTCACCTGGATATCTGTCAGGTAAGCGTTTTAAACCTACACTTAATTCCCAATATAATTTAAAAATATCTTATAAATAACGTTTCTCTTTGTATAAAACACAAAAGATTGAATTAGATTGGTTACGGTTATAACGATATATATCGACGGGGAAACGTATGTGTTAAATGTAAATAATCTTCATGCTCCTGTCTGATATGGGTTGCAATAATTTCATTGCAGCAGAAAATCTTAAAAATATTGTAATCTTTATCATTCCCAAAGAACAGTCTAAGTTTCAATACTTTCTATCAATTGTGTTTTACTAAAATATTAGTTTGATTATTTTACCCATGCTAAACAACTACACTTATTATAACACCATATGCATTGAATAATTTGTTGAAGATATTAGTTATTACCATCACATAGAACACATAATAATTATAATTTTATACTTAGTAAATAGCTTAGTTGTTGTATCATATTTGTACTATGATGTTCTGGAAACATTTTCATTATACATTGATAAATAAATAATTAATTTATTATAATCAGTGTCGTGTAGACCGTTTCATAGACTTATGTGGTAATCATCTTTGGTATTTAGTATTCTGGTTTACATACAACGTCGATATATTTGAAAACTACACATATAATTGGTTTTTAACTGTATGTTATTAATGTAAAATATAACAGATAGAAGTTATGTTATGAGAAATGGATTATCCACTCTATCTCTGACACGTTTCTTGTCAAAACTAACATTCTGAAAACCTCTTGAAAACTGTGTGGCAATATCATAAACCAAAGATCACAAACTTTATACTGGTCCAAACATGACGTCTTGAACCTCAACCTCACGGAATTAAGACAACAAATATTAAAGAAATCAGCAATCAATAAAGCCTTATACATCGTAGTGAAAAAAAAAATATAATAAGAATCTGGATACAAATATACATTTTAGTGTTATCACTGATTCCAAAACTGATATAATATTGCAATAGTATTGACTCTCTTGAAAATGGCTACAACATGGTGAAAGTAAATGTACACTGGCATCAGTCTTCGGTAAAATCAGAATCAAAATACGTCACAGTTCGTCATAAAAGTGTGCAGTTTCAAAGAGAAAAGTAGGATATTATCATATTCCGGATGAGCAGTTTATTGCATATATGAGATGTAATATCAATAGCATAAAGTAATAGATATCAAACTTGAAATACAGTCTACATGAAAGTGATGACACTTTCAATATTTACAATACAAATAATTCATCTAAAATTAATTCATCGCAGGTAACCTGAAATAAGAAATAACCAAATGTCGTTGATGAAAATATTTCATAACCAGAATGGACCTTGGCCCAATTTCAGTTGAACTCACATGATCTTAGTATAAACTATTCTGATGAAACTGAACAGAATGAGACAACTCATAAACTGTTTATTGATTTCTTGATGAAAGTGAAATTTGTAAAATATCATCGTAATTAAATAAACTTGCTCATTTTAAAATATCTAAAGCTATTCTTAGCTTTTTAAACACAATTCATTTATTTGTCAATCCCTTCTTATTCTTATATATCACCTGAACACTAAAAGCTTTTAAAAAAGTGATGAATGACAGTTGATGCTATAAAACTTTTATTATAACACAAATGAGTTACTGATTTAATCCAGTAATTAGAAAGTTTAATTATCAGTGGAAACCAAAACCATCAAGATATTTGAAAATGGCAGAAATAACGTCATTTGGTCCGTTTCATTTTATGTAATTTCAAAACTGACATCTTTGCAGATCCGAAATTAGTTTGGAAATGTTAAATACCATGATTAATAGCACATTATTTTTTATTCCATTTTAATTCCATCTTTTATCATATATACATGTAGCTTAATTGACATTTAATTTGACACCGCTGAACATAATTATTTCCTGTTAGTACTTATTCCTAATTACAAACAGCCATGTGATATCTTATACAAGTAAAATATAAAAAATCTCAGATAATGAAAAATACCAATAGATATGCGAAACTCCAAGTCCATTACAATACGACAGATTAATTATAACAACAGTCTCAAGACAAAGGACAGTTGTGAATCCCAAACAGGATGGGACCAGGTGTCTGGAAGAAGTCAGCTTCCTCTGTTAGCATACTACACCCGTCGCAAATGTTCCATGGACAACTTTCAATTTCGATAAAAAAAAGTCAAGCTCGGTGAAAAGTTCAAACTCAGTGAAAAGGTCATCAATCAAATCCAGTTCTAATTGGCGAAGGGAGTCAAATTACTTTATATCATATCTTTGCAGAATAAAGGTCACATATAGTCATTATATACGATGTCTGTATTAAGATCAACTATGATTTTCAATGATGATGTATTATTTTAAATTGATAATGTTGTGTTAGATGTCAGAGATAGACTGCATCTTATGCGAACTCTCATTTACTTTTGTTTTCTCTAATATAAAAATTCCTGTGGACAAAATAAGTTTGATCAATGTCTTCAAGATGGATCTAATACTAAAATCAAAAGTTTTGCAATTATGGTTGAACATATTAATTATCTTGCAATTATGAACCACTATAAGTGAAATCAAGGACATACGGAATCGAGACCCAATCTAAATATCAAGCACATAAATTATTTATATGTCATATGTGTTAGCTATGTTGATCTTCAGACTAACAGATGCTAACAGTGTATCTGAAACGATGTTTTGTTTGATAATTTCATGCAAGTGGCCGAATGCCTATTTTAGTAGGCCATATACAGACCTATAACATGCCTGTAAGTTGTATTATTATACCTCATTAATAAAACAGTCATGGATTGGTTGAGAGCCATCACGTGTCAGGGAGACTACACCTCATGTCTCCCTCGCGTGCATCATATCTTCCTCGCGTGTGCCATATTTCCCTCACGTGTGTCATGTCTCCCTCATGCGAAAACCATTGCAACTTATTTGACAGTCTTTATTGATTCTGTATTTCGGTATAATAACCAATTTATTGCCCGAGGGGAATATGAGTTGCCACGGATAAACAAATCCTCATGGTTCCCTACGAGCTGGGCAATAAATGTATAATGTCAAGTTCATATAACATAACTTCGTTACAACATACAATCCTTATCAGTGATTGTTGATATAAAATAATTTGGTTGTTTTAAAATGCTTACTATTTATTTAACAACATTTAATATAAAGTAGAATACATATTGTCATTTAAATCAATTCTGTTGTCATGATTACACTATCGTACATTATCTTCGTTTAATTTTTTTTCTAAAGTCCTCTATAACTACATTTAGGTTTTATATTTGGCCTTGTGTCATACAATTATTTTCCTTTGGAATTATATATCTATCTAAACTTCTAGCTCAACCATAATGAAGTTTATGAACAGAATCTATCCTCTTGAGCGTGTATTTTGACCTCAATTTGGAAAACCTATAATTCTGGGTCCGAAATCACCAAATTTACTCAGTACTCAAGCTTAACTAACTTTTCTGATGTTTGTATATTGATGGCATACAATTGTAAACCGTGATAAAAATTATTGGTCATTTGCAGAAAACCTCAGAAATTTAATTAAAATATTGTTTTAGTACATACTCAAATTCTGAGTACAGTACTCAACGAATTTATTCAATTTTACAGGAAAATTATTATTATTGTGACCGAAATTTTCTCATTCGAACGATGAAAATAGACAAATCCCGAAGTTTTACAACTTGACAACAAAGGATGAACTTGAGTATTGGGTAAATTTGGTGACTTCAAGCCCTGACATTATTCCAGATTTTAGAGTATGTGATGTGACTGTTATGTTGGACATGTTTCTTTAGGTTTTGTATGTGCCGGAAAAATGAAAAGGGTGTAGGTTTAAAAAAAGAACAGTATACCAATAATGGTAACAGGTTAGAGTTAAAGGATCGGTGCAATTAAAGATATACAGCCCAGCATTGTATACTTCTGTCATTTGCTAACTTTTAAACTGGAAATTTAAAAATAAGCTCATCTGCTAATGACAATTCTATTTTCAATATACAAATATTAGTATATCGTAAGACACGTTTTAGATCGCTTTTTCAAGATTGAAGGTGGCTGAAAACGCCAAGAATGTACCTTTTACAAGAAGGTAAGACTACATTTACCTACAGAATCTGTTTTTTCGCGCAATCATTGATTACTCGTTAACAATCACGGAAAATAACCAAAAAATGTCCATGTACACGCACGCGTAACGATTACATGTGTAGGCGCTACCCAAGAGGGACAAATCTAGCCTAATTCAATATGACTGCGAGTCATTTTAATAATCAATTAACGCCGCGTCCGACCACTCTATATTCTCTATTCTTATTTACGTTGCTATTAAATCAATGGCATATATGAACAGGTTTATCTGAGTGTTTTACAGTTAAGGCCATTATAGGGTCGCCTTCTATACTATAAAGTTTTTGAAATGCGGAAATCATAAACTTATTCGCCTATTTGAAAAAATATTCGCAAAATTCGAAACATGCGGAAACACTGATTAAATTACAATGTAGTTTCATTTAATCTTGCAATTTAGGTTAAGTGTGTTCAATTATATGCTATCATTTCCCTTCTCTTACAATTTTAGATAATTCCTCACGAAATCACATTAATTTGGGTGCATTAAACACATTAACTTTGTATATAATCTGGCGTTTTTAGCTAATATTACACTGGATACTGATACCTAGGGGATCATTTTATTAACTGCACATTCATAAACCCTTTTCACGTATATTTCACAGCGCTTATTCTGAAAATGCTTTGTGTATACAACATTGCAATCTGCATTATTTATTTAAAGACGTTAACTCCTGAAATTAGCAATAAATACAAACCAATAATATAAAAATCAGGTACCAATATCGGCAAATGCACGTCTCTGTTTATATACAAGTTCAAAATTACTGTTGCATGTCGCGAAATTGAAGTAGTTTACGTCTTTAAATCACGAATTCACGTATTTGCAAATATGTTTGAAAATAAAACTATCGCAAAATATAAGTAATTACTTACGCAAATCAATACACCATATTCGAGTTTGTTTTGTTATCAGCAATGCAGACTAAGTTGGTAAGTGAAGTAAATTAGTAGTGTTTTAGACAGTAACAAGTAGCTAAAACGAAGTTAGTTAAAAAGTTAGATATGGTTACACAAGTGTTGCATTGGAAAACTATTCAAGTGCTATTTCATTTTCTGTTACCTTGAACATAGACCAAGCAAGCTGTTTATTATTGTACTGTTGTACAATCTTTGCAAACATGCCTGTAAATCTGTTTCCTTCCTACAGAAGCAAGACACAAGCAAATGACGTTTGCAAAATTCTAGACCTTTTAAAATGATGTTACTAAATTTGATAAGCTACAAAACTGTGGAAAACATAGCAAAAAAATGGAATTACTAAAACATTTACAATATTTATGTACAAGTATTCGCCAAAAAGCAAACTATACACATGCAGAAAGCTAAATATATATTGACAATTCAAACCAACATGCTCCATGCTTTCAGGTGAATAAATAAGTGTTAAGCCGTATGTTTGAATATACCAATATAAAAATATTGAAATTTCTTCAACAAAGCCAACACTTAGGGATTCACAGACGAATGTAAAAAAGGTGGCTCACAAGCTAATGACAATGTGATAATATATGTATATATATATATATAAAACGGACATGTTTTTTCAATTAGCAAGTTCCTATCGTACTTACCCCAGAAAATGAATCTTCTATCAGATAAACACTGCAACGCATGCATTTTAAAACCCCTTGAGCATCTACCATGATTTTCTGAACAAGTCTTTCAAGGCTCTGCTGTTCTTCAAATACACCTCGGGCTAAACTTAAAAGCAACTGAAATACAAAATATGGATTTTCTTAAATTGCACATTATGAGAAATGATCTTTGACTCATCTACATGCTGCTTTTTACTCAAACATTACTGTTCATTACCCAAAATAAAAGATCATTTAAATAAAGAAAAAGACATATTTGAACATGATCTTTCAAAGAGAAAGGAAAGAATGAGTATAATACGTGAGCAATATATTTTGTTTTGAAACACAAAGAAAACACCAATATATGATTGTACTTTTATTACAATAAAGCGTGAACATTTAGACCTGATCCACCAAGATTGAATGATCTGGGGTCAATATGTCCCCTTATCATATTTTGATGGGGACATTTCCATAACCATGGAGACACATCAATAATAACAATTTAGCAAACATACATATTTTACATATACATGTATGTATAAGGCATTATCATTACAAGTGTGCATGCATGTATGTAAACTACGTATAATATCCTATTTCCAAAAATTGTAGCAACATAAAACTGAAACTGTTTTAGGGACGATGTCATTCCAGACACTGTGGTCACTGCTCCCATCAATCCAGATGTCCCAGTGGTTTATGAATAATGGGGACTTTTATCATTTTGTGGGGCCATTTACTTAATGGCTAGCACTAGTTGAATCTTTGATGTTAGTTAACCTCAGGCATCTGTTCCTATAGTTGATGAACTGTAGGATAACGTACTGAGTAACACAACTTGTCTATATCTTTCCAGCAGGGCTTTAAAGACCAAAATTATAGCCTATTTAAAACCGATCTATCTTCGATTAAAGTTTTGATTTACATCTAATGCACACTTGTGTATAACATTGTGCACAAATTTTATACATTATATTTACTTATGATTATAAAACAGTTCAATATGTAAATGTGGTAAAAACAGTTTATGTTCTTTAAAGTTTTGCTAAATTAGATAAATTGTCAATATGTAGATAAATTGTCAATATGTAGTCTGATGTCAAAAGGTAATTAAAACTTGAATTTTAACTTTGTTTGGCATTTAAAATAATAATATAATGAAATGTAGTGAAATTGAGCAGGAGTTATCAAGGAATACAACAAATGGAAAACAATCACCATGTACAATATATAACTTGTAAAGGAATTCTGAGAACTAAAGCTCGTAAGGCCTGAAATAATCATTGGCCAAGATTTATTATTTATTTGTTTTGACTTACATTCGAATGCTGACTCACAGCGAGTATAAGCGATCGAAAGGGATTGAATCTCAATGAAAACTGGTCCACCAATGAATTTTCCAGAATTCCATCTTTGTCAAGAATTCACTTTGTTTTTGTGTTGTTTATGGCTTTACTTATGAACAACATTTGGTATCTGTTTTCTATATCTAACACAGTTTGGCGCCCACTTGTGCGTTCAGAAAGTAAATGTAAACACTCCATGTGGATCATTTTTGTTTTTAGATCAGATAGTGGTCTTAGATACAAACAATGATCCAGCGGTTGCTTTGGGACCAATGACGTATAACCAGCGACTGTGTACATTTATTAAGCACAATTTTTTCTTGTACTTTGGCCAACGGTTACCGATATTAAACACGTGCACTAGGTACAATAGCTATTTCACAATTTTTTTCTAATGTGGCATACTATGTATTTTGAATCCTCAGTCATTGCCTAAACTTTAATAGGTTTTGATATCAAAATAAGAAACATCATTATAGTTTAAAAAAGCAAACAAAAACTAACACCGTGCATTACTATTAAGGGGATGAAACTCAAGATATGTTTAACAGGAAGAGATACCTTAATTACTGGAAAAGGTCTATGATAATTAATTTACCTGATTTCTCTGATACTCTTGAACAGACATCTCAAATAACTGTGCATTTGTTAAACCAATTCCACAAAAGATTAGATATCTCCTAAACACCTGAAAATATTGTAAATTAAGCTAAACCTTTTTTCTAAAAGTGTCAAAAGCAAATATAATGATCAGTTAAATGAGCTTAAATTTTTTATTATTATTATTATTTTAATGATTCATCGTTATACAGCTATAGATATGATCATTTGATAATGGAGAAATACGACGTTGAAATGTTAAATAATCTAACTACTGCAGTAACTCATGTCCATCTCCTACTACCACTGGAGTATTATATGATAAATCGTATTTTGGTATTGTAAAATTAATTGAAAGGATACTGTTTCGAAATGGTTTTTTGCATCTGACATTCATTTGTAATGTACATTTGATAACATGAACGTGAAAATATCACAAAAATTACATAATACGGATGTGCTTCATCAGGAAGTCCTAATTTAATTGAACTGATTACAAAACTTAAGACCATTTTATAAACCCTTCCCTAACACAAGTCTTAAGTCATATTCGCACATTTTCTAATGATATTGTGATAGGTAAAATACAGTAGTAACTTAAGCTTAGAAACCACATCTTGCTAGTCATAATGACAGTACCTGACTTGGTCGTAAGTCATACGTCCTTATTCTTTGTAAAATGTTTGCCAGTGATAAGCGTTAAACTTAGACCAAGTCTAAGATTTAGGTCCTTTCGTTTAAAAGGTCCCAGATATTGGCTTATGTCAGAGCTTGGCTATCATCAAGATAGATAGCATAATACACAACATCTTAAGGAAGCTTAATATCTAGACACACAAAATATTGTCATACATTCCTTTTCTACTCTATTTATTATTTTGTGAATGTTAATTCTAATTTATGTTCATTTTCTCTGTATCAAGAATAAACATAATGTAATAAATCGTTAACCTCCTCATCTGCTTTTGTAAATTCGTGATTCCCTGTAACTTTGTTGATTATCTGTGCAACACCTATAACTTCACCATAGTAGTTCAGAATAGGCATACATAAAACACTGTGAGTTGTATATCCTGTTTTCAGGTCGATTTCTTTGTTAAATCTTGGATCCTGTAGAAATTCAACAATATATTATATGTCAAACAAGACAAAAATAGGTAATACGACAATTCAATTTGTTACAAACTTGAATCTGTGTTCGATTAAAAAAGAACTCATAATAATACGTTTATACAAACTCTGGAGTATGTATGAGGCACCGTTTGCAATATGAATAGAAAAAGAGTTAGAAGAAATATGCACAAAACAAATCAGGATAATAATTACGTTTATTCGTTTCATTTCAAGAATGAAATGCATTTTACTGAATCGAATCTTATGACAATGTAAATTTGTTTCATACAATACTATCTGTATAAACCAAACTTGGTTTGTAAACGTGTATACATGTATTATTTGATTTAAGAGGTTACATTTCAACATGACTCCAGCTGTTGTCTGTGTTCTAGCAGGTACATATGTAATGCAATGATATATAATATGGATTAACACACTTACTTGATATGCATCTTTGATGTTAATTGTCTCCTTTGTCTCAGCTACATGCCCTGCAATGCCAACACCAAATGGCACTTTGATTTCTGTATCTTCTGTATGCAATGTTTCTTCCATTGTTGAAGATTCTGTTACATCAAAAAGTTTTGAAACCAAACATCTCTGATCTTTGCTGCCTCTAACTAAAAATAAACTACCTCTATCACTTCGGGTTAATATACTAACATTTTTAAGTATTTTGTGGCACAACACATTGACATCCAACTCAGTTGCTATGTCCCGAATAAGTTCCATAAAAACTTCTTCCTCAGACATTCGAAGTAATGCCTGCCTGTCCTGAGACGTCTTTTTGATGCGACTGAGATTTCCTTCGACATATTTTCTAAATATAGAGGATGTGATAGAGTTGCCTTGTGAGCCAAACTTTGGCAAACGTTTGATTTTAATTTCAGGTGATGATGGTTCAGATTGACTTCCACTTCGATAGCCACTTAAGTCAGGTGTACCATGAACTTTTAACCATGATTTCAAAAAGTCAGGATTGTCAATCAAAAATTTTTCAACTTCCCGATGATTTAACTTCAAGCTCATTGTGCTGGTACTGTTGTCACATTGCTTGATATCTAGATAAGAAAGCGAAGAAGAAAATCACAGAAACGTGCGCAATATAAGTGCATTACTTAAAAATGATATACATATATGTTTACACAAATACAATACACCATATTAAACAGATTATATCTGTAATTTAAAAGTTTACTGCGATAAAATGAGACATTCATACTTTAATGATAGGGAATTTAAAATCAGTATTATAAGGTAAAATGAAGACGTGCCATGGGATAACCGAAACTCCGAGTCCATTATAACACGACACATTGGATATACAAATGGTTCTACCTGGTACAATTTGTCCGTAGTTTTTATGAATTTTCTAAAACACATGTTGAATGCAAAATAAACATTCAGATAGGCTTTAAAAAGCAGTTATGACCGATGTATAAAAAATGTGGTACAAAAGTTGCACTATTGTAAACAATTATTTTACTTGGCAATTTATCTCATGTAAAAGTTTCCTGTGAAGTTTCATACAAATCCCTTCCGCAGAAGACCAATGTAAGATCAAAGTTCAAAAGTATAAGGACGGCTGCGACGGTTATACTGGACGTTTTGGAAGGTGACCTAAAACACTGAAGACAGATTTACCAAATTTCTTAGAACCATGGATTCCCCACTTGAATTATCACATCAGCCTATAGTCATTCCATATTGGTTAGACATGTCCATCTATTGATTTACAACCTCCAGCATTTTGTTCCAACCTGAAATGATAAAAATGTTACTCACTAAGTGCATTGTTAAAACTAGATTATGTTACAAGAGCTATGATAAAAATGATTGTATGCAATCTGTACTGTAAAAAGTACTTGTATCATTTAAAAGAACTCGGTACCAGTATAAAGGAGAAGTATTACCATAGAGTTCTGTATTATTACAATAACTGTGGAATGCAGTGTAATATAATTTAAAGGAAATCAATCTCGCAATTATACAATTGGAAAGAACTGTTTAAACATTGGCATAAATAAACGAGCAATACTAAAAGATCTAGTCAATACAAAATAGTGTCTACTATAAAACAGTTCAATGTTGATAACAACGGTGTATTTTTACAGCTGCAAAATAAGAAGCTAATTCAACAATCCAATATCATAAAGATTTATTATAAAACACAACACAATTCTTCAATTCAGATATGTGTTGCCTGCATCGTTATAATACATAAGTGAAAATACAACAAGAACGAAGACATTTCAATAAAGCGAACGCAGCTCGGTCATTGTTGCATAAAAGCGTAACATTTTAAAATACATCAGATTTGGATTAATACAATCACGTGATCATCGTGTGAATCATGGAAGAAAAACGGAGTCACCTCTAAGTCGGTGGAAAGGCAGTTTTCAGGAATCGTCTCGTTTTTAACGAATTCGAGATTAATTTGTCTTTCACGTCAAAAGTAACAGGTTTCAGTAGACAGATTACCGAAAAGATGTAGTAAAGTAGATTTATCATTAACGTCCCTGTAGACAAAGTTTGTATGTACAAAGCTTGGGTATACCATCGTGATTTATGTCTCTGAAGACAAATTCCGTGTATACATTCGTCACTATTGTTTCAGGGAAAACTTTTGGATATACCACCGTCATTTATGTCTCTGAAGACAAAGGTTTTGGAACACTGTCGTCATCAATGTCTCTGTTGATAAAGTTTGGGGTATGCTATCGTCATTAACGTCTCTGATGCCAAAACACAAAAATTGGGCATGCATTACTGTGGCTTGGGATATTTTGGCCATTGTTTAATTATGGTCAATTTGGCCACCCTATTAAAATGGCCAAAATAAAACCATCCAAAATATGTACACAATGTTTCTACCTGTACTTTTTACAAACATTTGAGTGTTAATAGATTAATGAAAAAGGATTTTTTTAATAACACTGTGTGGATTTTAAGTTTCATAAAGTACCATATGACATCAATTCTAACTGCTCTACTGGAATTTTTAAAAATTTTGATATTTCAAACACCTGGAATGTTTGACAGATTAACGTATCTGGATGCAAAACACAAAAATGGGCATGCTATACTGTGGCTTGGGAATATTTTCGGCATTGTTTAATTTTGAGTCCATTTGGCCTACCCTATTAAAATGGCCAAAATAAAAAACATCCTAAATATGTTCAACAATGTTTCTACCTGTACTTTTTACAAACATTGTAGTGTTAATAGTATTAATGAAATAGGATTTTTGTAATTAACACTTGTGTGGATTTTAAGTTTCATAAAGTACCATATGACATCAATTCTAACTGCTCTACTGGAATTTTTAAAATTTTTGATATTTCAAACACCTGGAATGTTTGACAGACAAGACCGAGATCTAATGATAGGCCAAATCTAAACATGATATAAACTTAAAAAATAAATGGCCAAATTTTAACTGGACAAAAAATAACCCTTCATTTTGTGACCAAAGTGGCCAGATTTTAGCAATGCCAAAATATCCCAATTTACGGTATCAAAAATGTCATTGAGGACAATGTTCATGTACATACTGTAGTCATGATTGTGTCCTATGACATAGTTTGGGTATACCTTTGTTATTAATGGTTAGGAAGACAGAGATTATAGTACACTGTTGTCATTAATGTCGTCGAGGGCATAATTCGTATTTACCGTCGCCATTAATGTCTTTGGTGACAAAGTTTGGGCACCGTCGTTCAAAGGCAAATTTTGTGTATCTAGGTCGTCATTAATGTATATGACAACAAAATTTGTATATGCCGGCGTCATAAATGTCTCTGAAGACAAAGTTGTGGTATATCATCGTCATTGATGTATCAGTGAATATATTCTGGGTCAACCATCGTCATTGACATCTCTGATATAAGGACAGTGTTTGAGTATCTCATCGTCATTAATGTCTTAGAGGGTATAATTCATGTTTACCATCGTTATTAATGTCTCTGATGACAAAGTTTGTGTGTACCATCCTTCTTGATATTTCTGAGGACAGGATATGTGTATACTGTAGTCATCAATATTATAGTGTGGAGTGAGGACATCACAGAAGACACCACGATCACGCTTCTATATATCTCAGTTGAAATCAGTTAAGTAAAATCATAGAGAATTGATATACAAGCTGCATGAGATCAATTTAACATTTAATGATGTCGGTATATAGGACAGAACATATGGATAGTTATTATATGTATAGTTATAACGACATGTCATCTCGAAATAATGACAAATCATGTCGAAAAAACGACAGTAGTATTGTTGTTCGTTGAAATAAGGTCACTGGCCTTTTATCAACTCTCCAGTTTGTTTTGTTTTGACAGATAAATTTGCGTAATTTGAAAAAGAAAAATAGAAAAGAAATTGCATGATTCTGATGAATAATTGGGATTATGTGTGACCATAAAACTTAAATAGAGAGGACGTGAAATACACACACACACACACGGAGAGAGAGAGAGAGAGAGAGAGAGAGAGAGAGAGAGAGAGAGAGAGAGAGAGAGAGAGAGAGAGAGAGAGAGAGAGCAAAAATTTTAAGAATAGAAAAATATAACAGCAAAACAGCGAAAAACCGACATTTTAAGGTCGCAGATTTGCGGGGTGAAAAGACGACAAGAAGAAATTTTAAGGTCGCAAATTGCGCTCCAAGTAGACGACAAAACGTTAATTTGTCGTCTTTTCGTTCTGTTGTCTTTTCGCCCCGAAATAACGAAAAGATGGCATGCCACAAATCAACCACCATAATTAATAGCCTCTTTATACCACGCGTATGGTGGTGGAGCCTGTTTATACCAAGGGCATGGTGGTGGATGTAGAGAATGTCGGTATTATATCCTGTTTATATTACGGATATGGTGATTGATGTACAGTATGCCTATATATAATAGCCTGTTTATAACACCGGTATAGTGATAGATCTGGAGTATGTCGTATTTTAGCGGTTTTATACCACGTGTATGGTGGTGGATGTAATGTTTGTCGGTATTATTTGCTATAATGTCGTTTTTTCTATATAATTTGTTTGTTTTTTTCGAGATGATATGTCGTTATTTCGGCATAGTGATGTATTTTTTTCAAAATAGTATGTCGTTATTTAGACATTGTAACTATATCGTTATTTCGACATAGTGTGTCGAAATAACGACATAAATATTTTTCCTATGACCCTTATCGGCTTTACCTATTATTTCGACATGTCGAAATAATGACATAAATGTTTGTTTTTTTAATGGCGTCGTTGGTCCTTGCACTCCTCGGCAATCTCTGTCAACGTTTCAACTTTTGTCAGATTTTGGCAATATGTATATATATATATATATATATTTACTATAGATTTAACTCTTTATGTTATCGGTCTTTTCTGTATTTCTGACACAGAAAAAAGATACTATCTGAGGTGAAAATACTATTTATAAATGGATATAAATCTAGGACCAAATTTTTGCAAGTAGTTTAAAAAATTGTGGCGTGTGATAAAGAAATTACGTCAAATAGAAGGAGGAGCACAAACATACTTGTGATCCCCCATTTTCAAAATTCCGGGGCATGTGCCCCCGCTGCCCCCCCCCTTTGTTCTTATAAATAACCTATGAAACAATATTTTTCACATTGGTGTAAAATAGATATTTTTATTTAGCTATTCATTTAAGACATATGCTCCATATTTCCCCCTAAATGTTTGTTCTTTTCTCTGTTTTATGATATCAAAACTAATCCTTCAGAGAAAAAAACATGGAATGGTGTATTTTATTCATATTTTCAAACCTTGTAGATATTGACTTAACGATCATCATCATGCATAAACAATTTGAAAAACATCATCTGTACCAAGTTTTTGGCCTGGGTGTGTGTGAGGGAAGGGGGTGGGGAATCCGGTTCTCCGCGGTCCAGATCATAATTAAGCCTACTGGTGAGCGACCAATTCTAGCCAGGTGCCATTTTATTTCACCTGATATTTTCTGGTTTATTTTATTCTGTTCGATTAGCAAACAACAACAAAAAATAAACTGTGACAGTATGCACCTATTTGCAAGTTACGTGAAAAATGCTTGGCGAGAGTATGTACTTGGCGAGAATTGGTCGCTGACCAGTAGTATGATAGGTCTATCCGCCCTGTGTTGTGTTGATATTTCTTTTTATACAGGGGTGACTTTTCTACGGCGGTCACTTTTCCACGGGACAAATAATAGAAATGTTGAAAGGGGTCATTTTCTACAGCTACCTGGGTAAGATTTCTATCGTAGAAAAGTGACCCTGGCCTATAATTTAGGTAAGAATTCAACCGTAGAGAAGTGATCCCAGGTAGTTCTAGCATTTCTACTGCAGGTCAATTTTTCACGTTACTGTTTTTTTTCTTCTGTTTCAGAAAATTTCCATCATCTCATGACTGATCTAAAAAATCTAGCTGAAATAATGCAATAACCGTCCTAGCCGATTACTGATGCCAGATGGCAATGATGACGTCTAATCCCCGACCAGTACTGACTAGTACAGTGACGTAATGTCATTAAATCATATTACAGAGTTGAACCTGTAACAATGGATCATGTTTTTGTGTAATATTATTCTCACGCATATAAAAGGTTTGTTAGGAAAGTTATACCATTGATACGCATGTCTGTTTTGAATAAGAATTCTTTGAATCACTTCTGCTTTGTAGTTTGTAAGTTCAAAAATTCTGCTTCCATTCAGTGAAAACTTTAGATATTACGTCATCGCAGTACACCTCAAACGTCACATTGGCATTTCATTTCGCGCCGTTTTTCGAGAGCAAGGAATATCGCATATTCATTCATGTTAAGTTTATTACGAAGCTATTTGCAATATCATTTTTCGCTTATAATTCTGTAGTTAGGTTGATTTCAGATTATATATATATATATATATATATAAATATATAACTATTATATAACTTAATAAATATAACTTTTTATAAAATATAATAAATAATAATATTATATATATATATTAATTAATAAAAAAATTAAAGTAAATAATAAATATTAATATAAATAATATATACTATTAATAATTATATAATTATAATTAATAATATAGAATATAATATAATTTAATAATAGTAAAAAAATAATTAAAAATTTATATATAATAAATAATAAAATATATAAATATTTATAAAATATTAATAATAATAATATAATATAATATAAGAAGATAAATAATAAATAATATAATAAGTATTATAATAATTAAAAAATAAATTAATTTATTAAAGATATATATATATATATATATATATATATATATATATATATATATATATATATATATATATATATATATATATATATATAAACATATATATATAATAAAATTCAATTGCCCCCCAAAGGGAAGTATAGTTATGCAAAAAGAGTGCTTTAACACTCAACATTCACAAATTTTCGGCCCCTTTGCCCTTCACAATAATATATATCTTTATCCTTCACTTGATAAAGACCAAGCGGCCGAACATTTTTGAATAATGAGTGTTTGACTGTTTTTTCGTATATTTATATATATTTATATAGGCCTATATGTATATTTTATTCTTTATCATTTTAACCAGCTGAACCTGTAGATCTACAATGATATTGAGAAAACTATCAAATATTATCGGAAAATGGCGTGAGCACATATCAAAAGTAGGCTGCTATACATGTACATATAAGGCTGTAGGCCTATATATTATATAAATTGAAACAGTATCCAAAAAGTAATTTTAGAGGAGTCCGACTATGATGAATAACTTGTAAAACTTTACATACCTATCTTTCAGTACCAAAATAATAAGTTTGTTTACCCACAAAATAGGCGGTTAGATATAATTTTCGCCCTGTTACAGTTTCCGAGTTTTGTATCGTAACAATTAACAATGCCGACTGCATTTAATTGACTTTAAACACTAGACCTTATTTTCTTGTCAAACATTGTTGTAAATGCTTAGTTTTAAAAAATGAAATAACATTTATATGACATGAAACTTGTATTTATATTAGTCCAGCTGAAAAAACTTTTAATGATAACAAAACCGCATTATTATACTCTGCGA
Organism: Atrina japonica; assembly: GCA_030159075.1. Taxonomy (NCBI): domain Eukaryota; kingdom Metazoa; phylum Mollusca; class Bivalvia; order Pterioida; family Pinnidae; genus Atrina; species Atrina japonica. The sequence continues at coordinate 551,821 of BROG01000122.1, forward strand.
TTAGACACATAATTACGTCCTGCTATACATATATATGCCTTTGTGGTCTCTTGAGTGTACAGTAGGCCTATAGTTACTTAATTTGTATGACATGTTAACTCAAGCATTACACATACAAAAGTAACTTGGATTTCCTAAAGTATTTAAATTTGTTTACAATAATTTAGCCGAACAACATTGAGCACTAAGGAAGAATGGACCATTTACGTACAAGCGTGAATAAAATGGAGCGTATTTGAACAATGGGGAAAGTTTCACTTACGAAATGATTTATAGAAGCATTTGACAGGAAAATCTAAACATTGCCCGTCTATATAAAAATGACGCAAATATCAGTAAAAGTCTAATTGTGTGATTGAAAGTAAAAATGGAAAAATAAATATACTGATATATATATATATATATGTTGTGAATATATATATACTCAGTAACTCAATACACATGAATAATTATCCTATTACGAGGTCACAAAGTCTAATACAACTTGTAAACGATCATATCGACACATTTGGATATGTTATGTCAAAGCTTGGCTAATTACTTTGGCCGAATTGGGCCAACCGAATTCCAAATCTCGCCAAGTTACATTAAAACTCTATTCAGCGCGGGTTCGAGTCCCGCTGGATGTGAAGTTTTTTAGTTTACTTGCAGAAGGCCAGTGGTCTATCCCCGGACACACCGTAACCAGGTTTTCTCCTTCTATATCAAAACATATTCAAACAAGAACAACTTCTACTAGGTTATAAACAAATTAGGTGCACCTTCTCGTATTTCAAACCTCATGCCTGAGTGTTTATGTAGTTGACTTTGAAAGATTTTTTTCTCTTATACTAAAAGTTAAAACACATACCCGAAGCATCTCTCTCTCTCTCTCTCTCTCTCTCTCTCTCTCTCTCTCTCTCTCTCTCTCTCTCTCTCTCTCTCTGTGGTGGCAGTGGCAACGCTTGTAGGTGTACAGACGGCAACTTTCATGACACAGAACTGTTTTAGTTTCGATTGTAGGTTTTGGAGCGATATGTAGAAGAACAAGCACATGTATACGATCGTTTGATTTGTTCGATAAAATTCGAGCTAAATAATTTATGTGTTCATAAAGTTTCTTATATTACTATGTTTGTATACAACTATAGCTAACAATTGTCAAAATTTACCTTTCTCGTATCCAGATCCGTCTTATATGTTCCTAGTTTTGAAAAAAAATCCAAAATTATTCAAATTATATTCAAGATCAAACAGAACTCATAAACAGCTGTGCCATTTTCTTACAGTAGAGGGCAAGGGTCATATGTATCTCTCACTAGTTCATGAGTTAAAATACGTATTTAGTGTATGTAATAAATTTAAATGCATTCAGACGTGAATAGTTTAAAGCGCTTGTTAAACTTCATAAATCCCCTTCCATAATCACTAATACAAATAAGTATGTACTCCTATTTATCAGAGAGAGAGAGAGAGAGAGAGCGCGCGCAATGCTCTACGGATGTATTCTTCCGTTCACTTTTGTTTCACTACGGACAAAAACATATAGCGTGATAAGGAAACGTTGAAACGATGTTACGTTTACATTTATATGATTATCCTTCCACAGATAATGATATAGGTCTATACTTCCTGTTTGATAAACAAGCGTAACGCCAAAAACAATGTAACGGCCTGAAGTAGTGACAAACGTAATCTATATCTTGTAGGTGTAGAGAAAGATTATATTATAGTAAACGTCATATCATAGTATTTGATCAAATTATAATGTCAAATTCATTTCATCCGCAATGCATAAATCAATGAAATTGAAAAAAACGTTCGTTAACTAGTGAATACGGTGGAACACTCTCACCACCAAAGAGCTCTTTCTCTCGTTTTACTATCGATTCTGATGAAATGTGATATTATGCTGTCTTTCGTTTTTTGTGCTTTTAACAGAGAAGCAGATAATGATCTGATTTTAAAATCATTTGTGCATCTGACGGAAATTCGAAAACTATACAGTGTATAAATGTTTATGTTATACCGGGCATATGGTCGTCCCTGACGCAAGTACCATGAATTTTTACTTCTTTATCATTTACTGCTTACGTTTGAAATTGACATATGCAATACACAAATATAAATGGATCCGATGCATTGATAGAAGTTTTCAATTGCATGTGTATGATGTGTACAATGAAGATTCTGCGGAATAAGAAATGAAAAACAACATATGTTATCGACAGCGGAATCAAGATGTAAATTACCACAACAATAATAGTAATAAACTACGCAATGACGTCAAACATCAAAACGCTCTCTCTCTCTCTCTCTCTCTCTCTCTCTCTCTCTCTCTCTCTCTCTCTCTCTCTCTCTCTCTCTCTCTCTCTCTCTCTCTCTCTCTCTCTCTCAATACGAAACATATTATTACTATCTATCCCTTAAAAGGTTTAGCTAAAATTGTCTTCATGGAAGATGTAAGATTAATCAAGGCCTCTACTGCAGTATTAATCAACCTTGTTGCAAAAATAATATTCCCATTATATCACTTGCTTATAATAATAGATATTGAAAACATTGACCTTGATCCCCAAAACCAACAGGGTAAATCCTTACATTAAGACTAGAAAGTATGCAAATTATAAAAAACCAACATTTCAGTGAAGTTTTCTTTGTATCTTGTTCACAGCATGTCGCACATATATACCTTTTATATTACGTGATTATAAGAATTGATATTGACGACCTTGGTCTTTTATTGATGATCCAAAGAACCAAGCAAGTATTATCTTTTCATTAAGGTGAGATAGTATGCAAAGTTTGAACACATCTGAGTGAACTGCTCACAACACATTGCAAATATGCCCATAAATTTACGTGGACATGAGAATATATGCCGGTGACCTTGAACTTTAACTGATGTTCCCTAGAACCAATAGCTAGGGCATATCCTTTCATAAATTCGAGGTAGTATGGGAAGTTGGAAAACATTCTAATGAACAGGTTTCTATGTTTCTTGTTTACAACATGTAGCAAAAGGACTCACCTTTTCAGCAAGGTCAGTATGTAAACTATGGAAGTATTTGAGGTACTGTTACGAGGTGGTGAAGGTACATCTCTGACAATGTAATGTCTTACTAATGTGTTGCATGTTCTGACATAGAGAACCACGTGTACGTCAATCACATGTTTTATGTTCTAGCTTACAAAACTAATTAAACATTTTACATAACTTTGGTTGGCACACAACCGTCAAAATTCATGAACATAGAATGTATCGATAAGATCTCAAAATGACCAGTGCAGTTTTTTTCATAATTTTGTCATGTTGTTAATTTTGAATTTACTGGGTGGGCGTGAATACAAAATTCACAACATGAGAACTTGTCATGTTGTAAACTTTGTATTTACACCCACCCAGTAAATTCAAAATTTACAACATGACAATTCGCTCATGAGTGTCAGAAAGAGTAACAATACACATAACCCTTGTAAACATGAATACTCGGAAAAAAGTATCAGACTACTGGATGTACCAGTACGAGGTGACATATGATACAACTTTGGTTATATAATGTCTGTCGAATGAAACAGTAAAAACCCTGGTACCGTGTCACAATAGGTGTCGGCACGTTAAAGAACTCTCACTGCTCAAAGGCCGTAAGTGCCGAGCATAGACCAAAAATTGAAGCCCTTCACCGGCATTTGGTGACGTCTCCATATGAGTGACAGATTTTTGAGTGGGACGTTTTACTTAAGTGAGTGTAGCACGTTCTGTAATACACACAGAAATAGTGTGTCAATCATATGTTTTATTTCCTTATTCACAAAACGTAAATTAAACCTCTGCCATTAATTTGGTTGGAAAATACCTGTCAACATTTTTAAAAATAAAAATACCATTGACACACTGACTTCTCTGGATGACCAATGCAGTAGTTGCATGATTAAAGCAGGCATATGTGTTTAACAAACATGACAGATTCTTCTTTCATACAACAGCATGACGCGCATGAATGCAGAAGTTACACAATGTTTCACTATTTCTATAAATATTATCTCGAGAAATATTTCCTTGGATATTTCTCTCCAATTTACTATCTTTATCAATAGTATGCGTCATTAACTCTTTTCCACAATTTCTGGTAAATCTAAAAACAATCAGTTATATTACCGGGATTAAATGTGTAATTAATAGTCCAAACAGAAAGGCGGGGATTCTTCCAAATCGACAATAACAAACACATACACATGTATATGACATTAATTGATATAGCTTTACCATGTATGTATTGTTATTGCTTTCATCTTCTGTACTATAATTCATAAAACATAATTGATAAACTTGATGTTCATTTTATTAATTTTTTTTTACAAAGATCTTTTCTTTGAAAGAAAATGTCATTCTCCCGGGAACTCTATTTTTCAAACGTATGAATAAAGGTGAACACATAAAAGATTTTCAACTTGAACTGAACTCAAGTAGGGATTAATCTCGTATCAGATATCAACTGGATTTAAATCATCTTTCATGTTTTGATGACCAATAGTTGTTTGCATAAAATATATTCAAGAAAACTAATTAATTGATAATTGGAGTTATTTGGCGATCAGCCATCTTGAGTTTGATCATAACTAAACGAAGTGACTTACGTCACCTCTGTAAAAATGATATTGTTTACTAATGCCTGTAAAATATCTCAAGAAATACCTTGTAACATATTACTTTCTTCTTTCTAACTATTGGAATCTGACAGTCTGATTCATTAACTAAATGTCAGTCCTTGTATTTTTCAAAACAATGAACAATATTTTCAATAGCAGTTATTTGCTTTGGACAAAAGAGTGGAAACGACAGTGGCAAACACATGTGTACATGAGTGAAATTAATGGATATCGTAGAAATACCGTAATCGTATCATTATGTCTTTTAATTGATTTTTGTTTCAGTATAATTATTCATAAAACATCATTGATGAACTTAGTGTCCAGCTTATTTTTCAAGAATCTTTTTTTTTATTTTGAAAGAAAATGTTACATCATCTTACGAACTCTAGTTTGAAAATGCATGGATAAAAGTAAAGAAAGATATCCAGTTTTCAACTGAATCTGTATTCTGTCAGGGACAAATCTCGTAACAGACCTCGGTGTATAGAAGTTGTCTTTCACAGTCCAATAACAGATGGTTTGCAGGATTCATAATATTCAAGAAAATTGATAAAATATAGATTGCACTTATTCGGCGATCGGCCATTTTTAATTGGATGATAACTAAACGAAGTGACTTACACAACCTCGTAAAGATTCAGTTCAAATGATATGAATACTTTGAAATACAAGTACGGGATACATTGCCTTTTCGTCTAACGTCACTAACTTGATAGCGGGAATCAGTATAATAACGATGTGAATTTAATGCTATTTCGACGTCAAATCAAAATAACCGAATTGATAAATACCAGGTAATTCTTACCATTCATTACGTCTATAGGCGCAATTTCTGTCCGGTACATTATCCCATGTCATAACCTTGTACTTCTGTAGAAGATATCGACTTTATATTGGACATGCATATAGATAACCATCTAATGAAGCTCCCAATTAAGAACACAGCGACATCTTGACCTTGACAATAACATTGATGATAGACTAATTCATCTTTATTGCTGGTCATGATATTCAGAAGTTTGTAAGAGCTTACGATTTAGCATCGGTTCAGTCAAATACAGGCTTATGTCACTATGATAAAATTGTTACCAAGGTCACCATCCAAATTAGACTTAATTTTGATAAAAATCCAAGTACTGAAAGTACTGAGAGTCGAGCTTAGAAATACACAAACAGTATACTTGCATATTTTTGGCCAATACTATCAAATCTTCGAACAGATTATTGTCCATCGAAATAACTTGGTACTTGAGACTGGTGTTGTACCAACTACATGAACATTGATTGACAACTATCTGACAGACAAAATACATTTAATATGTTTCATTATTATGACTCGTTAATAAAACATAGTTAGGGAATGGTTGAGAGCCGTCACGTGTCAGGGAGACTACACTTCATGTCTCCCTCGCATGCGTCATATCTCCTTCGCGTGCGTCACGTGTCCCTCATGGGAAAACCCTTGCAGCTTATTGGACAGTCTTTTTTTATTCATTGATTCTGTATTTCGGTATAATTAACAATTTTTTTGCCCTGGCTGTAGGGAGACATGAAAATTTCGCCCTCGGGAAATATGATTTGCTTTGGGTAAACAAATCCTCATGTCTCTCTACAACCAGGGCAATAATTGTATAATGTCCCATGTAAATAGATGGCCTAGCATTAAATCCTCGTATACCCCTGTCAATATATTTAATTTAACGGCTTAAACTAAATTTCATGACATCAAGAAATACAATGACGTAGTCTACATAATATACACCCATAAAGATGCAATATTATTGGTTGGTAGAATTTCCAAGGTCGACCATGGATAAGGTTGTAAGTATTCACTTTCTTTCTAATAATCTGTTTATTTACATTTTAAATGGCTTCTTAAATAATGCCAATACATGCACCATATATACACAAATATTATAGAGAACTTATTTAACAATTTATAAAAAAAACAATCAAATACATTTCGACATGACATGCACGTACTATTTAGCTGCGCGCAGCAATTTTCGTTTTGCGTTGATACCGAGGTAAAGCGGACACCGATAGAGCAAAACGCCCGATGAAAAATCACTGTTAGCGGTCATTTCTTTAATATTGAATGATACCAATTTGTCAATTGATAAAATACTAAAAGGCATACACTAGAGTGACAAATCTATCTTAGTCCTGATTCAAATGTGAAATTCTAAGTTAACAATTCCTGGGTGTAACAGTGTTAGATATCCCTTTATTATTGTTTTACTTTTATACCCCTGTCAACTCCTACGTCTGTACTTCTCACTACAGTATTTGAGATAATCACCGTAGATCTAGGTTTGTACTGAAAATAAAATTAGGTCTAAGATTTTTTTTTGTGATCTTGAAATCATATCAAACATTCAACTGGTAGCACATGAAGGGTGGGGTTATTATGATGATCCCCAATAATCAAGCCTAATTTTAACGTCACGAACCCTTCGCCATCAACTGTCTTCAAATATGATATGTTATAAGTAGATGTATTGCATGGTTAGTGTTGTGTGAAATGAAAGAAAAAACAATCCATTATTTGTGTTGAAATGTAATAAGTAACGAAATGTTCATATTTACCTTTCCCATGAGTGTATAAATGTCGGTATGATTTTTGCCACGCTTCGTTGCTATTGGTTTGTATACATTTAATGTCTAGGCCTGTCTTATATATATCTTTTCTCGTATCTATTTTGTTTTTGTTTAGGTGTATTATTGAGTGCTCGGTTTAAATGTCCAAGGGTGCTTTAATTACGTCTCATACTTTAATACGAATACAAGTCTGTCCAGAAAATCAACTACGACACATTGGTATGATTTTGGTATTTTCTTTTCCTTTGAAAATAAACAAATTTTAATCAATGACCAATGTAGGAGATTGTGTGTGAGTGTGCATGCATGTGTTATTTATGTTATTGTAATATCGTAGTTCTGGAGAAAGGACAGGTCGTCCCCCCAATAGACTAAATTTTTTGGTTTGTTTCGTTAGTCAATTTAGTGATATATATATATATATATATATATATATATATATATATATATATATATATATATATATATATATATATATATATATATATATATATATATATATATATACACATATATATGCACACTTCGAACTATGAAGTCTCTCACTTTTGGTCAACTCATATTCCAGCATTGCTGGAATAGTAGCGGATTTTCGGGAGAAAGTTTACTACTTTACTTGGCAAGGACGGTGGTCTCTTCCCGGATACACTGTAACCTGTTCTCCACTTCACCAATAAAACAGCCATGAATACTATTCAAAATGGTATCTGATAAAGCATAGCAGATTTGAAACAGGCATGTGATTCTCCTGGATATGTCCAGAAATTTTGTTGAATAAGTTTACAATGATCCAAGATAATCTCATGGTTTGTCTTTTTTCAATCGTTGACCGACAGCCTTAGTGGGTAGTTTTAGACCTTTGAAAAGGGTGGTTTCAATAAATAACAGTGGCATTATCAGCTACTGCAATAGTGACAGCAGCGGACAAACAGATAATTTAACAAAACAGCAATAACAATCAAATAGTTTTACTTGTTAATTGTATGATTAATTTAGTAAAATAATTAGCTATTTATTTTTCTTATTTTAAGATATAGTATTGTTTCACACAAACATTACCTTTCTTCGCTTGGATCCAATAGCTTCTTGTAATTCAGTGCAATATTCCTTAGTTTGATATATCCACCTACGTCTGCAAGCAAAATGACATAATATTAGTAGAAAGCAAACACTGTAACATGTGTCCGGAGTGTTCAGTACACAAATACTGGAAATGATTATTAAAAGTAAACTACAATTTAATTTCCCTTCTCGTTGTTAAAGATCGTCAATTGTTACAGGAATCATCTGTTCCATACCTGTGTGTATTTAAGCAAATCTGCAAGTTCTAATGAATCCGAAACTGAAGCGCTTTTTGAGTTGACAAGAGTAATCGATACACGAGAACGTATTTATTCTAATATAGCATCTGCGGTTCCCACTGTTCCATACACAACATGTACAATCGATGGTAGACAGGTATATAACACTAATAAGATAAATGCATTCTCTGGAAATATTTTGGATAACTCGCTTCATTTCTATATTTAGGTATTCTTGAACATATTTGTGTGAAAAAAATTATTGAATAATTCGTTTACTGAAAAATATAAATTTCCATTTTTTAAATTGCACCATATATTTGAACAGACAGGGTTAACACGCATTATAGTTTCTTATATATGCTGTATTAACACATGCAAAAAATGTTCACCTTTGAACATCAAATAATTGATCATATACTTCCTACTAGATATAATGAAGAAGTGCCAATGGATGTTCATACCTCCAAGTCTATTAGAATATGACAAATTACATGTAGATGTAACAACAGTCTCAGCACGAAGAACTATTGCGAGACACAGACGGGATTAGACCAGGTGTCCGGTAGTTGTCAGCGCCCAAGTAGTATGCCACACCCATCGCAAATGTTCCATTGAAACCTCTCAAGTCAAGGTCAAGTAATAAGGTGATTTTACATATGTGATACCATCAAAAATTTTTAAAAAAATATAAGCAGGGGTGTGATAACTATAATCTATATCAGCAGGGGTGTGATAACTATAATCCATATCAGCAGGGCTGTGATAAGTATAGTCCATATCAGCAAGTATGTAATAACTATAATCCATATCAGCAGGGCTGTAATAACTATAATCCATATCATCAGGTATGTGATAACTATAATCTATATCTTCAGGGTAGTGATAAATATAATCCATTTCAACAAGGGTGTTATAACTGTAATCTATGCCATCAGGGGTGTGATAACTATAATCCGTATCATCAGAGGTGTGATAACTATAATCCACATCAGCAAGTCTGTGATAAGTATAGTCCATATCAGCAATTATGTGATAACTATAATCCATATCAGCAGGGTTGTGATAACTATAATCTATATCAGTAGGGGTGTGATAACTATAATCCATATCAGCAGGGGTGTGATAAATATAATCAATATCAGCAGGGGTGTTATAAATATAATCTATATCAGCACGGGGGTGATAAATATAATCTATATCAGTAGGGGTGTAATAAATATAACCCATATTACCTATATTAAAAATAAGCTTTCGGCATATCATTAATTTTGAAAATACACAATGAAAAATTTGTATCGGAAGCGTACTGAATTCAATCTCAAATAGGACTATCGCATAGAGAAAGAAAGAAATATTCAAAATGATGACACAGAAAAGACGATAAAAATATACTAGTAACCAGGTACGACTTAAAAAACAGTTGCTCGAGAAAGATTATATTAAAATCTTGAAATCAGAACACTATTTATTTCTTGAGTATATGATAAAAAAATTATGATAAGAACATTTCCATATCAAATGTCGCCCTAAGACGAATGATATATGATATAAATGAAAATGGCATACGATAATCTACAAGTATCAGCTTGTGTCATATTAATATGTGTAAATAATAGTTTATTACATTGTAAAAATAAAAACTACATTTTATATGCTGCAAAACAAGAACTAGTATAACAGTTTTGTAACATGATAACAATTGACCTATCGTCTATTGTCTGACATGTATATACCCGGACATTTTCACCCCCATTTATTTTTCGCCATTTTCGTTCCTTAGAAGACTAAATTCTCAAGCTAGATAATTGAAACACCAATGAACGCGTCGAGACTATGGTGATCACAGATTCAAAACATCAAATATTTATTGTCTACACATACGTATGCTTTTTCTGTAATTTCGTTCAGAAACAATATTTTTATACCAAGATACCATCAACATATAGTTTGACCCGAGATGGGACACTCTGGACCGTTTACAGTATAGAATGTCCTATATTGAAGCCTTGCAATCTACACGATATGCCAAAAGTTTGTCCTAACAATTGTCTTAAGTCACTAGTAATATAATACTTACCCTATCATGACGCTGTACACTAGTTTTAGATTTCATCCGATATATATTATATGCAGGAATTTAAATGTGCTCTTACATAGAGTTCGCTGAACAAAATTTATTTTCGCATAAATGTATGATTTTTGAAACCAATTGATGAGATGAATATAGTTGTAGTAACTGTTTTCTTTTCAATAGATAGAAACATGTTATTAAAAAAAAGATTTATACATTTGGAATGTATATTTTTCCCGTTTATCATTTTTATACTTTTATTTCTCCTTCCCAAGTAATTGTAATGATAACAAACAGTTAGTAATATACATTGTAATATGATACCATCAGTATACGACGGATGACGTCATTCTCTATTCACCCGGTTTTATTGGATTGATAAGCATATTTAAAGAAGGCAAGTAACATGAATCTTTTTAGAGATTGAGTGTTTTGGTGTTGATGTGAAATATACATTGCAGAAAACTGACATTGATTATCAATTAATATTGATTTTGCCTGGAGACATTAAGGACAACATATAAACTAAATGATTTCAATTGTTGTCCGTCTATCAACATCAACTGAGTTTTTTATGTAGTTTTGATAAATTTGATACCGAATGATATAGTCAAAGTTATCAGAAATTTTCATTTGAAAGATAACGTGATATAGAAATATATGTTGTTTATTTGGTCAAACGCACTTTCGATTTAATGTGTTTCACTTTTATTCATTATACAAAAGTCAATTGCTTAAGACAAGTAGCCGATGTAAAGAACACTTTGAACATTTAAACAACTAAGCTGAAGGAAAATATGTTGGAGTGTACATTTTATCAGTTATATTTGAAAGAAAGGGTTTATTTATGCTTTTTTATGAACAAAGATTTTTACGAGTAAATGGATGTGTCAAATGGATAAGGAAATCTCAACAAGTGGTAAGAATTTGGTTATCCAATACCGATTGATTGGACATTTACATTTTTACCACCGCTTGGGATTTCTTTTTCCACTCATCATATCTTTGCTTAATATGTTCTCATGTTTATGTACGTAAATAGAACATTACGCAAACTTCTTGTGCAATGCATTTTAATAGCATAAAAACCTCATGTCATAAATTGCATTGTTACGTCATGGCTTGTCATCTACATCATAGGTTGTGGAGAAACGTATGTCAATGGTTACAAGATTTTTTTTATATTCACACGCGGTCAGTAAACGAGTGTCAATCTAGGTGATGCAACATTCCGGCAATACAATAACACTGATATGAGTATTAATTACTACTTGGCATCATATCTAAGGTATAAACAAAAAGTGAGTGAAATCATCGGTATGTTTTTCAAAAGGTAACTCGGCTCCATCAAGCTATGTGAATCAGGCATTTTCCAAATAGTATTCCAGTTCCTATTGTATTAAATCATTTTGTTGATACTTATAATGGTCTGTAGGATCGAGCAGGTGTAAATTACTAGACATCGTTTAAGACTTTAATGGGAAATTTAGATTGTAGTAATCTGGGATGTGAAATCATGGCAGGGATCGTCAAGTTAAAGAACCTCCACTGTGTTGAGATGGACCCATAGCAAATGTATGAAGTTGTGCGATTTGTAGCTAGAGACATGTCTTTATCACGTGTAACAACTCCATCAAGGCGCGACTCTGAAGCGTCGGGGGTAGCGCCGACGTGTGGCAAGGGCTTAGCATATTCACACTGCACGTTAAATCACCACTTATCCTAGCTGGAACCTATATAGTTTATATAAAAAAACTCATAAAAGGTCTTAAACTGTGTACTCCTGTAATTTCTAAACAATGTAATGCAATGAATGTAAATTTAACAATAAATAGAATCATGCTATAAAATATAACTTTAATTAAATTCTGTGAACCAGCACCCTGATAAAGAAACAAACCAGCGATTTTGATGTGTTTTACGTCATATAGTGCCCAATCAACTGAACACTCGTAAGTATAAAATAGACGAGGATAACAATTTGAATCATTGTTTATGCAGCCTACATGCAAAGAACAGCAAGCTCAGTCGTAACGTATTTCCCCGTTTAGTAACATCAAGCACCATTTCATTGAACGCACTAAAGCAATTAGCGATGTTGTAACACTGTGACGATACACCGTGCTCAGAAACTGATCTATTGCAAATTGCTACAGAGACAATAGAATTCAATCATTTGAAGTATAATTTGAGGAAACTCGTTAAATGGAATCTCGCCAAATTAATATTACATTAGAATCTAGATAATGAAAATAACTTTGTGGTCCTGTAGGAATAACGGTATACACTCGCTGTCAATTGAGTCTAGTATCACCATTACTATTTCAGAGATAACAACATCGAGGAAACAATGGAGGATATCCAGCTTCGTTTTATTTATAACACATTGTACGTTGTGTCTGATGAATTAAAAACTAAAATAAATAAATTAAAGTATAAAGTAATCCATCAAGATAAAAAATCCAAACGACCTTATCAAGTCAGTATAAAATATTAAATATACTAATCAATAAATTATAATGGGAACAAGATTTTTTCTTCCAACACATGATTAGCACGATGCTGGTAGATAATATTCACAATTGACTATATGTGGGATAAGACAAAAGCATTTTATTTTTGTATATAACCGGAAATATATGGGAACACTCAACATTTAAAAGGATAGATAAGTTGTAAACAATTTTTGTAGTCAGCAAAATGAGTTCAGTTCTGAAAAATCTTTAATTTGTTTATATAATGTTTTTGGTACTTCTTTTTTACTTTACTCAGAAATTATCAAGAAGAAATAAAAACATGAAATAAAAAATATATCCACCCAATGTCCCGTTATCGTCTTGATGGGTTATTTGGATAAGAAGAAAGCATAAGTAAATGTAAACAGTCCGACAAACAGGTACTTCTGGAAAAAAACTGGTATAAGGTGGTATCAGGGCCCATAAGATTTACACTATAATCAAGAACAGTTTTTATTTTACTTATTTTTACTATATAGTCGTTTAGAAATCTTCTAAAACTAACTAAAAAAAATCAAAACATTTTGTATATTTGTATATCTTTATTCATTCATATAAAACATTGAGTTTTTGTTTTTTCTTTCATAAAAATATGTTGAGTATGGACGCAAAATTTGAGAATGTACACAAATTTGTTTTTCTTCCGATGAGCAATATGTTTCTGATTGGCAATTGTTCTTCTTATTGAGACCATCTGTGTCTTATTTGTCGTGTTCTAATGAACTTTGAGTTTGATTATCCTTTGCTACCTCTTCAAATTTACTTCATCATAATTAACAAATACATGTCATGAATATACAAAAAATGTCCAGTTACAACATAAATTATGTTTGTTTTTATAGTAAAATTATAGAACATTAGGGGAGCTTGAGAATTGAGTAAATTTCTTTGGGACCCGGCTCTGAACCATAAAGTCTGGAAATACCCCAACGCCTGCTTATCCAAACAGATTTCAGGGTTTGCTAAGGTTGAGTAAAATTTAAAATTCAAAACTCAACCAATTGTCACGTTTAATGGTGCCAGGTCCCCGGTCCGGAAATGTAAAACATGAGAATTTACTTAGTTTACGTAGAAGTAAGCAATCCCTGGTAGCCAATACACACGAGAGTAAACATGATTATATTAACTGTATGCAACTAATCGTTGACCAAAATAACAAACACTATGTAGTCCTCTGATGTAAAACCCTCAAAACCTACCACAAATCTCAACGTGCTACTTAATCGCACATCTGTGAACAGAAACTATTGACACTATGCGACCGAACGTTAACACAAATGACTTAACTTATCAAAAGCCACAAGGGGCTCCGAATGCAAACATTAACAGAAACTATTGACACTTTGCGACCGAACGTTAACACAAATGACTTAACTTATCAAAAGTCACAACGGGCTACGAATGCAAACATCATAAACAGAAACTATTGACACAGAGATGACTAATCGTGACTTTATTCAGATAAATACTTTAAAATGTGTAGATCAAACACTGAAGTCAACCGCTGAAAACCACAGTGTTAAATATTTCCCTGGGATTTTTCTTTTTGGCAGTTGATTTGATTGTACTGATATTTTGTTTATGTGGTTTCCAAGAGTTTCTCTGACTGATAGAATGCACGTTTCTAAACCAAAATGACAATAAAACTATAAATATCACAGTTAACAAAGATTTTAAAAAAATTGTCGGGATGTTATTAGAAAAGAAGATACAACCTGAATACTAAATGAAAGTTTAATCTTAATTATGCTCGTTTATGTTATTTTATACACATCCAATTATGATAGTTTACAATGTAATATTTCTATATATTGAGATATCATTCATTGCATGTTGTTGAACATTATGTCTAGGCGCAGGGATGAAAAAGAGTTAAGCGCGTGAGAATCTTTGGGAATTCCTTATATTGACTTTACACTGATGTAGAAGTATGTCAAATCATTGGCTTTTTACTTTGTCACTCTATGCATGTTTTGATGATTGAATAATTCCATGAATTTACGTGAAAATATAACCTCATGCCTTCGTATGATAATATATGAATGAGAACTATAATGTTATATATCGTCCTGTGTATATACGAACAACTCACTAATTTTAAAACCTTCTGTTGCTATGGCAAATGTCTCGTGTATATACGGACAACTCACTAACTTTAAAGCCGTCTGTTGCTATGGCAAATGTTTTCAAATTTGATATGTATACCGTGACACCACACCCCGGAATGTTTCATTCAAATGGTCCCTTGTCGTATACCACGCTTAGTTAAGGAACAATCGCTTACTGTGTAGAAGTCTCAAATATGACTCGGATGGTAATATGGATATCAGCTTCCAGTTTTCCAGTGTGGGGATTGTGGTAGAGTTCTCTCCTGGGTCAATGGACGCGGTATCAATATAAATATTAGCAATTGGTAATAAAAACTCGTCATTGAAAATCAATAAGGTTTTGAAACACAACATCAGCGGTAAGATGTGTTAAGATGTGGTAAGATGTGATATTGTTTTTCGAGAAACTATTATTGTATTGATCAAATCCTTCAATGAAAGATAAACGGCAAATATGATGTGAAAAATTAACATTATATCATGAAACAATGTTTCGGCAACAATGTTTGTATTAACAATATCATTACCAGCAAATGCATGAAACTGTTATACACGAAACCATACAAATCTAACTGTGAATCCACTATTGAGCCAATCGGAGAAAAATATCTCAAAATAGCATAAGGAAACGATGTAAGAAAAATTATATAAACATTCCAAATTTTCTCAATACTCTTTAATCCCCAAAACCTTATTAACGGTTAACTAATTTCAAATAATTAAATTTTACTAAATATTATCGGACCAAAAGTATGGATACTAAATTCAGAACATGCTTAATATCGATATTGACAATAAGCCAAGGGAGATATCAAATCACAGCGTGAAAAGCTTCTGCTCAGCTTAAAATGTAAACGAATCGGTTTAGTCTGAAACGGGAAACATTGTGCCAACCCGTTTGGGATTCCCAATTGTTCTTTGTTTTGAGACCGTTGCTATATCGAATTTCTCGTATTCTAATTGTCTGAATACTTCTTTATTATACTTAAGTCACATATACGAGTTTTGTTTAAATATTTAGTTCACCTGAAATATGATTTCATTCTATGTTTTTCTCGCAATTATATTTCTATTGTTAAATCTATTACAGATTTCATTTAGCCATCTGGATTTCAATGTGCAAAACATTTGTTTTTCGATGTTGACAAAACAAATCTATGAAACTATAGAAATAATCAGAATCCGAGTCGGATTACTCTTATTAATTGATGTATACAACGATAAATGATTTGAAATTACTACATTAAACTGCACAATATTTCAAATCGTTGCTATCATATGGTGACGAGATTATAAATTATTGATATGCTCTCAAATGTGTGTTAAATTGCGTCAAGTATTGCAAATTGCACATGTGCAAAATGAAGTATAGGGTTTATCAGTGGTTTTATTCCAAATATGAAAATGCCATAAAAATACTGGTTTTGTTAGAAATAGCATATAACCAAAGTCTGAGTCGCACATGCCATTATCATAACTGTAAGTAATCATTATAATCTAGCCTTAAAGGTTATTTTCATAATCTAACTTTGATTTGAAATAGTGTTTATTGAAGGCTAGGCGGATGGTCACTTTCCTGATACATTGTAACTACCATCCACTGGTCGGCACCATAGAACTGAAAAATATTGAGTGTGGCATACAGCACTATTAAAAAACAAAAACCTGAAGGTCACTGAAGGTAACTTTCAAGGTCAGGTATAAGTATTACAATCAATGATTAACACACAAAGGACATATAAATTTCGAGCAATCATAATTGTTTTGGATTCCAAATGTTCATAACAATTCATATAGATATAGACAGTTTTGAAGAATATCATACCCAAATGATTCCTCAGACCTTTATCAGGTTTCCATAGCAATGTAACGACCAAGGTTAAGGAGAAACTGCAAATGTATAAATGTACAACCACATGAGTCAGGACGATTTGTAACATACAAAGGACATACTGATTTTGTGACATCAATTTTGTTCAAATGACTAACTAGTCATTTGAAAATTTTAATATCACAAAATTTACTGCTGTGAAAATGTAGTCCTTTCTACATTTATACAACAACCACACAAGGGAAAAGGGGGAAACTGCTTTAAAAACTGCTTTTTCTTAAATGGTTCAAAACAATTTTACTCAACCCAATTCCAGGAAATCCCGTACGAAAGAAACAGTTAATTCAGAGCTAAGGAAATACATTTAATTTTACATCAATCATGCAAATAAAATTTCAATCTATGACCAACACAATACAAAAACTTAAACAGTGACAGTACAAACATTTGTTTGTTTAATAATTTTACGTCACATAGAGGAGAAAAAGAAATAACTGTCATCAATGTTCAATAAATCAAGTTATATAACAAAACTAAAGTGAATTATTACCTATACTACACCTGTGATATTACGAATACCAAATCCGTAACATTACGAATACCAAACTCGTAACATTACGAATACCAAACTCGTAACATTACGAATATCAAATCCGTAACATTACGGATATCACATCCGTAACATGGCAATAATACAAGTCTTTTTCTTCCTTCAAGAACTACAACAAGTATTACAAAAAAGTGTTCATAGTAATACACAAAGGTATTCATAGTAATACACAAAATTGTTCAGAGTAATACACAAAGGTGTTTACAATGTTACAAATAGGTGTTCATAGTCATACACAAAGGTGTTCATAGTATTACACAAAGGTGTTCACAGTAATACACAAAGGTGTTCATAGTAATACACAAAGGTGTTCACAGTAATACACAAAGGTGTTCATAGTAATACACAAAGGTGTTCACAGTAATACACAAAGGTGTTCATAGTAATACACAAAGGTGTTCATAGTAATACACAAAGGTGTTTGTAGTAATACACAAAAGTGTTATAGTCATACACGAAAGTGTTCATAGTGATACACAAAGGTGTTTATAGTAATGTACAAAGGTGTTAATAGTAATACACAAAGGTGTTAATAGTAATACACAAAGGTGTTAATAGTAATACACAAAGGTGTTCAGAGTAAAACACAAAGATGTGTACAGTGATACACAAATGTGTTCAGGGTGTAACACAAAGGTGTCCAGGGAAATACACAAAGGTGTTTACAGTGTTACAAAAAGGTGTTCAGAGTAATACACAAAGGTGGTTATAGTAATACACAAAGGTGTTCGGAGTAATGCACAAAGGTGTTCAGAGTAATACACAAAGGTGTTCAGAGCAATACACAAAGGTGGTTATAGTAATACACAAAGGTGTTCAGAGTAAGGCACAAAGGTGCTCATAGTAATACAGAAAGGTGCTCATAGGAATACAGAAAGGTGTTTAACGTAATGCACAAAGCTACATTATTTGTAGATACACTTCCTACTCATATATTTTGTCAAATTATAGACACAGGCGGTAAATTAACATCCAAACAACACGACAAAAATGAAGCTGTTGGCTTTCCTATCGTCTACTTTCAAACGTTTTAAGCGTTGGTGCTTGTATGTCGCAGATAATTCGACATGCGAGTGTATTTTCAACATACGAACATTTAATAAGCAAAAGCAAACCAAAAGGATGTCAGGAATTGTGTTCAATATGGACATTTCACGGTCGGCATAATGACCTTCCAAACAATTTAAAGTTGTTACTTTATGATTTATTCCTGGCGTATTTCATGTAAATTTGACAGTGGCTTTGCGACCGGTCAACTAGGTATGCTAACTCCTCTATGGCATCTGATCCCACCTCTGGCTTTTTTTTAGAGGTGCGTGTTTGTCCAATATTCACCAGACTTGTCTATTGTTTCCTGAATCTCCTGATACATTGGTAACTATGGTTTTTTATCTTGTTTAGCAATGTAGCATTTCTAGATACTGTTTGGATTGACAAAACATTCGGTCAACAAAAGGAAATTTCGACGTTTTTAATCGATCATACATATTAAATTATAAAAGTAAATTTCGACGTTTTTAATTGATCATACATATTAAATCATATTCTAATGCACTCTGTTTGCTTCGCGTTATTATATTGGTCGATGACTTCGAAAACTAGCAGGGGATTCACGATACAATGCTAGGTTTTATATATGACGTCACACAAAGTTCTGCTGACCGACTTCGATGCACTTGCTGAACTTTACTGTTTACATATTTTGTAATACAATGCATATCGAAACATTTTTCGCTGCATACAATCCCTTGCTTAAGATAAGAAACATAAAAAACTATATCGTATCACTAAATCGGTACCAAAATTAACAAATACAGGCATATTCAACGTGCAGGCATTAGGATATGGTTACCATGTGACTATTTTACAAAAACTAACATGGTATTGGCGATTCCCGTGTCAGAAATGAAGTCTCTCCGTGAATTCAATTTAGAAACATTTTGCGATATGTTATTAGTTTGTATGATCATAAAACAAGACATTAAATTGTTAATTGAATTTGTTTAGATTTCCTAAATCATGAGTAGAGATTATTTTATTTGGCTTTGTGAACTTGAGTAATCGATAAAATGTATACAAATGAATTTCTACACTTCGCAGGCGCAACCTGGGGAAATTAATCAGCCACATCTGAGCAATCTGACAGCCATCAATGCTGATGCTGACATCATCATAACAACTTAATATAGCGGCAGACGACAGATGATTTATACATTCAGACAAACGGAACATGACATAACTTTTTATTTACCATATATATCTGCGATAAAAGGTTATGTGGTGGTACTTTGTTCACATCGCAAAACGTTAAATCACTTTTCATATGAGGTTGATTATCTGCTTAAAGGGGCATTTGCTGTGTTTATCGAAAATTATTTCCATTTCTCTGTTTTTACTACTGTACTAGATGTACAATACCATAAAAGAGCTATACCTAGACACAAAATTCTTTAATTCCTATATATTTTTTGAAAATAGTGTCAAGTCCTGTGTTGAAGTCATATAAAAATATTAAGGTTGAGTAAATCAGTTGCAGTCGGAAAAGTACTAAACCTTTGCCAAAATAAATGATATTTTCAGCTAAAGATTACCAATAGAAAAATCAATAATCAGAATGTTTTAGCATTAGACGAAAGAGTACCTTAATGTTTTTGTAAATTTTCAAATATCCGGAATCTACAAGTATTACAACATAGTCCGACACATAACACATAAAATAACGTGGACTGCAATTATCTATCTTTTGACCACATGGTTAAAATTTATATTTTTCAGCATTTTGGCGTCGAATTTCTTAATTAATATAAGTGAAAGTTTAAAAGGTTTGTAATTTTGTCATGTAGAATACATAATATCTTTACATATCTGGACACAGCACCATCTCACAATTTTCACTTCCTTTTTGTGTTAGATCTATCATCGTAGATATTCTGATTTGTTGACTATCAAGATAGTTTAAAGTTGTAAAATGATCATCACACAAAGAACAAAAATGGTTACCTGGCAACTGAGTCTAGCCTATTCATTAGTGGATTCATTTCAATGGCTGGTGATAAACGATCTGATTCGTACATAATTACAATGGAAATGATCACTCAGATGGCGACCCTAATGATTAATGATCACCAAATCAAAATTGAGGAGAAATCTTGAGAACATAAAAATATCCAATGGACATGTTAAACTGTAATCAATGAACATCTTGAAATGGCAAAGCAACACAAGAATGGTCTTCAGAAATCTTCGGTTCAAGATTATGCTAGTCAAAGCATAGCATTTATATAAACAACCCAAAATATCACATCTCCATTCAGTAATATTTTATCTAAACACCATAAAACTGCATACAATGGAATGTTACCCCAGTTAATGAAATTTATCAACAGCAGCATAAAAAATACACTTTTCTGGGAATTTTCGATCGTGTTGTATATTATTTATGAAATATAAAATACAAGATATCAAGATATAAATATCCAGGATGTCCAAAATGTCTGGATATATATTATTGTCTAACTCGAAAGTTCCCTATTCCAATACTGCATTTTAAATTTTTATGAATTAAAAAGGGGGGTTAAAGAAGTATGTATCGCGATTTCACGTGAATGACCATGTACGCAAGTGGTATCTATATATGACAATTTGAAAAATCACCCACTAACAGTACAAATCTGTCCTGTTAACGATGGGAACAATTCTTGATGCAGACAGACATTTATTTGTATCCGAGGACAACATTAAACGTACGAATATATATATATATCATAAATATATTGCATAACAAATATTGCTATTTTCCATGTTCCATGACTATGATACATTATTGTTTGAGTAAACTAGAAAATAGGAACTATTGATTTATTGGAACTACTGATTTGTTTTGATTTTATTGTTATAATTACATATAATATAATAATATGACGACGATGATTGTTTCATCTTAACCTAAATGTCAATCAGTAGAAATGAGATTTATACGATAACAAAGTCAGATACCAGGTGTAGAGTACTACTCGAGTTTTACAAGACACACATTTAGACATTGATTGTCGATGTAATCGATATAATGAAATTAAAACTCGTCAGTTACAAGATACGATTGAAGAGATGATTTTTCTACAAAATTTGGTTTACGGCAACGTTAAAGATGTTTTATCTTAAATCAAAATCCATAATAGGATAAGAAAAAACTAATCTTTATAAAGTATTTGCAAGGTTTAAAATATGATTAGACAATTAATTTTTTTTATGACAATACAGATGTCAAAGTCTTAAAATATTAAAAGTCCCAGATACCAAGGTATAAATCATTAGGATGTCCAGGACATAGGTACAAATCTGGCAAAAATGGACGAACACGGGCCTCTTGAAATCACGAGGTGTGATCAAGTGCCATGGAGGAGTAAGCATCCCCGGTCGACCGTTCACACCTGCCGTGAGTCCACAGTAAAATTAAAATGAAATACGTGAGGAAAGAATCCTAATTGGTAATAATTAGTACAGACGTCTCAACAACCGCCATCGAACAGGTAACTCAACATTTCACTTAGTGACACAGAGTAGTCGAGAAACTCCACAATTAAAACGTGGTAAATATGGAATAACAATGGACCTGGAAAATGTACAGGTGGGATCAGGTGTCAAGGAAGAATTAGAATCAAATGACGATCGATCATACCCGTCATGGGTCCGCAGTTAAATCGATTTCCAAAAGATATAACTGATTGTCACAACTGATAAATACTTGTCACCATGACGGAAAAAATAACCTTAAGTTTATGTGGCATTTTTAATAATGATGTATACTAAATATATGGTACCACGACCAGCTGCTCGATTATTACGTCACGGAATGACTAGACCATCGTAGACAATGTCTCACAGCAGACAAAAATACTGAAGTCGTGTCCATACATACGAGAAATTAGTACATATCATGTACTTATGTCATCATTACAAAATATCGTATAAATTACTTCTATAGCAGGCATATAGTCTAAATAACTCGTATGTAGTCACTATTTGATTATCTGCATCGTTTAAACGTGTACAACCTTACATCATAGCATAAATTATTTGATACTTGTTATGCGGTTCACGTCCTCTACACAACAGTTGGTATGTAATATTTAATAATTAACATTTTAAGGTAATATGCATCATATAAAAATATAAAAATAAAAAATGTCCATGACTCTTCCATTTTAAAAATGGATATTTTGTCAGACAATCTGCATAACAGCAGAAGTCGGGGCAAAGTAATAATCCTCAATTAAATCTAACGACTTTTCAGAAAAATTATAGCGGAGGGGTTCCACAACTCTTATGTTTCTAAAAAGACGAAGCGATTACTTGTATCGCTCCTTTGCCACAGCATCATCATTGCATCGACTTTCGAGCGATAGTACGTTGGCCCTTTCATAATTCATCTAGTGTACACTTGATTTTACATTGGTCTAGTAATAATACAACAAATTCATATTGTTTTTTCATACACCTGGTATACACACAGTCCCAGCAAACCCATAAAGTTTTCATCAAGGAAACCATTAAATTACCAATAATCTTATTTGAACATAGTCATAGTAGTCATCAATTCTGCATTCATACATGAAAGAGACCCTCCAATAATCGAGATCCTAGTTCTAACCTATATCATTTTCTGACCTTGATAAGTGGTAATGGTAGAGGCCATTGTTGTTGCTGATTGTCATTGGAATTCTCTAATATTTCTATCGGGGTGTATACATTTCATTACTTGTAAGTCACTATAGACACTAGATTGAAAATACTGACGAAACAACCCTGCACGTGAATTGACTTCCTCGTTGACTTGCACATAAGAACGTTGTTTGTAAAAATCCGTCTTTTATTTCCAAGAAAGATAATGAATAGATTCGCTTTTATTTAAGATTTTCTGTAAGTTGAAACGTAATCAATGGTGGTAAGAGTTTATGATTCTGGTTTTATTTAATGACTGTATGGATAATGTTACCAAACGACGACATTTTCACGAAATATTTACGAATAACCATTTTCTAAAGTTGCTGGGACACACAGTAAGCACTGTTAGCTTCTTCTATACCCAATGCAAACTGTAATTTACACTCAGATGAATCGTAAATTTTATGAATTTAACTTTGTGTCAGGGCCCAAGATAACCGAATATACTCAGTACTCAAGCTCATATTTTTACTATTATTTTGACGTATAGTTGCTTGTGACACCTGGATCTGAATATGATACAAATTTGTTATTGTTTATCATTGACATAAAAATTTTTGGTCACATTTACGAATAAAAATGAATAAATACCTTTATCATGGTGCTCAAAATTTGAGTAGATATCTAAGTACCCAAACTTTAATAATTTATATTTCTGAAGTTCTTTTTTCAAATGCTTCTTCAATCATTATCATCATTATTTACAGTCGTATGTCCTCAATACACAAACATCTCCAGTTTCAGCATTAATTTCGCGTTTTCACCTTAAAACCATGAAAGTTATTTGAGTACTGAGTAAATTTCATGACTTCGGAAACAGGTCATCGACCGAATATATAGCCTGCAATAACTCTCTACTACACCATCTTTGTTGAAGACTGTAGAAATGCTAAATAATTTTTTGAGGTTTTACATATGATCGTGATACATGATTTATATAAGAGAACTTATGATATCTAACACAGCCCTCAATTAACAGCATTATGCTGCATAAATCTTAATCCACGATTTGAATATCATAAAACAAATACCTTTTAATGTCGATGTAAAGTGAACAAATAAAACAATAAAAGCCATCGAAGCGTATTTGATATGCCTACAGAGACATCATTAACGATGATGGAAATATTGATAAAATGCTAAATGTGTGTGATCAGTATTTGCATTGTGATGGCTGAGCATTTACCAGACATATGAGAAAGTAATTCTAAACAAAGGTTTCCAGGCAACAGAAAATATCAATCTATGAACACCTTGATGGTTTTGTTATCGGAGATGCAATTACGAAGCTTCACAGTGCTAAAAGTGAATCAACACGTAGCCAGAGTATGCATGATGTTAAATATCAATATTTCAAAAAAGAATGATAATATACTGTACTTACTATAATAATGGGTGTCCCGTGAACTCATTAAATCACAAAACAAGGGAATGAGATAATGTCACATAAAACCGATATTCAAGTATTAGCTAATGACTGAAACGCCTTCATGATCGTCTCCGAGATGGAATAGCACTTTTAGCAAGGTGAAGAATAGTTATGCAGCAAAGTCATGTAATATTGGTCGATATCTGAAGTACTCATATATTCATGTTTTCCGGGCAACAATACAATATATCAATCAAAAAGGATTTTTCTTCGGTACCTAATCACGTGACAATCATAATTTCACTGACTATCTTAATTACATTATACATTTTCCATGCAAATTCTCACGACAGAGAAATACGTAATAGTATGGTATAATTAATTCGAGAACTTCAACTAAGAAGTGTATATAGAACTGGCAGAACTAGATTCAGAAACATTCTATATGAATCTATTAGGTAAACATCAGTCTATACCGTTAAACCAAGACGATAATATAAAATTTATGACATTATGTTTTAAGTATGTACGGCATCATATTACTAGTGAAAGCTGAAATCATTGTGAACTATCGAATCACAATAATGCATTATTATTACAATATGAGTTAAGTGTACACGTACAACGTTTGCATATTTTCAAAGAAAGCTGTATTCATTATGCACTGTCATATCATAATTATAATGTATTGTTATAACAATATGTGTTAAATGTGCAGATGCAGCGTTAGTATGTTATCAACGAAAGCTGAATTCATTATGCACTGTCATATCATAATAATGTATTATCGTAACAATATGTGTTAACTGTACATATACCACATACAACGTTAATATATTATCAGCAAAAGCTATATATATAATATAAAAAAATATATTTTTGGACTATTAAAGGCAGCTATGATTATGTTCAACACATTTATCGCAAAATAATTTACAGAATTTCTATAGTTATTCAACTCAGCATGACTATTTTTAATTTTTAATCTCTGTGTGGCGTAATGCTCAGCAGGGTTCATATTTAATGTCTTAATGTTAATGAAACATTTTAAACTCAGAAACTCAATGTACAAAAATGATAGCATGGCTGATAATAAACAAGTAAAATGGTATTTGGGTATTTGATTATATTATGCATTTAGATCTTATATGTTTATTATCCAAGTGATCTTCTATTGGCATTATC
The DNA here is from genome assembly GCA_030159075.1 of Atrina japonica. Taxonomy (NCBI): domain Eukaryota; kingdom Metazoa; phylum Mollusca; class Bivalvia; order Pterioida; family Pinnidae; genus Atrina; species Atrina japonica. The sequence continues at coordinate 577,772 of BROG01000122.1, forward strand.
ACGCAGTGCATGTATATATATATATATATATATATATATATATATATATATATATATATATATATATATATATATATAATATATATATATATATATATATATATATATTCTTACCTTATGATCTATAGATTTCTAATTTCTTACGTCAGGATTCTTATCAATTAGCCATATCAAATTATACCCGAACATGTACCCGAATCTATCCAGTGAACTTTTCAAAATGGTTATGTTTTATTACATGTTTCAAAATTTAGTATTCAGAAATCGAAATCATGTAAATGTTGTTTTGTATGATGTCTTTATTTCTTTTGTTATCAGTCTGTGAAAGTAAATATTTCTATTTATTGAAATATTTTACTGCTTTGACAAATGTGACTTTAAACTTAGCGGTTTAGATTCATACAACTTGACAAGTCAAATAATTTTTATATCGGTCCTATGTTCACATATTAATTCCTCACTCCTATAGACAACAATGAATTCAATGTATCTTTATATACGTGACAGTATTTAGACCCAGGTTTTACACTGTTGTCACTGCTTTGTGAGTGTTATTAAGTATTTTGCGATACAAATAATTGGTGTTTAAGATGTATATACAAAACTTTGTGTACCAGTACTACAGTATGTTCACATTATCAGAGCAGTAATGATCCATGTACTCACTATTCTGAGTTCGCTATATATATATATGTATATATATATATATATATATATATATAAAGAAATATAAAGCACTAAAATGACTAATGACACGACACGGACAGAATTAAATGTATGTCAAATTTTCCGGACGACCTGTACCTTGATCAGGACAAAACGATTAAAATAACATGAAAAAAATGTACACAAACACCCAAGTTCGTTGAAAGAAATTGAATTGAATTGGTGAATTTTTATGTTTCTTGCGGAACTTCAAGAATCTTAAAACATTGTCATCATCTTTATAACAGTCTGATGGGTAGTTATAATGATATTGAAAAAATAAATAAATTTTGTATTCCCTTGCCCTAAATTTAAGTTATTTTGTTTGCTTGGCCAATCCCCACCAACCCAGGAAATTTAGCCTGACAAAAATTGTTGTTTTGCCTTTATAAAAACATTTATAAAAACACTATTTTAATTCGAAAATTGTCTACAGCTAAGATAGTCATTTTTTTTACAGTGGTTACTCTTAGGCGGATTTCGGCTATACTTTAGAGATATTATTTGACCTTGTATGATACCACTTTATCTTTAGAAAATACACATACTTTTCAAATTAGAGCTCAACTGATGAAGTCTAATTGACAGAAACGATATCGTCTTGAGCATTATAACTTTTGTATTATGTTTATAATATTTCTTTCGCACCATTTACGACTCATACATCAATCAAGAATACATGTATGCAAAAATAAAACTCAATATGTTAATTCAATATAAATACATATGGACATTTAGAGATTTCAATATAGAACATTTTAGTATCAAAATATCTCCTACATATTTATTCAGGTTAAGAAATATGGGTCAAACAAATAATATTGTAAATAAGGCCGATTGAACTGCACTTACGGAACACTTGCAGTAAACTGACATTTTTCGGGTATTGTTTTATGATGGATATTTCGTTATTTTCTGATATTAAAGAACGTAAATATGCGAGTATCAACAATATTTTATCTAATATTACAGAGACAAAATGAAAATTCAACGTATCCCGTATATCGTATAGCTTTAGGTAAAGTCTCTTAGCGATGTCAATACTTCTAATTTCAGACATCTAACCAATGAAAAGGATTCCGTTATTCTGTCTTTGAGGGTTGTCATAGATGAACGCTTGATTGTTCCTGTACCATATACAATTAAATAAGTTTAATCTTCTTGAAGAGAAAAATCAATTTTTGAAAGTTTTCTTTCTAAAACTAGCAAGTAATGATATTCTAATGAACATGCAATAAAGATATTTTGCTGATATCCGCCATCAAGTGATCGAAGACATTCATCATAAAAGTAAAATCGTTACGTTTCATAAAAATGCCGATAAATTGTGAAAACATGCAAGCCAATTTTAAATGGCACAGACAAATTGAAAATTCAAGAATGTCACGACGACAATAAATGATTTCCTTTTTAGATACACACTGTTACAGAATATGATAAATGGGATTATTAAAGTTCCATACCATCTACAGCAATTGGAAGCTTGGTCTTTAGAGCAGTAGTCAACCAAATACATGCATAATGCAGATAAAAGAATGTCATAATGTGTTCCTATATGCACGTAATGCTTGTCTGGGCTGTTTTATGTTACATTGGTCCCTTAATACCAAAATGAAGAGTTTATTACGCTTATTAAATATAGAACAATAATTGGTTTAGTAATATCGTTTATATGTTGTTCGTCTGAGCTTTATGAAAGATAGGTTTCCATCATAATATAAGTCTTGATCCGAAGTCACCAAATTTATCCAAAATTTAAGCTCAGCTTTTATTTTATTGTCTTAACTATATTGTTGTTTGTAAAACTTTTTGGGGGGATTTGACTGAGCAGAAAACACGTTATTACTTTTTCATCATTTACAATAACCTTATTTGAGATTACTCTGTTTCACTAAATTAGATGTTGATTTGCCTGTTCGATAGCAGTTGAGACGTCTGTACCAACTCTGACGAGGATTCGTTCCTCGCTTATTTCATTTGGATTTGACTTACGGCAGGTGTGACCAATCAACAGGGGATGCTTTCTCCTCCATAACACCTAATCTCACCTCTTGATTTCCAGAGGTCCTTGTTTGTCCATTTTTTACCAGATTTTTATATATATCCTACACATTCAGAAAATTAATTATACTTTGGTATCTAAGACATTTGGATCACACTTACCATTTTCTTGTAAATTGTTGAGTACGGTACTCAAAATTTAAGTATAATTATTCCCAAACATTTTTTTCATTTCACTGAAGTTTTCTCTAAATGGGAAATACTTTTCAACATTTACAATGACATCAATATACAAACATGTCCAGTTGCAACATATTTTTGTGTTTTACCTTATGAAACATGGAAAGTTAGTTGAGTTTGGGTACAGAAAATTAGATGACATCGGGCTTGACCAGTCATCAGAGTAAGAGTGTACCTGTATCATTTTCAGAAACAAATCTAAGAACTTATCATAAGATAGAACATAGATTCTCCATTTTGATTCTGAATTGAAAAACAAAAAATTGGAAAACATTCATTTTCTTCACTAAGAAAGTATGCAATCACAAATACACACGGACAGACACATATGCATTTCAAGTCTCACATACAAAGAAAGTGTTGCATCACGTGTTTCAGGTGTATTTTACCTGGAGGTGTGTCAGTTTGTTTAGGAAACCTGACAATTACTTTTTGCAGATTTCTTGGATTGTTATTATTCCCCGAGATCACAGATTGGTGTGGGGTGGGCACGCTTATTGTTTTTGACCCGTTTGTTGTCTGCAACACACCGTCAAATGAACTCGAGTTCTAACCTCAAATTTAACCGGTACGATTTTCTATATCAGTAAAACTTAGGACGAAATTGAATTTGACTGGCATTCGTCAATATATATTCGCCAAAGTTATGAGATTTTTAAAGCAAATATTGACATGACTTAGATCTCGTAAAGCATAGTGTTTCTTAAGCGTATTTGTTCATCATCATCATCATCATAATTTTTATTATTGCAGTTATTGTGATTTTCCCCAAATGTTTACTTTCTATTTGGGATCACTGTTAGATTTATGTGCGCATTGAAAATGGCAAACGGATTTGCCAGGTGAGCTAAATAGTGAAAATCCGAAGTTTTGTATTTCCCTGAAAATTGCATTGATCAATTCGAGGAAATTATGTACTTGTTTCAAACTAGAGATTATTGATGAGACATAGAAATTGATTACTTGTGTGAAACGATTAAACTACATCGTAAAATTACAGAATTTCAACAGAATTGGTGTCTTCTTAATGGACTTGAGTAAACAGTGTAATGCAATTAATTCTGAAATGTGATGATTCCCGAGTACTGTTTTTCTCATGTTGCGTGTTGTTATGGCATATTACGACTTAGAACTGGGTTCACATGACACGATTTTTCAAAGCTTTTCAAATGATTAAAACTACTTTCTTTGCTACCCTTGGGTGTAACAACATTATATATCAATGCAATTTCGTATTGTATGACCAATTATAAAAGAAATTTGTGCAAACATAATCAAATTTGCTACCGCTATAACTCATTGTGCACTTCATTTCAAGTTTTATATTGTGAAAAATATGCTAATCTCACCCCTGTTAACATAAGTAATCACAGAAAATTTACTTTGATAGACAAGAGGAATGGTAAATGGTAGGCATGGGGGTTTCATATGACGGAATAATTAAGAATTTCCATATTTTCCATCTTCATTGCGGAAAAAATTCAAACCTATTACGACTGAAAGTAGACTGTAGATCTAATCAAATACGCACACATAAGAATTTAAACAGAATCAGTATTGATTTTGTATGTACGCCACATCAACAATTTTCCAGTTATAGGGTGACAGCCTGTTTTAATGGTGGAGGAAAAAAAAAAACTTTCTCACAAAACCAGCTTAGGCTCCAGTCGGGATACAAATCCATCTCAGGCTCCAGTCGGGATCAAAACCCCGCTGTCTGAGATAAGAAACTACATAGCTTACAGTGCGATGCTCTTAACATTCAACCACGGAGGCTCCCAACAGTCTGGAGAACAAATCTTCGGAAATATATGCTGTATCCACTAAAGGGACTCCTTCACAAAATTTAAATAGATTTTTTATTCAATAATTATGATTTCCACATTAGAATGTTTACATTTTTACTGACATTTTTATTCACAAACTCGCTTTAAAAATTATGTCCCTATTTAAAATGCAAGAGGCTGATAAATAAGTCTCAGATCCTTTGCTATATAAACTATAAAAAAAACATTGCAGAAATAAATGGAATTGTATCCTTTTTAGTTTTTTACACAGAAATAAATGGAATTCTAGCCCTTTTATTTGTTTACACAGAAAGAAATGGAATTGTAGCTTTTTTAGTTTTTTTACACAGAAATAAGTGGAATTGTAGCCTTTTTGGTTTTTTTTACACAGAAATAAGTGGAATTGTAGCCTTTTTAGTTTTTTTTTACACAGAAATAAGTGGAATTGTAGCCTTTTTAGTTTTTTTACACAGAAATAAGTGGAATTGTAGCCTTTTTAGTTTTTTTTTCACTATCTAAGGATCAGGTTGTTATGTTCAGTTCATCAAGTTATTGTCAAAAACACAGCTTTTGTGAAAAATAACATTTTTATCATGCACTCATATATTTTGAGTACATATCTAACTTTATGTTGATTCAAAGTGTTGTTTGAACATCTTAACCACAATAACAAACTGATATAGTTTATCGTTTTATTATAAATATAATAAATAATTTATATGGTTTACAATAACAAATATGTGACTTAAACAAATGCAACAGTTCAGATCAATCAAGGCCTTTATACTATGTAACTGTACATGTAACTGGCATCTTTCTCTACCTATCTGTCTGTCTGTCTGTCTATCTACCTGTCTTTCTATCAATCTATTTATCTGTCTATCTATTTATTAATCTATCTATCTATCTATCTGTCTGTCTGTCTGCCTGCCTATATGGCCATCTTTCTATCTAACAATCGAACCACAGGCACAGACTATGGGGAGAGCATCCCTGCTACTACCAAATGAAACTGATTTCTGTATAAATCTTCTAGAAAAAATATATTTCTTGATACAATTAAAAAAATAAATTCAGAAAATGTTAGCAAACGTCCCTATCACATTGTCTACCTAGAGGTCAAATATTACTTTTGGCAAAGCAGGAAGTGTTGACAAAGAGACAACCATTCAAGTACTATTTGTACTTTAATTAGAAGTGATCATTTTAAGCAGACTGCGACTTTTTGACACTGCTTCATGAGTTCAATGTTCTAACTTCATAATGACAATTAGAATCCTCTGAATTACAAGTCCCTACTCATATTTCTAACAATTCTATTTGATGTACATATATTTCAATATAATTATAATTACAAGACTGTACTGGCTCTGTACATTGTAACACTAGAACAATAATAGATTGAATAACAAGTTACAAGATTGACCTTGTATCTGCTAAACAAAACCACATTCTGTAAAGTGTATGTGTCAGCATTTTCCAATATAAAAATTAGAATCTCATGACTTATAATTCTCAGATTGCATCGAATACCTAAACCTTATCAATTAAAAAAAAAACAAAAAAAACAAAACAAAACAAAAAAATTATGACAAGAAATCAACTAAATATATGTCAATACATTCACAAGTCATCTAGAGCTTGGTTCAACAATTAAATAAATTTTGCAAAAATCATAAATTCTTAGAAGTACATCCATGATGATTCAAAACAAACAAACAAATCAATTCAATAACTCTTACTGGTACACAACTTATTGTCATGGATACTGGAGTGTTTCAATTAACTGTCATTTTTATAACAAACTATTTTGTGAATTTTAGTACAAATTCTTAAACACTTTGAACATAATTATAATCCAAAATTTACAAAATCTTTTCATAACAGATTAAATATAAAATTATTCTTTGATTAGGAATCAATGAAAATTGGTGGCTGACACAGCATGTTTATCTCACTTTCAAAGATTATCTATTCAAGTTCAATTGTATATTACCTAAAAGTGATGACTAGATTTTAAGACATTAACCATAACATACAATCTACCACTAACATTTTTATCAGATGATTTATCAATACAGGTTTAAAACTGAATTCTATTTAGAATGACTTTACTTCAAATAACTAAGCTCAATAGACTAAAGACCTATAAGTTATCGCTATATAGAGTGGGTGGACCAATGCTCATAGTAAAAACAACACGTCTGCATGATTATTTTATTATACGTACCACTTATCTCTAATTTATCAGGATATATTTGAAGACAAGACCCTAAAAAAGTTCACTTGTCACTGTCTTGGCAATATTTATTCCTAGAAAACTGTCTGTATTCAGGAGTTGCTGAAATGACATTTTTTTACTGCAAGTGTACCATTGCTCGTGGTACCGTATTTTTTCATATTCTAGAATAAATTGTTTACACTGATTAAATTTCAGATACTCGTAAGTAAATGAATAAATTTTATTCACAAGTTTAAAAATAAATCACAAATATTAATATTTTTAGCCTTACTTACCTGAACGAATGAAAATGAAAAATACGGCACAGAAGTATTTTTTGTTACTGTCTGCTGTAAACAAGTCATTTACCGGTCACATGATGACAGTTTTCGTTGACCAATATGGAGAAAATGACAGCTATTAGGTAGATAAACAAGGCAAAACTTGTGCAAGTACAAAACTTTTATTTTTGTATTGCAGAGCAGATCAAATATAAAAATACCATGAGCAGTGGTATACCACGAGCATTGGTCCACAGACTAAATATATTTTGAAACCTTTTACTCATCCTTCAGTGGCTTCATCTAAAATTTCCTACACTTAAAGCAATGTAACCTGTCATCAACAGAAATTTCACATGAAGATTTTATGAAATATTTTATCTAGCATACATCTGAAAGATTCTCCTGGTTGTTAAGAGAATAAATGTAAGCATATTATAAGAATAAATTGCCAAGTGAAAGTTTACATTTATACTCTTGTTACACACTGTAGCAACAAATTGTTATTACCTATAGTGACTGTATCCTGTAATGCAAACAAATAAAATGATATATACCCATTTTTGAAACGAAACATTGGATCCACCAGTTTTTAAATTCACAAAGTTGGTTTGGTTTTTTATTCTGAAAATTATAACAAATACACATGTACACTCTGCTCTTAGGATCAAACTTATCTATAAATTACGGACACATATTTAATCAGAGACTTTTACCGTGTTAAAGAAACATAGTTATCGTTCTTAGTAAATTTCTGGATACACTTGCAATGAATAAAACAGTGCATTAATCAGAAAATGATTAATTTAAACGAAACATTAATTAACAAGTTAATGAAATATCATAACCTTCATTCAGCTATGTATAATTACTATTATTTTATACGATTAAACATGAAAATGAAAATCAACATTAATACACACCATAGAAATTTACATATGTATACAAAGATCTATAAATGTATAAAATGAGAAAAAGTACAATAAACTTTAAGACAAAGTATTTACTTACATGATGACCAAAAACTTTCTTCGGCAAAGTAATAAAATTTGCTGTGACACTCTTAAACGCTAACCGCTAGTATATATTCATATTGAATTAACAGCCAATTTATACACATGCTAACATCGAAAACCGAAGTAAATTTCCGTGCAAAACGAAACTCTACAAAATGTCAAAACTCATGTAAACGTAAAGTGCTGAATAGGCACTAACTTATGTAACCGTAATCAATACACCCTGAACAAATACTAACAATGCAAAATGCTAAGTTGACGTTTATACTTTCAAAACTACAGTGAAACAAATCAGTACCGAGTACAAATAATGTCCCTATTACACATATATTGTCAGACTAGAGTACAGGCACAAAAAGCACCAAATCACTACTGATATAACTACACAAATATAATGTTGTACACACAGTGTACATCATTTATAATCAATTATTCAATTTTCACATGAGGACCTTAAATGCTAGTCACTGCCTTATGGAAAGTTTGGGTCTGGAGTAATAAAATTTGTGGGTGGTTTACCCAGAGTTATTACTCAGTAAACTGATAAATGAAAACTAATTGTCTCTCAAAGGGAAATAACTTCTGTTGTAAATGACAATCTCATAAAATATTCAAGCTGTTGGAAGTTTCAATAATATTAGCCACAGAAATTTACTGAATATTGGTAAAATAACTAAAAATTCAATAGCATTAATAGCCTATAGACAGATTCCAACACTGAGGTTTTAATTATCTATTGATTAAACTTACCACTTGCAGAGTGGTTTAACACACTAAATGATTTCTTTGAAATCAATTCCAACATTTCCTTTCACTGGTAGAGTTAATGCCATCCTACTTTGATAAATAGATTGTGAATGATTATTTACTGAAAAGGATTACTTTCAGATTTAATATCAACTTAGTGGAGCACCTAGTGCACTGTGATTCCCATAATAACCAAATATAATGTACATTTCTATATAAAACAAACAGACAAGAACTATTAGTAATATCTTACTTATTGATGCTATGAGCATTTTTATTTAACAGAAATGTTAACTGATACCTGCTATAAATGTAATCTGTACGTCAGAAGATTAAAAATCAATTACTAAATATATTTACTTAAGAGAACATGTTCTAAGTGTGTCAAAACTTGTGAATTTCCATCACAAAATCATATACACTTGCATCTGTTGCAGACAACAGGTTAAGAAGTTTATACAGAGATTTACAATACTGTTGCTAAGGGAAACCATTCATGTAGAAATGGAATAGTAGGAAATAAACCTATTTTAGCGCAAGTTACATAAGATCATTTACCTGTTATTGACACATAAGAATTAATGTAAAAATCATGGAATTATTTTCTGCAGTACTATACCCAGGTACCTTGTGTCAAATGAATTTTTATGATGGTCTAGCATCAGAGCATTGAACTTTCAATTGGAAAGTTCTGGGTTCAATTCACAGTACCAGGTCAAACCTTAGACTTTAAAAAAGTCTCTCACTTATGGTCAGTGCAGGTTTGAGCTCTGTTGGAACCTAAGTTGATTTGAGTGAGGAAGTTTGCCATTTTAATTGGGTAAGGCCAATGGTCACTTCCTTTTATATTAAAATCAAGTTCTCTCCTCAACCATTAAAAACTGGATGCCACTATATATCTGAAATTTTTTTTTGAGTGTGGTGTAAAATTCTATTCATAATTGAAAAATTTAAAAAGTGATAATTGTACTTTCATCATGTGTTAAACGTACAGAGTGAAGTTATTAGACAGCAGTGTTGTGTCATGGTAGGTGTGGAATCTTAAAACAAAGGTCTTGTATAATGGTAGGCGTTTCATATAAAAAAAATCCTCCCTGTGATGTCATAACACCATAGCTAAGGTCAAACTAAGGTCAAACAATGTGTCAAGTCACATACAGCTGGTGATGTCATCACACAGAAGTGAACAATTACTTGCTGGTTGTAAAACAACGATAAAGCCAACTGTATTAACAGTTTCATGTAAAGTACTAAACTCTAGTCTTGGTTTCTGTTATAACATGGTGAAATAAATCAACACTACAGAATTAAGTAGGTTGTAAGTATCATTGTGAACTTTCATTTCTACCTGGAATTGTCATTGATTTTTGTTTATGGTCTTTTGTACTGAGTGATACACTAGCTTTATACCAATTAATGGTATATCTAAAAATACAATACACCTGATACAGGAGAAGAAAATATCTCATATATTTGTACTATACACTGTAACAGTCCAAAACTTGTCAAAGCGCTACGTCTGTAATCTTGAAAGTATTACAATTGCCACTATAAGTTTTAAACATTTAGAAATGTATCACAAAATTGCTAGTCCATATAGCTTATAATAAATTAGTACAGCCAGTTTACAGTCTGGCTTTATTTATCTTAGTAGAGTGAACCTTGTCTTGAAAAACACTCTTGCCACTGAAATGTGGTCTGATAATTGACTTATTGCTAAGTTTGTGACACATGGCTGTCCATGTGCTTTTTTGACACCATTTAATTGTGATATCATAATCACACAAGTGTTTGACAAGCCATTTAATTGTGACATCATAATGGAAAAGTTTGCCAAAAGGTGCCATGTTGAGCATTTGGTGATAGGTCAATATAGGTGGTTTCTAAGAAGAAATTTCAACTAGAAGATTATTTAAAACAAGTGATTTTCAGAATGTTGACAGAGAGTCTTCTATTACAGTGGTCTCACAAGACAGGTTCCACTTTAGTGCATAATTACATATCTTCTAGTTATTTAATGACCCGAAAGACGGAAATGATTTACCTACTGACTGTTAATATCAAATAGATAGAGACATGCTTTTATCTGTTAGTTGTCTCTAGATATCTTGGTAATGTTAATTATCAGTTAAATGTCTGATGGCTGTAGATATCCCAGTTCTGACTAATTATCTGTTAGCTGTATGTTGGTTCTAGATATCTTGGTTATCCAGTTATATGTTGTTTGATGACTGTTGATTATGTATTGGCTCTAAATATCAATGCTGATGCCCGGTTGTCTGTTAATCATTTGATGTCTGTAGACATTCCAGTACTGCCAAATTATATGTTGGATGTCTGTTGGATTTAGATATACTGATGAAGCCTGATTATCTGCTAGATATCTGTTGGCTCTAGATATCACTGGTTATGCCAAGTTGTCTGTTAGTTGTTTGATGTCTTTAGAGATCTTAGTTCTGGAGAATTATCTGTTGGTTGTCTGTTGGCTCTACATATGAATGGTAATGCCCACTTATCTGTTAGTTGTTTGATGTCTGTAGAAGGCTTACCAGCATCTTGACCTCTGCCACTAGACTAGTGCACTCTGGTTTCTGTTGGTCAATATCTGTGTGTAGCAACTCTATCTCTGCAGCCATCTGTAATTATACAAAAGTTACTTTAAAATTATGGCAAGCAATATTATACTACATTGTTCTATAGTAATATTTATTTTACAATTTCCAAAAGACTATTTTGGTACTGTTTAAGTGATAACATTGTCAAAAGAAAAATGGCAGACTGCCAAAGTGATTTTGACCTTTGAGACTTGACCTTGAGTGTGAAGTTTGAAAACATTCCCTTTTGTGGTGAGCGAGATAGGTTCTGGACAAAAATATTTTACAGACTGCCATGGTGACCTCAACCTTTCATGCATGATCTTGATGATGGATGATGGTGTGAAAGCACTACTGATATCTGAGATAGAGATGGACCATGTTGTAAAAGCACTATTGATATCTGAGATGGAGATAAACCATGCTGTAAAAGTGTCATTCATATCTAATATAAATATGGACAATGCTGTGAATGTGCCATTGATATCTGAGATAAAGATGGACTATGCTGTAAATACACTCATTCTGAGATAAGGATGGACCATGTTGTAAAAGCACTATTGATATCTGATATGGAGATGGACCATGCTGTTAAAATGCTAACTGATATCTAAGATAAAGATGGACAATGTTATTAAAAGCTTTTTTTATCTGAGCTAGAGATGGACTATTTTGTAAAAATGCTATTGATATCTGAGATAGAGATGGACCATGCTGTTAAAGTACTAATTGATATCTGATATAGAGATGAACCATGCTGTAAAAGCATTATTGACAGCTGAGATAAGGATTGACAATTCTGAAAAAGCAATACTAATTTCTGAGATTGAGATGAACAATGTTGTAAAAGTGCTATTGATATCTGAGATACAGATTGACCATGTTGTAAATACACTGATTCTAAGATAAAGATGGACCATTCTGTATAATCGCTTTTAATATCTGAGATAGAGATGGACCATGCTGTAAAAGCACTATTGAAATCTGAGATAGAAATTGACCATGCTGCATCTATTGAAATCTGAGATAGAAATGGACATACTGTAAAAGCACATTTGATATCTGAAATAGAGAATGACCATGGATAAAAAGCTGTTATATCTGAGCTACAGATGGCCTATGCTATTGACATCTGAGGTAAAGATGGACCATGCTGTAAAAGTGTTATTGATATCTGAGATAGAAATTGACCATGCTGTAAAAGCACTATTGATATCTGTGCTGGAGATGGACCATGCTGTAAAAGCAATATCGATATCTGATATGGAGATGGACCATGCTGTTAAAATGCTGATATCTAAGATAAAGATGGACAATGTTGTTAAAAGCTTTTTTTATCTGAGCTAGAGATGGACTATTTTGTAAAAGTGCTATTAATATCTGAGATAGAGATGGACCATGCTGTTAAAGTGCTAATTGATATCAGAGATAAAGATAGACCATGCTATAAAAGTGCTTTTGGACATCTGAGGTAAAGGTAAAGGATATATCATAAGAGAAGGAAATGAACATATATTTTCCGTCAGCAGTATTTCCATGCAAGTGATTCATCATTATGATCATTTGAGACTGACACAACTGTCAACATCATACTGACTTGCAGAAGAGGCTTACAAACTGACAAACATAAAATCAATAAATCAGACATATTTCTGTGCTACAACGAAATCTCAGTGTGTGAGTGTGCATATATATATATATATATATATATATATATATATACACACACACACAGTGAAACCTGTATATAGGGGCCACCCAAGGGACCAGGAAATATTGATCTTTATGTGCAGATGACCCTTATACACAGGTTCAATTTAGTTGAAGTATGCAGTCAAGGGACTTGAAAACACTGGTAGTTATAAACAAGTAATCCTTACATAGTGGTGGCCACTATAGCAGTGTTAACTGTATATATATTGTCAATAAGTAACCGGTTAATCAAGTTTTTATCGAATGGTCTGATTATCGAATACTAAAATTAGTACTTGTTTCTCGAACATAATTCATAAATCATGTGTATTTTGCATTTTTGAAAAAGTTAGATTGTCTAACTGATTTGACCCAACATCTATCCTCGTTAGATATTTGTTTATACAACAATTAGTGTCTTTATACCTGTCACAAGGGTTGCTGGAGTTGTTTGTATATTATATCTGGGAGATATATACATGTAATGAATTGTATTTAGTATAAGATAATTTTGTCTGTAATGCCATTATGAGATATGTCACTGGCTAAACTAAGAGATTTCAGAGGAATCTTGGTGAACACCATCAAATGTTCTTGATTTGATCTACGTCAGATTGTTCTTTTCTCTTATTTTGTGACTCAACAATGAATTTGAACAGAAACTTAAATATTTGTCAAGTGCTTTCTCACAAAAGGGCTATAATCCAAAATAGCTTAACCATACTTGTCAACCCCTAAAGGTGAAAATGCTGGTCATGACCTACATTGAGTAAAACAAGAATTACATTATATGTCTCCCTGGTCCCTGCTTTTATATCAAATGTAGCAAAGTATAGTAAGTATTTATTTCAGGGGTTGGGACAGGACACCCCACATACACTACTGAATGTGTTTTCCCATCAGTAATATATGACAAGACCCCCATATGCACCATTAAATGTGTCTCCCCATAACAACCAATAATATATATGATTTAAGGGTGAGGCTGTGAACAGTTTTTAAGTTATAAGCAAAAATATAGATTTCAGGGGATGGGGCAGGACCCTCATATGCACAACTAATATGTCTCCTAATAACAATCAATAATATATATAATTTAAGGGTGGGGATGTGAATGGTTTTAAAGTTAAAAGCAAATATAAAAATTTCAGGGGTGGGACAGGACCCTCATATGCACCACTAAATGAGTCTCAACATAACAATCGAAAATATATATGGTTTAAGGGTGTGGCTATGAACGGTTTTTAAGGTATAAGTAAATTTTGTTTGTTTATGTATTGTTGTTTAACGTCCCACTCGAGAATATTTCACTCATATGAAGACATCACCAAATGCCGGTGAAGGGCTTCAAATTTTGGCCTATGCTCGGCACTTACGGCCATTGAGCAGTAGGGTTATTTAACGTGCCAACACCTACTGTGACACGGGACCTCCAGCTTTTACTGTCTCATCTGAAAGACAGGAAACCAACCTGTCGCCGGCGGGACTCGAACTCACGACCTCACGATCCAGAGTCGAGCGCGCTACCGACTGAGCCAGGCCGGCTCAAGGTATAAGTAAAAATATATATTTCATAGGGTGGGACAGGCCCCCAAGGAATACCCCATACACCACTGAATGTGTTTCTTAATACTGATCAATAATATATAGGGTTTAAGGGTGGGCCTATTTTTAAGTTATAAGCAAAAATACAAATTTCAGGTGGTGGGGCAGGACCCCCCCCCAATGACCCTATTATACACCAAAAAATGTGTCTATCCATAACAAACAAAAATATATATGGCCTAGGGGTAGACATATGTGATATGTATATGATATGACCCTCCCATATGCACCATTAATGTATCTACCCATAACAATTAATAATGTACATGTATATGGTTTAAGGGTGGGGCTGTTAACAATTTTTAAGTTATAAGCAAAAACAGAAATTTTAGAGGTAGGCAGGACCCCAATATGCACAACTAAATATGTCTCCCAACAACAATAAAAAATGTATATGATTTAAGGGTGGGGCTGTGAATGGTTTTAAAGTGAAAAGCAAAAATATAAATTCCAGGGGGTGGGATAGAACCCAGACATGTGAATGGTTATTAAGAAATACATAACATAACAATACATAACCTATATGTCAAATTTCATCAAGATCCCTTCAGTACTTTCTGAGAAATGGCGATAACAAACTTTAATTGTCAAAATCCATGATAGTTGCCTGGCAGCCATTTTGTGATCTGACACAAGGAGGGGAGGGGAGGGGAGGGGAGGGGAGGGGGGGGGAATAATGATTTTTATGGCTTAAGATAAACGAACATTGGATTTAATAAATAATAATAATATGAGAATGAGGGATGGCAATAGCAACTCATTCTGATTCCAGTATGAAATATCTACAAAATTAGAAATATTACATCAGACAGAATTCCTTGTTTTCCTGCATTTCAATGGTTATGTCATAGGGACCGTTTTCTCAACTGCTGGCTTAAAATTTATATATATACATACAGTAGAACTTCAATGTGTCAAATTTATCAATGTTTCGAACTATTCATTAGGTCCCAAATATTTTTATGAGTCGAATTTCTTGATATGACAAATAAATTTTGAGCCCATTTCTATAAAAAGAATGAAAATTCCTACATATAATTCATAGTAAAAATTTGCATGTGTACGAAATTGCCCTATTTTTTTTCTCCTTATATAAACACTAAATGTTTTAATTAAAAAAAAAAATTCATTTAAATTTAGCACTAATTATTAATCATAATGACGATACATGTCTTAAATGGTTTCGAAACAGTCATATACACCTTATAGAACCTGTAAAATTGAAAACATATAGTTCTCAGTTACCATCCATGAGTCGAAGTCCCAATGTCTTATATATATATATATATATATATATATATATATATATATATATATATACACACACACATATATACACACACACACATTGTGTGTGTGTGTATGTGTGTATATGTGGAGACAAACTTACGAGCAGCTTCAAATGGGGATACAGGGTTCAACATTAAGGTTTGCCAGGTTGTCAAGCACAAGTCCATTTTGCATTCAGAGAAGGTGATGTTACTTCTCACTTGTCCAAAAGGGATAAGGGAAATTGTTAAAGACAAAAATTAATTCAATAAAGATTATTCTTTTTTCAACACAAATAATATCTTTGAGTGTTACACTTGATTTTTGGACAGATCATTTTTGCATTCAGACAAGTAGATTAAAATACTACTTGTCCTGTGGGACAAGTGGAAATTTTTGTTGACCCCTGGGATGCTTCTTGTCAAGTTTAAAATTGGTCCACTGGTTCTTGAGAAGTTAAAAATGTCTAAAATGTTAGAAAAATTTATGTTTTCTGTTTACTTAGATGCCTGTGACCTTGACCTTTGAGCCAGTGGCCTTAAAAGTTTATCAAAGTTTATTAAAATGATCCATGAATAATTTGTTACACTGTGTATCAATTTTGCTTTAAAAAGCCATTTGTATAAAACTACAATGCTATTGAATGCTCCTTGTGGGTCATTTCTGGATATTTATGTTTTCACATTCAAATTTTGTAGATACTGACTTAACAATCATGCATGCAAAATTTAAAATCATCTGACTATTGGTTCATGAGAAGAATATATCTAAAGATGCACCAAGTGTATATCCTTTAGGCCCTTTTTTGGCTATTGATTTTAGCCCTTTTTTTATTCACATGGAGATACTTCCTGCCAAGTTTGGTCAAAATTGGTCCACTGGTTCTAGAGAAGAAGTTGAAATGTGCGATAGGTAAGAACGCATGACAAACAATTGCACGACAGATAAAAGACGATCAAAATAGATCACCTTGAACCTTTGTCTCAGGTGACCTAAACAGAAATAAAAGCCAAATATAAAATGGGCTTTTATCAGTTATCTGTGCTTGTAAAGTAATTACAGCTCAGAGACTTGCTAAATGAAAAGGCCTTGTAGAAGACTGAAAATAGGCATACTTATAACAGTTCATGTTGAACATGAACAAGTTGATTATGTCGATAACAGATATTATAGGCTAGCATTAACCTTGGAAGTGTGTTAAATAAGGTTATACATCATATTGATTTTCTTTTGTTTTAAAGATTTACAAACATCATATAAATTATAGCCAAATACTCTTGATGGTTGATAAAAAAAGATACATTGTAACCGAGTTCTATCCTCCATGATTAAAAACTGGCCACCACCATATAACTGAAAAATTGTTGAGTGTGGTGTGAAACACCATTGTAAAAAAAAAAATAAAAAAATTCAAGGTTATCAATTACTCTATTATGACTGTATAGTTGTTTGTATAACTTCTGGGTGTAACTAGTTTATATTTTTGCATTCACATCAAAACATTGGTAATTCTATTGAAACATTGGTAATTCTATTATTTCCCCCTCAAACTGGACAATGAATTGAAGCTTTTTTTTCATATTTCAAAATTTTCTTCAAATGAACATTAATTTTCATTATTATTTACAGAAGCATGCCATAAATGTATAAACATGTCCTATTACAGTATAAATCATGTGCTGTCATTTCAAAATCAAACATTTGATCATTTTTTATATGCCTAAGATAAATAACAAAACAAGAGGCCCAATGGGCCTTAACAGTCACCTGAGAAAAATTCTGAGTCAACTTTAGCTAAAGTTAGTCCACTGGTTCTTGAAAAGCAGTCGAAAATGTCTAAAATTTGACAAAAAACTTACACTTTCTGTCAAAAACATGAAAAATCCTTTTAAAAGGGGAAATAACTCCCATAAGGATTGGCCGGACAATTTCGGCCCTATTGACTTTTTTGCAAATCTTTGCAAGCTGAACATTTTTGCTTCTTTCACTTTTACTCTTCTTATCATACTTTTCAAGATAATGTCAAAAAGCATCCAAAAACATGAAAAATCCACTTAAAAGGGAAAATAACTCCCATAAGGGTCGACCGGACAATTTCGGCCCTATTGACTTTTTTGTAAATCTTTGCAAGCTGAACATTTTTGCATATTTTACTTTTACTGAACATTTTTGCATATTTTACTTTTACTCTACCTATTATACCTTTCTAGATTATGTCAAAAAACATCCAAAAACATGAAAAATCCACTTAAAAAGGAAAATAACTCCCATAAGGGGCAACCTGACAATTACAGCTCTATTAACATTTTTGTAGATCTTTACGTGCTGAACACTTTTTGCTTCTTTCACTTTTACTCTACTTATTATAATTTTCAAGATAATGTCAAAAAACATCCAAAAGCATGAAAAATTCATGAAAAAGGGAAAAAAACTGACATGAGGTTGTAGATTTTAGGCAAGTCGCTCATTTTAAGGTAACTTTTTTTCTTTAGCTTTAATAATTTTGGAGATAAATGTATTAAATCAAAAATATCTGCTGACTCATTTGTTCTATTTATAGCCATGACAGCCATATTTGACCCTATCCCTTTTTCACTCGCAAACTTTATGTGGCTTTACACGGCTATACTTCCTGTCGAGTTTGGTTCAAATTGGTCCAATGGTTCTGGAGACGTAGTCGAAAATGTCTAAAATTTTACAAAAAAACTTATATTTTCCATTTTCTTAGGTGCCTGTGACCTTGACCTTTGACTCCATGACCATGAAATTTTGTCAAAATGATCCTCAGATAATTCCTAACAACTTTCTCATTTAAATATAAAAAGTCAATCAGTTTGTAGTTATTTAAACAATTTGTGATACAAATGTACCCTGTGCTACTGAAGCACCCCCTAGTGGCTCGTTTATGCACAGATTTCATTTGCGTTCGCAAACTTTGTAGATATTGAATTTACAATCATGCATACAAAATTTGAAACTCATCTGATCATTGGTTCAAGATTTTTAAAGATGTACCAAGTTGTGGTCCTTTTTGGCCCCTTTTGGGGCCTCTATTGGTCCTATCCCTTTTTATTCGCAAACTTTATGCGGCTTCACATGGGGATGCTATAGGTCACCATGAGCTTTCAGCTCAGGTGACCTAATAAATATAAAGTTATACTGCCAACTTTTGTATTCTTAAATTTTGGCAGTAACAGATTTGGTGATGTATTGAGAATTACAATTTTGGAAGTGAAGCCATTTTCAAGTCTATAATCTCACTATATATGATACCATGATTACAGGTCAATTTACCAAACACAGGAGGTATAAATCTAATTACCTGGGTTTGTGTACAATTATCATCCCGCATTAATTACACACCTGTCCTGAACAGTGTTTACTTACACATGATTTTTCAACTGGTCTGGCAATATGATTCTGGGAATTAACACATATAAATGACCTTTTCTACTGAAGAATCAGTTACGGCTGGCCGTATGCAGGTTTGGTGTTATAATCTGGGGAATTATATAGGAGGAAATGTGCTCTTTGGTAAATTGTGGCAATAACCAAGTTGGCCTTATAATGTAGGTTTGTGATAAGTTGGGGGAGCCGACACCTACTGTGACATGGGACCTCCAGTTTTGACTGTCTCATCCAAAAGACAGGAAACCAACCTGTCGCGGGCAGGACTCGAACTCACCACCTCACGATCCAGAGTCGAGTGTGCTACCAACTGAGCCAGGCCGGCTCAAATTGTATATAAAGACAGTCATCAAATTGTATAAATAGTTATAAAATTGTATATATAGACAGTCATCATATTGTAGTGTTATTAAATGGGTGTTTTCATATTGATCCTGACTTATGTCAGAGTACAGTCGTATTGGGTCGAGGCGAAGCCAATTAGATCTGCACAAGTTATAATGTGAATGTCAGGCATGAGTTAAAATGCCCATACATCTTCACGTCTTGTACATTCCTGTCCGAGACTCTGTCAAGGACTTAAAATTTTTTGTTTTCGCCTGGTAAATATAAAAAGTCCATTTCGAAAAATTCAGTTTTCGGGAAATCAATTTCAGTCCATTTCACTTGACTCCCGATTTATCTCTTACTATTTCTGAAGCGGGGTCATTTCACTCAATGTTTTCATGATGATTCAGAACCGGAAGTGAAAATTCTTTATTGGACCGCTTAAAATATCTGTATTTACCAGTTTTTCTGTATTAGCCCTGTATTAATGACCAGTTCCCAGACACTGGGAATCGTATTAAATGGACAATTTCCAGTGTATTTTAAGTCACTGGTTAATAAATATATAGACAGTCATAAAATTGTTCATATAGAGATAGTCATCATATTGTATATATAGACGGTCATCAAATTGTACATATATAATCATCAGATTGTGTATATAGTTATCAAATTGTGTATAAAGACTGTCATTATATTGTACATATATAGACAATCATCAAATTGTGTAGTTATCAGATTGTACATATAGACAGTCATCTGATTGTATATGAAGACAGTCGTCAAATATATATATATATACAGACAGTCATCAAATTGTATATAGAGACTCAACATATTGTATATATAGACAGTCATCATATCAAATATATAGACAGTCATGAAATTGTACATAGGGACAATCATCAAATTGTATATAGTAATCAAATTGTATATATATAGTCATCAAATTGTATATATTTATCAAACTGTATATAGACAGTCATAAATTATATTTAGAGACAGTCATCAAATTGTATATAGAGACTCATCATATTGTGTATATAAACCGTCATCATATTAAATATATAGACAGTCATAAAATTGTACATAGGGACAGTCATCAAATTGTATATAGTTATCAAATTGTATATATATATATATAGTCATCAAACTGTATATATTTATCGAACTGTATATAGACTCATAAATTATATTTAGAGACAGTCATCAAACTGTATATAGAGACCATTCATATTGTATATATAGACGGTCATCATATTAAATATATAGACAGTCATGAAATTGTGTAGTTATCAGATTGTACATATAGACAGTCATCTGATTGTATATGAAGACAGTCGTCAAATATATATATATATAAACAATTATCAAATTGTATATAGAGAAAGTCATCAAATTGTACATACATAGACAGTCATCAAATTGTACATATATAGTCATCAAATTGTATATAGTTATCAAATTGTATATATATAGTCATCAAATTGTATATAGTTATATAAATTATATATAGAGACAGTCATCAAATTGTATATAGAGACTCAACATATTGTATATATAGACAGTCATCATATCAAATATATAGACAGTCATGAAATTGTACATAGGGACAATCATCAAATTGTATATAGTTATCAAATTGTATATATATATAGTCATCAAACTGTATATATTTATCGAACTGTATATAGACAGTCATAAATTATATTTAGAGACAGTCATCAAATTGTATATAGAGACTCATCATATTGTGTATATAAACCGTCATCATATTAAATATATAGACAGTCATGAAATTGTACATAGGGATGTTCATCAAATTGTATATAGTTATCAAATTGTATATATATATATACATCAAACTGTATATATTTATCGAACTGTATATAGACTCATAAATTATATTTAGAGACAGTCATCAAATTGTATATAGAGACCAGTCATATTGTATATATAGACAGTCATCATATTAAATATATAGACAGTCATGAAATTGTACATAGGAACAGGCATCAAATTGTACATATATAGACAGGCATCAAATTTTACATATATAGACAGGAATCAAATTGTACATACATTGTATAGTCATTAAATTGTAAATATAGTTATCAAATTGTGCATAAAAATAGTCATCAAAATGTACATATATGGACAATAATCATTTGTATTTTTAGACGGTCATCAAAACGTACATATATTGACATCAAATTGTATATATATTTTAAAATTGTATACATTAGATTAGTTTTATTTCGCGTGAAATTTAATTTCCCATTACTCTGTGACACACCTCTCACACAAATTCAAATTCATTGTGTAATTTTATACAC